>JACAFV010000128.1:0-19284 GCA_014635975.1 Plectosphaerella sp. P0831 | reverse complement strand
GCCCGTCTCGGTCTCGTCCAATCTCTGAGTCGCTCTCTGACTTATTGATACACCCCTTGCAACACGACACAACAACAACCCCCGTCTCACAGACACTCTATTCCTTATAGACCCGTGGTCTCTATTTCAAACACCTCTTTTCCACCCTCTTCGTACATTCTTTCTTTCTTTCCTTCCCTCATCGACGAGCTAGTCTCCGATCAGAACCGCTCCCTATCTTAGACATCACTCCGGTGCAGCAAAGTTCGCAGGTTTCGATCAGCTCATCAGCCATTCACTCGACCGTCTGACCCACCTCACCCACCCTCCGACATCACATCAACCACCGCTACAATGGCTCGCCTGCAAGCTTTCCTCACCTCCCTCCTCCTCCCCGCCGCCGTGCTGGCCGCCGTCGTCCCGACGCGCCCCGTTGGCGGCGTCGGTGGCGGCTCCGGCTTCACCATCGCCAACGCCGACTCTCCCGAGCGCATTCCCAACAGCTACATCGTCGTCTACAACAGCTCCTTCAGCACTGAGGATATCGATGCCCGCCAGTTCCAGGTCATGGACCACGTCAAGAAGCGCAACCTCGGCAAGCGTGGCCTTAACGGCCATCCCCTCAGCACTGAGGTCCACACTGTCGCCATGAACGGCTGGCGAGCCATGACCCTCGAGTCCGACGACTCGATGATTCAGGAGATCATGGCCGAGCCCGAGGTCGCTTGGGTCGAGGCCAACGCCCGCGTCCAGCTGTCCGCCACCGTTGCCCAGATGAACGCCCCTCCCGGTCTCGTCCGTCTCTCCAACGGCGCCCCCGCCACCGGCAACTACGTCTTCGACACCACCGGTGGACAGGGCATCACCGTCTACGTCGTTGACACTGGTGTCCGCGTCGACCACTCCGAGTTCCAGGGCCGTGCCGTCCTGGGAGCCAACACCGTCGACAACAGCGTATGTCTCACAGTCCCTATCCACCGCTGAATCATGACGCTGACAAACCCCTAGCCCGATGACCAGAACGGCCACGGAAGCCACGTCGCTGGTACCATTGCTGGTCAGACTTTCGGTGTCGCCAAGAACGCCAACATTGTCGCTGTCAAGGTCCTCGACGGCACTGGTGCTGGCTCCAACGCTGGTGTCCTCGACGGCATGCAGTTCAGTGAGTCTACTCCCTGCTCGCCACCTTTTTGTACACATATCTGACCAACTCCTAGTTATCCAGGATGTCCAGCAGAAGAACCTCCGCGGCAAGGCTGTTATGAACATGTCTCTCGGCGGTCCCCAGTCCGCTGCCGTCAACCGCGCCGTCAAGGCCCTCGCCGACGCTGGTGTCGTCCCCGTCGTCGCCGCCGGTAACGAGAACCAGGATGCCGCCAACACCTCGCCCGCTTCGGCCCCCGAGGCCATCTGTGTTGGTGCTATCGACGCCGCCACTGACGCCAAGGCTCGCTTCTCCAACTTCGGCCAGTCCGTCGATGTCTTCGCCCCCGGTGTCGATGTCCTCTCCGTCGGTATCCAGTCCAACACCGCCACCAACACCCTGTCCGGCACCTCCATGGCCTCCCCCCACATTGCCGGTCTCGCCGCCTACCTGATGTCCCTCGAGGGCATCACTGACGTCGCCGCTGTCGGCGCCCGCATCACCGCCCTTGCCCAGGGCTCCGGTGCCTCTGTCAAGAACAACACTCCGGGCACCACCAACCTGATTGCCAACAACGGCAACCTGTAAGGTGTGTTCGAAGCATGTGCAGTTCGCAGCTAGCCGCGGGGGGGCTCGGACCAACCACGACTGGTCATGATGAAGCAAAGCATAGCGAGGAGTCATGAACTGGGAAACAAGGATCTGCCACTGGGCGCGTCACGATGGTTGGCTTCTGTTCATTTGGATACAGTCAGAGCGCGTTCGAATCTCACGGCAGGGTCCCGATACCCAAACATCTTTTCTAGACATTGCGTGGTGTGGTATAGACGATCTGGCCCCCCTCGGCGCAGAGGTGTTCAAGCACGCGTTGCAGAGGAGACAAACGACAAAACCAGACGAGAAAAAAAAAGTTCAAAACAACCTTGCTTGAACCAGCTGGGGAGGCTTTTTTCCGCTTGCTTGTCGTTTTCGACAACGCAAATCTGTTTTCCACTATTTTCTTGTTGCATTCATCCCGGCACATATTGCTCTAATCATTTTCTTTCTGTCAATGGTCGCTGGCCAGGACCTGTTTTACTCGGTCGGCATGAGTGGGAAGATGAAGGGGAAGAATACATGTCATGACGAGAAGAAGGACACACTGGGTTCCGCATGTACAGTACCTGCTACAGGGTAATTTACGAGAACCACAAACCTGTTCGGAACCATACTCAATGCTGCCGCCTGCTTGTGCCTCCATAGTGACTGACAGAGTGCTTCGCCCCTAAACCTATGACTGAACCCCCCTTCCCCCAATTTGTGACCATCAGACGACGAGTCAACGCCGCCACCGCCGCTCGGCCCTCCCTTTCGACGCCTCAGCCGACATGATCAGATCGTCGCAGCGGCAGATCGGCGTCATGCATACTTTCCGCGCCACTGGGCATCGCAAAAGTTCAGTCCTTGCGAAAGTTCGAGCGGGCACCGGCGCCTGCTAGTCCGTGGTAGAGCTCACGGCTCCGGGTTCCCGGGGTTTGCTGTGACTTCAGCTCAGATGAACGAGCGGATGGGATGTTGCAAACCCGTGCGGCCGGGGAGGAACGCGGCCGGAGGCGCCAGAGGGGATGGATGGCGGGGGCCGAGACGGTTCCGTGTCTCAGGATCCTCCGATACTATTCTCGGCGTAGCGAGGGAGGCACGGGCAGAAGGGGAGAGGACGAGTACGCGGTTGCAATGAGATGGGAATTCATCTTGGCAAATGGTATTCCTCTTATCTACAGATGATCGACGGGGACGGTCGTGGTGGGACTGGCCGAGAAATCACACGAAGACATCATGGAATGTTTGCAAGCCGGAACAAAGAGCGCGCCTCGTAGATATGAAGACACGCCCGCCCCGTACCCGCCCTTCGCAAAGGACGGGGTCTTTGCCGGTAGGGGTTTGATTTCAGCACTTCTTGGCACAACCAAACAGTCATGACCACCCCCTCGCGGGGGTGGGACTGGATTGCAATTTGACATCCGTGCTAGGGAGAGAGAGAAAGGCAAGGCGAGGCATGTGCCGGGCCATGTGGTAGTTCACGGGGTCCCGCCGCCGCCATGTCTCGGGTGAGATGCCCTCAGCTGCGTGGGAGCGAGACAGGCGACGTGGCCGCCACGAGTGTGAGACAGGTCAGAAGAGGGAGCTCGGGGGTGGAAGACCGTCCCTCGAGCGCGTAGAGAGAGGCCAACGCCCCGCGGGGCATGATTGCGGGTGGTATTAAATACGTACGTAGCAGTCCTGAAGGACGTGAATGCCCCATCCTGCGCCTCGCTGGTTTCGCCGTGTAATGGGGAATAAGGCAGCGAGAGAGAGGCAGAATAACTGAGGGGGTAGATACCTTCAAACTCCATCATGATATTGGTGACATGAGCAAGTAAAGCATGGCAGTAAAAAGCAGATCATCGCGGCGACGCTGAAGCCAAGGCCGAAAATTACAGCTCCGGGTGCTCGATGGACGGAACAGCGGACGCGACAGAAGACGCAGACTCGCCGACAGGCCATGTGAAGCCGCTCTGGCCCTTCCAGAGCGAGTCGAAGCGGGCACCGAAGAACCAGGCGACGCCAATCTGTGGGATGTTAGTGGGAGTGGCCGATTGTGCTAGCAGCAGGAGACGTACCATAATGGCGGAAATACAGAAGAGGGTGATAAGGGTGATGCCCAGCAGGACGGCGGCCTCGCCGGGGTCCATGCCGGGCTCGCCGTTCTCCTTCTTCTTCGCCTCAGCAGACAGCTTCTTCGGGTCTTGCCTGGGGTACAGTGTGTCGATGAACTGCTCAATCTTTGAAACTGTCAGCACGAGGCCCGTAAGGGTCGAAACGAAGGGGACATACCTTGGCGCACTGGGCGCTGATTTGCACAAAGTTGGGGTCCCTGGGGTCGTTCTTCTTGTGGATCTTCCGGACATACTTCTTGAAGACATCGCAGACGACAAAGAGGTTCTGCGTCGAGTCCATCATGAGCTGACAGGCATCGCCCTTTGTGATCTTGATGTGCTTGTGGAAGATGTCGTAGTTGCGGAAGACGAGTTCGAGTGTAGCAATGGCCATGCTCTGGGGGATGGCGACAAAGTTGAAGACACTCTGGTCGCGCATGCCAGCCATGTAGAACAGGCAGTCCTCAGCGTGCTTGAGGGCGTTGAGGACCATCTCGGAGGAGCAATTGAGGGCCTTCTCCTTGTGTTCAGGCTTGAAGAGGTCCTCAAAGTTGTCGACGTGCTTGCTCCAGATCTCCTTGGGCCACCACCGGCGGCCGTCGACAAAGTCTTCCTCAATGTCGCGGATGATGTTGGTCTTCTGGAGGAACTGGCCCATGGACTCGGTCAGCTCCGGGCGGTCCTTGAGGCGAGGGTTCGCCAGCTCGCCCTCAACAAAGAGGCGAGTCAGGCCCTCGCCGACAAGGCCGGCGACGTAGTGGCAGTAGAGCTCGTAGTCCTTGACGGACTCGACACCATTGGCGTTGAACTCTGCGTTGTTGGCGTAGTCGGCCATGCCGTTGCCCATCTTAATGGTGATATCCTTGATGATTTCGTAGTACTTGGGCTGAATCTGCTTCAGCTCGGTAATGACGTCGTCAAAGTGGACGAGAAGGTTGCGATCCTTCTCGTTGGGACCGTTCTCCGTGAAGGTCCAGCCGTCAATCTCCATGTTCGCGTGGAACTCGCGGAGAAGGGGGTCCTTCTTGGCCAGCGGGATGGTCAGGTCATCCTCAATGGTGTCGAGGCCACGGAGGACCAGGTAGAAGAGGCAGATTGGGCCGACCATCTCGGGGTTGAGCTCCTGAATGACGGCGGAGAAACTCCGGCTGGTCTTGTTCAGGTGCTCGTAGCATGCCCGCATCGTGGCCGACTCCTTTTCGGGGTTGCGGGTGTGAACGGGATCGTGCCACAGCTTCCTATGCGGTTGTTAGCAGGCTTTTCGATGTGTCTGGAGCAGATCGGGCAGCGGGCTTACCATTGAATAACGGACCGCAGCTGCTGCGGGTGGAAAATGTAGAAGATGACGCCCATGATTGCGGCGTGTCGTCGTCAACAGTGAAGTGACCACGAGTTGCTTTGTATCTTGGGTCGGGGTCTCGCTTGCGACAAGACCTTGCTCGAAAGAGGTAGGTCGCGGTCTCTCTTTTAAGATTTCGCGGAAAAGAGGTTTGCGCCCGAAATCTTCGCGAGGCAGGAGGAGGAAAAGGAGGAGGAGGAGGGGTTTGACCGCTTGGGACCGAGTTTCGTCGTCCAAATGGTGGTGTCTCTTGAGGCGCGCGGAATGATCGCTGCACCGTGAACCGTCGCCTGAAACCGTTTGCTTGCTTGACGCGAACAATGGAGGTGTAGGACGAGGCCGGGCGGAAGCAGGACGAGGGGGGAGAAGAGGAAATCACGTCGGAAGGAAACTGGTGGCCTGGGGGATGAGAGATTGAGGAGAAGGGGGCTTGGGCGTGGGCTGCTCCGGTGCGCGGTGTTTCTCCACCCGTCAGATGGCATTCTTCTCATTGTCTTCTGGGGACACCCCGGGTGAGGCGAGGCATTCTGACCGGTCTGGCGGGACCCTGAGCCGTGTTGGGGCTCTGTCAGTGGCCGGTTCGGGGTGGGTGCAGTCGGTGGTGCGGGGGGAAATGGGGGGAGCAGTGTTACACCGACGCCCGTGTGTGATGGGCAGCGAGCGGAGGCGTTTAGGTATTTCGTAAGCGAGCCAATTGGCCAATCCGTCCCCCCAAAGGAACACGTTCGCACTTTGGGGGCCTTGCTCCTGCTGTCACCCGACAGACAGTCTGAGAGGGCCAACTGCTGTGAGCTTCGACTTCTTTCCGCCGTGCGGGGCTCGCGGCCTCCGTCCCGGGGCGGACTCAAGCGGCGGACTTTTGCCTACTTACATCCGAGTCTGTGGTTTAAGATGAGCGACTTCCCGTGCAGGAGCTGCGGTTGATTGCCAAGCTGCGTCCAAGGCAAATCCGGGGAACACGTGCGCAGGTACTGGAAGCGGCAATATTGGGTTCCTATGGAGCCAGCTGCCCTGGTTGAGCTCTACTGGACAGATATTGCCAACGCTGGAACTGGACACCACTGGCAGTTGACCGATTTTGTGACCTGCGATGTTTCGGTGCTCCCATCTGAGTGTCAAACATCTAGTTTTCCTATGCTCATGAGGTTTGAATGACAGGATGAACGCTGGGTGCTTTCATCCATGGGCGGGGCGTTGGGCTGCAAAATCTGACCAGCCCAGCCAAGCCGAACTCCAGAATTACGTCAACAAGAGCAGGATGGATGCAACTATCTCTTCGCGGGTTGACGAGGGCAGTCAAGAGTATGTAGGTACCTTAGGAGATGGTGGAAGGCATTTAAAGCCTGCCCCCGCCAGCTAGTTCACCGCGGGTCAAGCTGCGGGTTGCCTTGCTGTCTTTTCGGGTGCTTGCACAATCGTTGCATAGCTGCCAGGGTCGCTGGTTTAAATAGCTAAGGTACACAGAATGAGGCTCGTTCGCCGTCGGGCTATCCTCCATATCGTTCAAGAAGACGGCGAGCTAGCGGCGACGCGCGAGGGCTGCATTCCAGTCAGCACTTTGGTGAGGTTTCCAAGCCCATAAACTTCCTTACAAATCCCGAGGGTCTGGAAGTCTGCACATTTCCAGCCTATGGTACTTTGGCTCTCGCCACGAGCTCAACCCGAGGAATCCTGGCCACGCTGGGCCATGTGTTTTGGAATGAGGGCGAGGCTATCGAGGGAACATCCTCCCTGACTGGGCCATCTGGTCTCATCCGCCACCCGATGTTCCACTAACCCCCGCCCCTTGCCCCTCAGATTGAGCAATGTCGATACCTCCAAATCCCCTCCCATTCTCCAAGGGATGGCGGCGCGTGCCTGAGATCCCCCGACAGCTGATCGAGCCGTACCTGCCTTAACGCGGTGCCTTCCCTAGCGAAGGGCACTTGGCTAGGTCGCGACTTCCCTTGCTTGACTCCGACCTCCCTTGAGGGGCGCGCCTGGCCGCTCGACCCTTGGTTCCAAGACATCGCACGCCAGCTGGACCGTCTGATCTGTTCTTTTTCGTCGCTTCGCCTGCTTCATCTTTTTCTCCTCCCCGGCTTATCTTCTGCACGTTCCTCCTCCTCCGCGACATTTAACTTTGAAGCACCGCCGCCTCCAAAGTCCTCCAGGAAACCCTCTCCTCGAGCTCTTTCTCAGTACAGCCTCACGCATCCCTCCCTCGAACCCCGCCCCCACCATCAGCTGCCGAGTCGAGCATATACACCCACAAATCCAAGCAACCATGTCTGCTACCAACGGAACAAGGGGAACCAACGGTACCAACGGCACCTCGCACAATGTCTACCTCATCTGGGGCGGCGAGGGCTGGGTCGCCGGCCACCTCAAGACCCTGCTGGAGAAGCAGGGCAAGGAGGTGCACACCACCACCATCCGCATGGAGAACCGCGAGGCCGTCGCCACCGAGCTCGACCGCGTGAAGCCTACCCACGTGCTCAATGCCGCAGGCTGCACCGGCAGGCCCAACGTCGATTGGTGTGAGGACAACAAGGAGGCCACCATGCGCTCCAATGTCATTGGCACCCTCAGCCTGACGGACGCCTGCTACCTCAAGGGCATCCACTGCACTGTCTTCGCTACGGGATGCATCTACCAGTACGACGACGCCCACCCCATCGATGGCCCTGGCTACCTGGAGACGGACCCCGCCAACTTTAACGGGAGCTTCTACTCGGAGACCAAGGCCCACGTCGAGGAGGTAAGAAGAGAGACTTCCGTATAAAGGGAGACTTGTCTAACAAGCACGTCGCAGGTCATGAAGTACTACAAGAACTGCCTCATCCTCCGCCTGCGCATGCCCGTCAGCGATGACCTGCACTCGCGCAACTTTGTCACCAAGATCAGCAAGTACGACCGCGTCGTCGACATCCCCAACAGCAACACCATCCTCCACGATCTTCTGCCGGCCTCGCTGCTCCTGGCGGAGCACAAGGAGACGGGTATCTACAACTTCACGAACCCTGGCGCCATCTCCCACAACGAGGTCCTCACCCTCTTTAGGGACATCGTGCGCCCTAACTACACCTGGAAGAACTTCTCTCTCGAGGAGCAGTCCAAGGTGATCAAGGCGGGTCGCAGCAACTGCAAGCTCGACACGACCAAGCTGGTCAAGAAGCTCAAGGAGTATGGCTACGAGGTCCCCGAGATCCACGAGGCCTACCGCGGCTGCTTCGAGCGCATGAAGGCTGCCGGCGTGCAGTAAGCGTGGCGGAAGTGGGCTATGGGTCGCAGTAAAAACGAATAGACGATTTTAATCGATGAATCCAAATGGAATCGGCCCTTGCAAGAGCAGCAGTCCGTCAGTCGTGCGAGCGTGATGATCAGGGTCCAGATTCAGGTCCGGTCGGTCGGTCCAGGGCGGACGGACAATTGCGGGTGCAACGTCATCAGCCAGCCAGCCCCATGTCCGCGTAATGACACCTAGCAACAGACCCGCCAGCGCCACACCAACAGCAACAAGGCCGCATCAGCCTCGACTCGTTCAAAGGCAGACAGGGCATTGTTGGATTCTCTTCAAGGGGATCTGAGTGGCGATTGAGTGCATGCATCAGCCCGAACAAACCGGCAGGGTCCGAGTTCCCAGCTGGGAGGTGATGGATGACGAAGTCCTGGTTGAGCCACACATTTTTCGCACCTGAAGGAAGGCCACCCTCCTAAGTGCCTGCCTGCCTGCCCTCTGTGTTGTCACTCCCCGACCGACGTAATTTGGCGGGGCTGCGCAAAAACATTCCATCCTTGTCCATCCACCCCATCCAAAATAATCCCATGTGCTTCGTCGCTCGTCCACCACAACGGAGCAAGTTGACAACCTACATTCCCAACCCTGAAAAGACCGAAATCTAGATCATCATCCTACTGCGCCTTTCGCTCCCCAAACGCATTTCTATCGCGAGCCCGACCTAAACCCCCGACCCCGACAACAAACCCCTCCTCCCACCGCATTCCCACCGCCCCCGCTACAGCCATGGTTGCGGACACGGCGTACTACGACGTCCTGGGCGTCCAACCCACCGCCACGGAGCTCGAGATCAAGAAGGCCTACCGCAAGCTGGCCATCGTTCACCACCCGGACAAGAACCCCAACGACCCGACGGCCCACGAGAAGTTCCAAGAGATCGGCGAGGCGTACCAAGTGCTGTCAGACAAGGACCTTCGCGTGGCATATGACAAGTTTGGCAAGGACCACGCGAAGCCCCAAGAGGGCTTCGCTGACCCCGCCGAGTTCTTCAGCTCCATCTTTGGCGGTGATGCCTTCACCGACTGGATCGGCGAGATCAGCCTCATGAAGGACCTGACCACCACCATGGACATCACCATGAACGAGCAAGAGGAGGCCGAGGCCGCCGCCGCCGCTGCGGGCGAGGGCTCTGCTGCCCCCGGTGCTTCTACTGCCGCTGCCGCTGATGATGAGGAGTTCCCTGGCATGAAGGCCGCCATGAACGAGAGCAAGAAGGAGGCCGAGGCCCGGCAACACGCCGCCGGTCCCTCCGAGGCGCCCCCGCCACCATACACCGCCGGTCCCCCTCCTCCCGCTGTTGTTGTCGAGGACGACAAGACTTCCCAGCAGCCCGCCGCTGGCTCCTCCGAGAAGCCCCCCCTGCCGCCGCGCACGCCGTCGCCCAGTCCCTCGCATGGCTCGCACTCGCGCCACCAGATCCCTCTGCGACCGGCACTTATGGATCGCCCCTCGGACGAGGCTGGTGCCTCCGGCCCCGAGACTGAGGATAGCCTCCGCGCCAAGGAGCGCAAGAAGGGCGGCCTGACCAAAGAGCAGCGCGACCAGCTGGCAGCCTATGATGAGGAGCGATCCCGCGTTCGCAAGGAGCGTGTCGACACCCTGACGCGCAAGCTCGTCGATCGTGTTAGCGTTTGGACAGAGACCGACCGCCACGAGGCCGTCACGCACGCCTTCCAAGAAAAGATCCGTCTGGAGACCGAGAACATGAAGATGGAGAGCTTTGGTCTCGACATCCTTCACGCTATCGGTACCACCTATGTGTCCAAGGCCAGCGCCCTGCTGCGTTCGCAAAAGTTCCTCGGCATCGGCGGCTTCTTCTCCCGCATCAAGGACAAGGGCACCCTCGTCAAGGAGACGTGGGGCACCATCTCCTCCGCTATCGACGCCCAGCAGACTATCGAGGAGATGGCCCGCATGGAGAAGGAAGGTGGCGATGACTGGAGCGACGAGCGCAAGGCCGAGTATGAGCGCCGCGTTACCGGAAAGATCCTCACGGCCGCGTGGAGGGGGAGCAAGTTTGAGATCCAGAGCGTTCTGCGCGAGGTCTGCGATCAGGCCCTTTACGACAAGAAGGTGCCCCTGAGCAAGCGTCTGCAGCGTGCCGAGGCTCTGATGATCATTGGTGACATTTTCATCAAGGTACGTCCTGTGTCATTTTGTCCATTGATGACACTCTCTAACTTTTCTTTGCACAGGCCCAACGTACCCCCGAGGAGGAGGGCGACTACCTCATCTTCGAGCAGCTCGTCGCCGAGGCCGCCATCAAGAAGGAGAAGGAGACCAAGAAGCGCGGCAAGGAGACCAAGGTCGAACCGCAGCCCACCGTCGAGAGCGATGCTGCCAAGGACAAGACCTCGAGCTGAGCTGCTGCGACGATGGCGTTGACGAACGAGCGGGTGTGCAAGATACCAGGGGCTGGGGAGAGGCAGCATGATGGATAATACCACTTTTTTATTCCTTTCTTCCGCGCAAGTTTAGTAGACTTTCTCAACTCCTAGATGCAGTCTTTCTTGGATGTGCCAGTGGAAGCGATCACGATGACGAGGAATATGACTTGTAGAGTTTCCATTCGTCTACGTACAGACCCTAGAGGCGCGTACCCAGAGCCGCCCCGCAGGCCCTCCTGGCGGCGAGGCATGTGTGTGTTGTGTTGTGTGTTTAGGGTTATCTATGGTACATGGTGTGGTGTGTGTTTGCCCTCGAGGGGTCTTGGGGGTATTCTGGCATCTTCATGCCGGGCGCCGTTGACAAAAGAAAAACCAAGTGAGTATGTGGTGAAGGCTGACAAACCCTAGTCCTCCGAAGAGTATGCTGAAAAGTCCGACGAGAGCGGATGTAATTTGATTTTGGGGGGACTTAACACTCTTGTGTCATGCCCCCCGTTTGCCTTCCAACGCCGGGTCTCAGGATCCCTGTTGTGGATGACCTCGAGAAGTATGTATGTGTGTGTGTTTGTTTCGCGCCCCGTGCTATGCTCCGTTGGTGATGGAAAAAAAGAGAAAGAAAGGAAAAGTAAAGAAAATGACCGTGTGTCCCGTGAGTGGCGAGTAGTGGTGGTGGTGTGTTGAAGAATGTGTTCGTGGATTAAATTAGGTTTGGTAGAAGAATCTTGTTGGCTGTTAGCCGCTGTCGACAGGCAGCTCGACGCCGCTGTCCCTATCTTGAGGGTCTTTTGCTGCCCATGGCGGTGCGAGCCTAGGTCCCTTGATTAATGTTGGTGCCGCCAGGGCGGAGGCTGGTGCGCCGTCAACCGCGAGCCCGTGGCCGGCAGGATTCGTGGTTTGCGGTGTGCTCGGGGCTGTCTCCGGGTCGTCGCCAGCTTCTGTCCCCAGGCGGCTGAGGTCCTGGGTGGTGTCGTCCTCATCGTCCTCATACCGCGGGGCGAGAACGCGGGGTGCGAGTTCGACGTCGCTGACACGGACGTTGTACTCGAGGGCCTTCTTGCCCTCCTTGATCAGCTCCTCGCTCCAGTCAAGACAACGCTTGATGCTCTGGTTGATCTTTTGGCTATCGACGAGCAGCTCCCGGTGCTTGGAGAGGTCAAGCTGCAGGCGCTTCTCGTCACGCTCGCGTCGGCGTCCGGCAGCCTTAAGACCAGGGCTCGAGACTGATCCGTTGTCCGAGGGGTCAGTGTCGTACAGAGAATCATCCTCGTCCTCTTCCTCGTCTTCCTCTCCTTCGCCGTCCTCCTCGCTGAGATCTGAAAGTCCCTCGATGGTCATGGTGGTGCCCACTGTTGAGTCGGAGGCTATCCTGGTGGATGGCATGGAGGCCAGTGACAACCGACCGGACCTGGACAGCCGTCGGTACCTCCTCAGCTCGGCTGTCTGCTTGCGGAGCTGACGTTCCAGGGACCTGTTAATGGCCTCTAGGGAAGTGTTCCTAATCTCCAGGTCCTGAACCTTGCGTTCCCGCCTGGCGTTGGCAACCAGATCGTTCAGAGGGTCCCCGGCGGACGACTTTGTAGGGCTTTGCAATTCGTTGTGTTCTTCCGACTCGATCGACT
Source organism: Plectosphaerella sp. P0831 (assembly GCA_014635975.1). NCBI lineage: Eukaryota > Fungi > Ascomycota > Sordariomycetes > Glomerellales > Plectosphaerellaceae > Plectosphaerella > Plectosphaerella sp. P0831. The sequence goes on along the minus strand of JACAFV010000128.1, from coordinate 6,861 downwards.
GGGTATCGTCAAAGTCATCGGCAGCCTGGATGATGGAGGCCATGGTCATTGCGGGGTTCTGCGGGAGGATGGCCGGCGAGGAGGCTTCGGAGGATGTGTGCGAGGTTTGCGAGGCCATAAACTTGGACATGATCATGGCGTCGCCCGAGCTGATGCTGCCGTTACGAGAATGGGTTGACGGCGGCGGGTTCGCCTCGAGACTAACCCTCCGCTTTGCCGGTGCCAAGGGGACAAACTGCTGTGGGCTGCTCGTCTGCGCCCTTGCTAGAGGCTGTGGTACAAAAGTCGGGCCCTTGGGAGCTGTAGCCAGGGAAAGATGTTGCGGTTTTGTCGGAGAGGAGGGGTGTGCGAGAACGAAGCCGACGTTTGGCGTGGACGTTTGGGATCTCGGGACAGTCATCTTGGAGCTTGACGAGACGGCTGAGCCCGAGGAGGATGTTGGTCGGAAGCTTGGTTGAAGGTCGGGAATGCCATTGGCGTAGAAGAACTTGCTGGGTTGAGCCTCCTGCGTGGGTGCAAGCATCGGGGTGAAGCCCTGTGACGTGATGCCAGGGGAGGTCGGTCTCGTGCTGCCGACGGCGCTGCCGTTGGCATACATGAAGGTGGGTTGCTTGTTGGGCGGCTGAGCAGGGAGTTTCGGCTGGGCTATCTGAGAGGGTCTGGCCTCGCTGGCATAGAAGAACTTTGCGTCGAAGGATTCGTGCCTGCTTCCAACGTCCGACGGTGGGCTGAAGGTAACGACATGTCTCCTAGGGTGGTCGATGCCATCGTGGGGTGACCGGGCATTATCCCAATCACCGGTGAGCCTGTCATTATTCGGGGTGCCGGTAGGCGTGCTGCTGGCGCTGTCGACCCTGTTCTGACGGTGGCCGGAGCGTGGCGTGATGTTGTTGTTTGTAAGAAAGGCCGATACTGGACTGGTGACATCGTCACGGGAGGCCGAGGTGGAGGATGTAGTGGTGGTGGGTGGCGGATCGGGTTTTCGGGAGCGAGCGACGAGGGGGGTGACGACGGCTTGCTGTTGTTGTTGGTGGTAATATGGTTTGGCGGCGGCAACCTTTGGTGTCAGAGGCGCCCTGCCGACAACCTTTGCGGCCGAGGCATTGAGGAGAGACTGTCGTGGGGTGCCGGCGGCAGAGGCCCCTTTGTTGTGATGGTCGTGGGGCAAGGGCATGTCGCCGTGTCTGGACTTGGCGATGATGGGCATATGCTTGGGCGGGTGGTGGCTGCTCAGGGCATTGTGATCGCGAGGACGGAGCGGCGTGCGCGAGCCGGGCGAGAGGGTTTGTTGGCGGCGAGCCGTGGACGCAGTCGTTGCGGCCGTGATTCGGGGATTGAGTCGGACAGTTGTTGTTGTGGTCGTGGTAGCGGACGACGGGGTCCGGCGGGGGGGATCGTGCAATTTCGCCCTGCGGGAGACGGAGAGGTCGGCGCGCGCCGGCGAAGAGATGGTTGAGGAAGCTGGTGACGTCTTGGTCGGCGGTTTGCGGGTGAGGTGGGATGAGGAGGAGGAGGTGGTGGCGGTGGTGTTGAGCGACCGCATCCTTTTGGTGGAGGAGGTTCCAAGTTTGGTGGTATCTCAGGCCAGACGGCTCCAGAGGTTCATCCCAAGCAAGAATTGGGTGACGAGGTACCTGCGCGCCACTGCTGCAGTCCCCCTTCAATGGCGGCGGCCTGCAGGTGGTGGAAACCAAGCCAAAGGGTTTTTGGTGGGCTGGATTGGACGGGTACAGCGCCCTGACTGGTCCCCCGACCGCCGGGTTCGTCCACTGTAAATTGCCTTAGCGGTGAGGTGTGACTTGCCCGTGGGCCACTTTGGTGGGTGCGGGCCTGTGCCAGTGGGCTTTTCAGCTTTCTTCAGCGCGCAAAAAGGTGAGCTGATTCGGGCCGTCCGAGAGAGATGTCTGCAGCAGCGTCGGAAGAGGTTTGCATCACGAGAGAAATCAATCATCAGAGACAACACACGCGAAAAAAAACAAAACCGAGATGGACCTTCCGATCCATTTCCCGGGTATCACATCGCGGGCTATATTTGTTTCCCCTCACCTCGGGACGGACGCAAAGTAAACACACGGACGGCCCCCCCAAAAATACCAAAACAAATTGGCCGCCTTCTTCACCTTCTCCACGTTACTCCTCCCAGCTGCCCCTCACCTACGACATGCCAATCTCCAACCGTCAATGTTTATTCATGCAACCCGATGCACCATGCACGCACAACGGTCGACACCAGTACCACACCCCGGTTTCTAGTGGGCTTTCCCGGGGTCTTGTGCACCGATGACCCCTGTCGCGGAGTCACCAGTAATGCCTTTCCGCTAACCAGTTGTACAGCACAGCACCAGCTCGGGCTGAAAAAGTCCAGTCCGGGCCGGCAGCGGCAAGCCAGAGGCGTGCGGGAGAATGCATCTTCATTCCAGCTACAGACATCGTGACCTCGATGGTGTCCGTGCTGCGCTGACCGCCGATCATCATCGACGCCAACGTCAGACACCATGACCTGTCCTGACCTGACGACAAATTCTTCAGCAACCCTCCCTCAGATCGGGTAGATGAACTGCTTGTTCTGCAGGTCCGTCAGGTCCAGCACCGCCAGGTCAACCTTGACACGGACCACCTGGCCACTCTCATCAACCTGCTCTACCCATCCTTCGCGCTCATCGTCGCTCAGCGAGGCAATGTACTCGCGCCGCTCGGCATTGCGGCGCATCAGAATGAACCGGATCACCCATAGGATCACCGGCGTGCCGATCCAGCTTACGGAGATCATGGACGCCCACGCTCCGTAAAACCGTGGCGCCGCACTCGGCACCCAGATCTGCGGCGAGACCAAGTTGCCTACGCTGTAACCCAGCATGAACATAACATTGCGCGTCAGCTTCTTCGTGTATCCGGCCGCTGTCGACGTCGTCCAGCCCAGCGCGATGATATACGTCACACCGTACGTCGAAGCCGCGAGGATCAGGCACCCCAGAAGCCCAATCTTGCGCTCCCAGTTCACCGTCGTCATGGCGATTCCACCAGCAACTGCCGGCATGCACCACACAGTACCGTGAAGAGCGAGGTTTCGTGGCCATCTTCTCAACGCCAGCGTCGCCACGATGCAGCACGCCACGCCGAACCCGCCGCCAGCCGCGGCCACCAGCGTCGACCCCAGCGGCTTGATGCCGATGGATGTCGTGATGAGGTTCTTCTGGCCGTAGTTCAAGTTGTTCGAGTACATGAGCGTAAAGGACTGCAGCGCAAACAGCCACGACACCGGGTCCTTCATCGTCTCGACAAACTGCTCCTTCTTGAAGTGTTTCTGCTCGATAGAGCTCTGCTGCGCCTTGTGTACGCGTCGGATCACCTGCACTTTCTCCTCCAGCGACAGGAACCGTGCCTCAGCAGGGTTGCTTGGGTAATCGAACCAAACCCACACGGACAGTAATAGCGTCAGTCCGCCCGTCACGACGTGGAGAAGCTTCCATGGCAGCACTGGGCCCGTCGACCAAAGCAACCCGTACGAGAGGAATCCTGTCACCACCGGGGCCGCCTGGCAGGTGATCCAGAGCACCGGCTGCAGGAACGACTGCTCGTGCCGGTTGAAGAACATGCCGATGGTGATCTCCATGGCTGGCACGATGACCGCCTCGGCAGCACCGAGCGCAAGGCGCATCACGATAAGGCCTTCGTACCGAGTCGCCACGCAGTGCAGGAAGATGATGACCGACCAAGCAAAGATTGTTCCCGCCACGTACTTGCCAAACGGCAGCCGCTGCATCAGGTAGTGGCCTGGCCACTGGAACGCCAGGTAGCCTGGGAGGTCAGAATGATGTCGACTCGCAAGTCAAGAAGGGCTCTTACCGACGTAGAACATAGTGTTCAAGTTGTTGTACTGTGCCTGTCGGATACCAGTCTCCTCGAAGAGACCCAGAATCGCCGAGTACCCAAGCGTTGACTTGTCGACCTTCACCACCCAGTCAGCACATCCCCTTCTCAGGTCAAGAGATGCGACTCACGAAGAGCATGATGTTGATGGCTGATAGCAGCGTCATGATGCGCAGATAGAGCTTTCGGCGCAGCTTCTTCTCCGCCTCGGGGGTCAGTGGCCCAAATTCGTCGCCATGTTTCTCGAGCAACCGGAGCGTCACGTCGGCGTTCTTCTCCGACACCGTCCTGCCTTTGGGCGGCACGGACACCTGAGGCTGAGCCTCGTCCTTGAAATGCTTCTCATCAGCCATCGTGCGGCCTTTGTCGTCGAGTCAGCGGGACAGTCGTCGATCTCTCGGTGAGCTTGGCGTCGGATGGAGGAGTGAGACTCCAGAACCACGCCGGCTGCAGCATCACTGGCTATTATACCGCAGCACGGCTCGCCCGGACAGGAAATCGTCGACACCACTTTTCAAATGGTGTAATCAGATAATCGTCCGACTTTCTGACGAACTGTCGGGAGGATGCCGACGATGGCTGCAAAGACCCGCCGTTCGCGATGCTTACCCGCAATCACGCCATCGACTCGCAGCCACGACGCCGATACAAACGCCGACGTTGACCGTCAACTGCTGTGCAAAGACCGAGATCGCTTCTCATAGGGCGTGGCGTCAAGAAGATCGTCTTGGCATCAGACGTTGGGGGCAGCTCCTTCGACTCGAGACTTTATATATGACATGCTCGCCCGTTCAAAAGAGGGAAGTAGAACCGCACGAGGTTAGACACTGTTTGACAACTTCACACCCTCCATGCCGTCATGATTGGCGGACTCGACAAGACGCAATGCAACCCCATTCTGCAAGTCTGAAGACATCTCAGATGACCGTATCAGTGGCTCAAAGCGAGCAGCACTTCGATGCACCATTCATTGTGCCGGCTGCCTGACATGATAACGACCTCTCTAGGAATTGGTTCAGACGCAGGAGCTGCCGGATATCTCCTTGTCATTTATAAGTGATAGATTATTACCAGAAGATCTCTGGCGAGCACTGGCGGGACCTGATCTTGCTTCCAAGACTTCCCTTCTCAAATAGGAGCTGAGGCCACCACACAAGGTGTAACTATTTCTTGCTAACGATGTCGGTACTAGTAAGACTGCCAGATACCTTATGCTTATTTTTTATCGCCTACCGTAAGGTTCAGATTGTGTGTGATAAGATCGTCAAGGAGTTTGAAACCAACAGCTACGCACACCGCCAAATGTATCTCCGCCACTAAGGGAGTCCAGCCCTCAGTACTGTCTCTGAAGTCCCTGTAAACCCGGAGCCCGCGTGGAACTGGAGCCTTCTAGATGAAGGGTTTTGTTGTTCAGAGATGCTTATCCTTGCTGCAAATGGTTAATAGCGACGCTGACCTTTCCTGACAGAGGGTGTGTCTCATATGGTAAAATCCAGGCACTGAGATTTTCTTTTTGGGTACTAGAATGGGAATGATTTGTGGGGTTGCATTCGTCGACGGGAACGCCATCTAGATGAGACAGAGTGCATCCAGATGCCAAAACGGTCTAGAACCGAGTATGGGAAAGGGTAGCTACAGGGCCATAGAGTTTGCCATCTCAAGATAGAAACATAGACAAGAAGTACGGCCAAGAGGGATATAAAATAGGCGAGTCTCCTCTAGATTCTACTATCTTTTAGATCATCACTCTTACCACCGCTCTCTAGCCTCAGGCAAGCAATCTCAAGCGTTCAATTCGTTTTTAGACCCTCGACTTCCACCGCTCTACCTGGCCACCCCTTACTATCTTCAACATGAAGTTCCAGATCTTCGCTACTACTACTCTCTTCGCGGCTCTCGCTATTGCTAGCCCCCTCAACTTCAGCCCCGCCAGAGATAATAACCTCGCCGCCCGCGAGGAGGCGCCCCTCCCTACGGACCTTGAGCTCGCCGCCGACCTGGCCCTTACCGAAGTTCCTGATATCCCCGAAGAGGTCCTCCTTCAGGGCGACGAGGCTATCGACAACTGGCTCATCGAGCACGGCCTCAGCGAAAACGACCCCTCCTTAACCGCTCGCGGCGAGGTAGCCACCTCCCTCTCCGTCTATGAGCGCGACGAGATCGAAGCCCGTGGTATCCTGCAGGTTACCATGTGCGTCGGCGCCATCTCAAACTTCATCCTCATGCGAATCGCCCCTCCGGGAAAGCTCACGCTTATCAAGCGCTGGATTGCGGCCCTCGGCGGCGTGCGCTCCACTGTCACACTCCTGTCCAAATCTAAGACGCAACAAGAGAGGTTCAAGCTTGGTGGACAGGTGCTGGTGGACCTTTACAAAGAGCTCTCTGGCTATACGTCCCTCAAGAAAGGCTGCGCTAGCTACTTCTAGAAGACTGCAACGCCAGCTTAGGGAGCAGCCTTTGGCTTAGAGAGCGTGGGAAGCCATGAGCCGGCGACGAGGTTAACAACCTAGAGTTTTTTTCCAGTGAACATAGAATTGTTGTGCGCACATCACATGAATCAGTCATCCACAGTAACTAAAACTCAGAGCTGTCAGCATGGTCAATAATTGTGAGATCCAGGAGTAACTTGAAAGCAACGACGCTGCTGGATGACCCCACACAATCATCAACAGTATCACACAGTACAATTCACCCCGTCACCATTTCAATTAGGTCTTCCCGAATCTTTATAAATCTCCTTGAAAATACACTAATCTTCTTCATTCTTTATATTCCTCTGCTAACGGTAACTTAACGGCGCTAGGTATTTATATAAATATACTGAAAGTAAAGATATTATTGTTAGAGCCCGTACTTACCGGGCCGTAGAATGCGGGGTATAGGGCTAGTTATAGCGCCTGTAGCTATATAGTAGGGGCCTGGCCCGCCTCTATCTACTAGAGGGGGCTAGAGATTAGTCTGTACCTTACCCCTTACCTATCTTTAACTACT
>JACAFV010000127.1:36615-94966 GCA_014635975.1 Plectosphaerella sp. P0831 | reverse complement strand
ACGTAGACGTTAAATATCGGCCCTAAGGTCCGTAATCCGTACTTCTTCTACGAGACGCCGTTATTCCTTAACTAGCTATTAAGCTAGGTTAGCTTCCAGGTCGTCTGCTAGCTCGAGAGGGGTATAGGGGTTCTCGTTCTTATCGTCTAGCTCTTCGAGGGAGGGCTAACTACGGGTACGAGGTCTGTCCCGTAGTTAAGCCCCCTGACCGTTAGTTAGTATAGTAGTNTAACTACGGGTACGAGGTCTGTCCCGTAGTTAAGCCCCCTGACCGTTAGTTAGTATAGTAGTGATCGTAGTATCCGCGTAGTTAGAGCTCCACCGGTCTGCTGCCCTCGTTAGGAGGAGAGATTAGTATATTAGGGCGCGTAGTTCCAGTAGAGTGATGGAGTCTTAATAGTGTATTTCAGTAGTTAAAGATAGGTAAGGGGTAAGGTACAGACTGATCTCTGGCCCCCTCCAGTAGATAGAGGCGGGCCAGGCCCCTACTATATAGCTACAGGCGCTGCAACTAGCCCTGCACCCCGCATTCTGCGGCCCGGTAAGTGCGGGCTCTGACAGTCACGCTCTTCTCAATGCCTGCATACAAATCTTATTTTCCGTCAGTCAGGGATGAAGGGTCAATGTGTGGGCTGGGACGTGTCCAATCTAATCGACCACGTCAATAGTGTCGTATAGACCCGCTTTGCGAAGAGAGTGTTCTGGCTACATGTAGTACCTGTTACCTCTGGGGTTTGAGGCCCGTTGTTTGCCATTCTCGGGTGTCCATCAGAATTACATCATCTTGCTATGGTTTTTGATGTGAGGATGATCTCCGAGTCCTACTGCCCCACGATGGAATCCAGATCTCCGCCCGGTCACTGCCCGACGTTGCAAGAAAAGGGTCGCTTCACCAATCCGTTCCGGAAATTCTCGACCTGAAGACACCAGGTTAGCCGACGGACTAGTATATGAAGACGCTTTCACTTGCAACTTGATTGAAGCTCGCATAAGAACCACATCCCAGCACAATGATTCCAACCAGAAAGACCAACAGGTTGCAAATCGCAGTCATCCTGTTCTTCTTCTCGTACCAGTGCCCTTCCTTCAAGAGGTAGAACCACATGATGGGCGGAATGTAGAAAGATAGGCCAGAGATGAAGAGTGCGCCGCAGATAGACAGCAGTTCGGAAAAGAAGGGGATCGCCTCGGCGATGACCCACGAGAGGAGCGTGACGCCGACGACACACGCCAGCCAGCTAATCCAGCCCCTCGCAGTATTGACATACCGGGTTACCGAGCCGGCGTAGAAGCGACCATGGATGAATCGACAGGCCACAGTTGTGTTGATAGATCCCGAGATGTAGATCACCGGCAGGGCGACGCCAAAGGCGATCTTGGACAGGAGGGGTCCGGCGGAGACAAGAGCCGGCGAGCCAACATCCTGGCCGACGAAGGCGTACACAAGCGCTCCCGTAAGAGTGTAGATGCCGATCTGGGCCACACCGAGGGCAGTGATTGACTTTGTGAAGTCCTCGGGTGTGTGCATCTCATCCATGAAGGATGGCTGTGCTGCGGCGAAGGCATAGGAGAAGACGATGTTGGAAATTGCCACAAAAGCCTGCGCAGCCGTGACATCCTCCTTTGGCCAGGCGGACCAGTCTGAAGCCGAGGCGGGGGAGTTGGAATGGTTGATTCCTGTACCGATGACGGTGATGCCAATGGCGATGATGATGGAAGCGAAATTGATGTAGCCCAAGATGGCCACTTCCGCAAACGATGGTGGGATGGCCAAGAGGATCAGGATCAGGGCCGAGATGACGCTGAAGACGAGAGAGCACATGTCGCTGCTGGTGATGTGGACGAAGGCGATGGTGCCGGTGAGACAGTGCGATCCGACGACCATGACCAGGAGGGCCACGAAGATGACGCTGAAGAGGATGTCTCCTGGTTTTCCGAGTAGAAGGCCTCCAACATCAGCGTAGTGTGCGATGTGCGGGTATTTGAGCTTGACGAGCCCCACCATGTAGCTGGCGAAGATTGCGATGAAACCCATGCCCACGGTGATGATTGTGCCCGCCACCATGCCGAGTGTCGCGAAAGCAGCTGGCAGGCTTAGGGAGCCGAGTGCGATGGCTTGGACGATGAGAACGATAGTGAGACGCTTCCAGCCCAGGCGATGGAAGAAGGCATCTCCTTCAATGGTCTTTTGCTTTTCGGCGTCGACGCCATCGGGTTTCTGGAGTATTTCGCCGACATCTGGGGAGGTAGTGGGTCGGATTTCGTCGAGGGAGGGTTGGGGGATGGGGGCTTTGCGCTTGTTCTCGCTGTCTGGGGTGGTCTTATGGTGCTCCATCGTTGAGTTTGGATTTGTGAAATGGTATGAGAGATGAGATGGGTTGATGATGGGCAAGCTCAGCGCAAGTTGTCTCATTTGGGCAGCGGGAGTGAGAGCCCTTTTCACCCCGATGCCGGATCTACATGCCGAAGGGCGTCCGATGGCGAAGAATAGAGGGCCGTGTTGACCCCATGGGGCATTCGGCTGGGACGGATGCTGGCAGTACAGGCACGGAGGATACTCTGGGGGGCATCTGCGGCATCCGCAGAGATGATGCCGCTTCCGAGCCACGAGGGAACATAAAGGGCGCGGAGAACATGACTCTGCCGCTCTTTAGTGGCCCCTTGATACGAATTTGGTTCCGCTCGGCCGAGTCGAGATATGCCCTCGACATTGACAGCAAGCAGGGACAAGTGTCGGCGGCCGTTGTTGACGTGTGGGATGTGTGGTGGCCTCCTTGAAACTCAATCCCGCCCTTGGACCGAGAGGCAGGGCAGGGCGCAAACGGGCGCAAAAGCCACCAGCACCTCAAGTCTTGTACTCTACCACCCCTGGGTATAATGAGCCGCGTGACCACTTCGTTGTCGGATGGAGATGAAGTCGGAAGCAGGCATACCAAGTAGGAACGCCATCTCGGAATGAGGCTCCGATGCTCCTTTTCGTGACATGCGATGGGTCGAGGAGATCGACGGACTGACTCGCCGCTCCGCTGTCGTGCGTTTTTTGGGTGTCGTTCGAGCCGCAGCTTAGGAAGGAACGTCGAAACGAGGTGAGCTAAACTATAATAGGTCTGGCTTCCATGTTCTGGTGCGAAACGTCGTCGCCCACGGAAAGTCGAAGCGATTTAGGGCGACGGGAAACGCGGCATTCGTCGGGCCTGCCGAAATCAATCCCCTTCTTCATCATCGATCAGACGCCATGTTTGTCAACATGTCAAAGTTCTTGACACAACCGCATTCCTTCGTCTCCATCTATCACCTTCTCCAACCCCCTTGATCTCTCTTGCGCTCATGTCACCAAACACCCTCTTCGTCAATGGACGCATCTTGTCCAAGGCCGGCAAGGGCCTCAACGGCACGCCGACCTTTGCAGACTGTATGATCGTCAAGAATGGCAAGATCTCTGCGATTGGATCCCGCGAGTCTCTCGGAGATGGCGAATTTCAGAGCCTCGAGGTCCGCGATCTCCAACAGAGGACAGTCCTACCCAGCTTCATCGATGGCCACATGCACCTCCTCCTTCTGGGACAGTCACTGCGCAAAGCCGATCTCACACAATGCACATCCGTCGAGGACATTCGCGCCACGATCAAAGCCTACGCCCTCGCCAACCCGGAGGCCAAGTCCATCATGTGCAAGAACTGGTTCCATCACCAGACCCCCGACGGCGTGACGGCGGCCATGCTTGACGACATCGATCCACGACCCATTTTCATCGACGCCAAGTCGCTGCACTCGTGCTGGTGCAACACGGCAGCCCTGCAGGTCCTCGGTGCAGACGACCTTCCAGATCCTGCTGGCGGTAAGATCCACCGCGGGCCAGACGGCAAGGCCAACGGTCTCTTGGATGAGGGTGCCATGATGTCAATCATCTGGCCGTACCAGGCCTCGTCCGTTTCCCGGGAAGAGCGGATAGAAGCTATCCGAGCCGCGATCAGCGAGTACAATGCCGCCGGATACACCGGTGTGGTGGAGATGGCCATGGATGAAGAAGCTTGGGACGCTCTCATGGCTCTTCACGAGCGCGAGCCGGATCTGCCCACCCGCGTGGCAGCGTACTGGTTGATTCGTCCGACAACAGACCACGAGGCCAACTCCAAGCAAGTCCGCCGAGCCATCGAGATGAGTCGACTCTACGGTCCGTCAAACAATATGGACCTGCGCATCGTGGGCATCAAGCTTATTCTCGACGGCATCATCGACGCCTGCACCGCCTTTCTCTCACAACCATACGGCGACGCCGCTCTCCCGCCACCAGTCTGGCTCAAGGAGCACGTGGAGCCTGTGGTCCGCGAGGCCGACAAGGGCGGTCTCCAGATCGCGCTGCATGCCATCGGCGATGCAGCCGTCAAGATGGCCGTGGACTCGATCGAAAAGTACGGCACCCCCGGCCGGCGTCACCGCATCGAACACATCGAGCTCGCCTCACCAGAGGATGCATTGCGGCTTGGCAAGCTGGGACTGACTGCCTCGGTGCAGCCTGTTCACGCAGATCCCTTCATTCTCAAAGCCTGGAACCGATTGCTGGGAGCCAAGCGAGCCACTCGAGCTTTTGCGTACCGCGAATTTGCTGATGCAGGTGCTCTGCTCGCCCTTGGAAGCGACAGCCCGACGTCGCCGTATGCGCCTTTCGAAAATTTGTACGTTGCTACGACGCGACGCTCGGCTCGGGAACCGGAGTATACCGAGACGGTGAACGAGAACTTCCGCCTGGGGCTTTGCGAGTCTGTTGTTGCTTTGACGGATGGCGCAGCGAGGAGTGTCTTCCTTGAGGATGTTACGGGAAGTTTGGAGGTTGGAAAGTCGGCGGATTTCGTCGTGGTCGATATGGAATGGGATGCGGCGAGGCTTCTGGGTGCATCGGCCGAAGAGACGTGGTTCAGAGGGAAGAAGGTCTGGTCTCAATAGTCGCAAGATGGTGGATTTGAGGGAATCGTAGATCTCGTAGATCTTTCAGACCCATTCCTCATCACTCGGCAGAAATCCGGTGAAGTCGTCGTGCAGCATGGTGTCCCACACCTGGTCCTTTTCCCTGCCTGAGAGCAAGACGTGCCCCGTTGTTGTTAGATGAGCTGCACGGACAGACAGCTGTCAAAGTTGCAATCTTGCGTCTACATCATTCGCCAAGTTTCCTGGGGAAAGGAGCCCCGGACATGGGGTTTTAAGATCACTCAACCCATGATCGTCGTCGCTCAGCATTCCAGGTCCCGCCAGATCGGTCCAGGATCTCGAGGCTCAAGCTTTTCGACTTGCGGCTGAATATGGATCCCGGGACCGAGAGGATCATCCATGCGGTCTTCCTGTTGATCGTCGGGGGATCAATGGTCGGGATGTGGGATCATCCGAACGGAAAAGGTCGTGGTCTTTGTTGTTGTCTCAGTGCCCGCCACCCAGTCTCCCAGACATTCGCCGAGCGCGGCCAACTCCTATTCAAAGGCCTCAAGGCTAGACTCAGAGACGTACGGAGATTTTCAGCGCTATTTGACGCCATACTCGCTAATCCTGGCGAGGTCCTGGTTAGCTCGCCGCGTCGCGCATCACGGCCAACCCACGAAACAAGCAAGGCGTCATCGCCAGAGCGGTCCCGCCCCTTGCGCTTTCTTTGTTATTTCCTTTTACAGCATGAGGTTTCTCGACTAGCCTCCTAGCTTCTAGACCTCCAGTCCATGAAACTAACGAATCGGTGCCCCGACGGCAGCTCCACGTTGGCTTCTTCAGCTGATGCTGCTAGCGCGGCTGAGCTGTGCTAGATGCCGCGCATCGGGGGCGAGGCGGTGGACCCCTTCAATCTAGAGCTGTCCAGACTGTCGGTGCAGCAGCTGAGCACAGGGCTTATTCTCTGGATAGCCTCTTTCCGGCCGCTTGGGTCTCCCGTTCTCAGCGTAGCGGGAGAGGCCGAGGCGGGGCGGGAACGAGCATGGCCAAGAGGCCGGGGAACCCCTCGAGGAGGCCCTTTGTATAAAGGGGTCAGGTTGCCAAGTTGGCCAAGCCGGCCGTCTCTCCGCCATCAACTGTCATTCACCTTGGCGAGCATACTCACCCATCATCGGCGTAACGTTCTCTTTACGCTTTGATTCTTGGGTCGATCTACTTTTCCCGATCTGTTCCTAGATCCAGTCGCTCACACAGCAACCCAAAATCATGCGCTCCCACTTCTCCTACGCTCTTCTGGCCGTGGCCGGGGTTGCCGCTCAGGCACCGGTCACCGTCTATGTCACTGTCACCCCGGACTGCAGTGCCGTGCCACCTTCCCTCGCATCGTCATCTGCAGCCGTCTCTCCCTCATCATCTTCTTCTTCCGACTCTCCCTCGGTCGTCTCTGACGCCTCTCTCTCATCTTCTATTCCCTCCTCAGACGTCTCTTCGTCTTCTACCATTCTCACTTCTTCCGACGCTTCGCCGTCGTCTTCTTCTTCTCTTCTCACTTCCGATGTCTCTCTGGCATCCTCTATTATCACTTCCATTGATTCTTCGTCTTCTTCCATCCCCACTTCCGAGACCATCGACGCCAACAGCACCATCGCTCTGATCCCCAGCGAGGTCGTTGTCGTTCCCACTGAGCCCACAACCACGTCCGCGCCGGCTGCCGTCAGCCTCGACAGCCAGCCCACTCCTAGCATCAACGCCAGCGACATCCCCGACGCCAAGCTCAGCAAGATCGACAACAAGATCCTCATCCTGGCTCGCGATGCCGACGGCGTCAAGGCTGCCGGCCTTGGTCTTTCGGCCTACGGTATTCCCTACGAGGGTCTCATCATCCCTAAGGAGGGAACTGCCCTGCCTGCCCTCAACAGCTCTGCCACTGTTGGCAAGTACTCCGGCATCATCATCATGGACGCTCTCGCCTATGAGTACTCCGAGGGCTGGCACAGCGCTGTGACCACAGATCAGTGGACCGCTCTTGCTGTCTACCAGGTCGCCTTCAGGGTCCGGATGGTCCGTATCAACGAATTCCCTAGCCCTGCCTTCGGAGCCACCCTCTCTGGGGCCGGTGGATGCTGCGACTCGACGGTCGAGCAGTTCGTTAGCTTCACCAACACGACTGGCTTCCCCACGGCGAACCTCAAGGCCGATGCTGGCATCACCACGGCCGGTCTCTGGCACTACCCCGCCAAGATCACCGACCCCAGCACCACCTGGGAGGTTGCCAGCTTCTCTGCCGGCGGCGGTTACGAGAAGAGCAGCGCCGCCGTCGTCAACAACTTTGGCGGTCGTGAGCAGTGGGTGTGGTTTACGTCCTGGGCTCCCACCTGGTCGGCCACTTCCAACTACCTGCAGCATGCCCATATCCACTGGATGACACGCGGAGTCTTCCTCGGTAAGCGCAAGGTGCACCTCAGCGCTCAGGTGGACGATGTCCAGATGTCTACTGAGGTCTACTCTCCTGCGGGGAAGATCTTCAAGACCAGCGCTGCTGATATGGACGGCCACGTCGCCTGGCAGAAGAGCCTCAACGGTCGCCTTCCCGAGGGTTCCAGCTTCATGCTGGAATTGGCTCACAACGGAAACGGAAACCTGGCTGCTGCTACTGCTGTCAACCGCGACGACGAAACCTGCAACCCCAACTGGCACATCATGGCCGATTGGCCGCCCACCACTGAGCTCGAGTTCCAGAAGCCTCTCGGAACCGGCGTCGATCTCTGGCCGGCTGATGTCTCGGAGACCTACTCCTGGACTGCCAAGTGTGCCGAGCGCGATCCTTTCGTCCAGTGGTTCAAGACCCCCGCCAACCGGGATTCCTTCATGCACCTGTCGCATACCTTCACTCACCTGTACCTGAATAATGCCACCTTCCACGACACGGATCGTGAGATCAAGTACAACCAAGACTGGATGAAGCAGATGGGCATTGACCAGGCCGCTCACTTCTCTCCTAAGGGACTCGTCCCGCCTGCTATCACCGGTATGCACAACGGCGACGCCATCCGTGCTTGGATGCAGAACGGCCTCACCAGCGTCACTGGAGATAACACCCGCCCCGTCCTTCGCTCTACCGAGAGTCCCTACTGGCCCCTTATCAGCACCGTTGAGGCCAACGGCTACGACAACCTGGTTATCGTCCCTCGTTACTCGACGAATGTCTACTACAACTGTGACACGCCTGAGTGCAACCTCCAGGAGTGGAAGGTGACCTCGGCTGGCCAGGGCGACTACACCGATATGCTCAAGTCGTCCAGGCAGACCAATACCCGCTACATCTTCTCCCTGCAGGCGGACCCCTACATGTTCCATCAGGCCAACATGCGCATGGACGATTTGCCGTCCATGACCATCGGGTCCGGCGACGGGTCCTACACCGGCAAGATGTCCCTGATCATGGCATGGACCGAGACCATCGCGCAGGAGGTCACCCGTCTCACCAACTGGCCCATCACCTCGATGAAGCACGACGATATCGCCCAGTACTTTGTCGATCGCATGACTCTGGACAAGTGCGCTCCCAGCCTGAGCTACGGCTTCTCGGCCGATGGTAACTCCATCACGTCCGTCACCGTCAGCTCTGCTGGCCCTGAGGGTGCCAACAAGTGCAGCGTCAAGGTTCCCGTGACGATTCCTTCGGGAACTGTCTCTGGTGCCACTGTCACCGCCGACAAGGTGGGATCTGAGCCTCCCATCCAGTGGGTGACGCTCAACGGCGCACCTGTCACCCTCAAGCTTTCGACTGCTGTTCAGATTTAAGGCAATCGGGGGATGGAATGATTTATACGAAGCGTTGGATTTACATCTTCATTAATTAAAAGGCACCTATGCCAATACCTAATATAGTCATTCACTCATCCCCGTCTTTCTGTCGGTGTCCATCGTGATTGTTTGCTCCAGTGGGCCGGAAGGTCAGGTCAGGTATCGCGGTAGGATCCCTCCACCGAACTGTCTCACTGATGGATCTTTGCCCGCGTGACCTCGTATATGTATGTACGGATGTGCGTGGACCATGGGGACACAGTGCATGGCGGGTCTGGGGGCGGGGACGTAGCTGGGGATCAGCATCGATGGCAGGCCGTTGTCGAGATGATTGAAAAGCTTGGATGAAGAGCGTCCGATGTTTGAATGGCACGGACTGAAGCGAAATCGTATTCGCAGCGGGCTATGGCGCCACGCGTTCGAATCTAGCTTGTCGCTTGCCTAGGCCAGAACACTAAACCCGCCCCAGCTCAGGTGAATCTTGCAGGTAAGATGAGCCAGGGGGAGACCTTCTAGGCTGGGCAAGGTAAAGCTTCAGGGGCTGCGCCCACCATGGAATCACCTAGTCGCACTGACTCGCGTTGTCCGATGGTCCTCTTTGGTTCGTGCCGGCCGCCGATTGATTCGGACTTGGAAGGACTGTGGCCGTCGGGCAGCGCAGCACAAGTCCGTCTGGTGCACACCAACCAAGTCAATATCAGCGCAGTTCCAATGCCTTCAGCTGACTTTTCTTTGTCGATGATCACAAACTTTTCATCAAAGGGGCAGCTGAGGAAAATGCTAGGTAGTCGACAAGGTAGGTAGTTTGATTGCTCTTTAGCGGCGCCGCAAGAAAAGTATGTGCTTCGGCTCTGAATGAAGTGTATCATCTAGAGGTAGCTATGCTTGAATCGGTATTCCAAAAGATTCCAAAGCATTGCGTCATCCGTGGCTATGAAGAACTCATTGAGGGTACGGCGCGACTGGTGGTGGGCAAGTCACCGTGTGGTATACCAGGCGAGCTTTGAGGGAACTCGGAGAAATAAGTCGCGGGGGGTGATGACATTATCGAGAAATCCAAAGGGAGCCGCAGAGGTGATCATTCGGGATAATTGTGGAGAAGAATTGTCTGAACTATTTCTCCGACAGCTTTGATTTCAAATTGGCGACTGATTTGAGTTGGGCGAGGTAGGTTTAGTGGAAACTATATACGAGATGTACATCACACGCCGGAGTTAATGTTTGTGTCAAGAATGTATCGACATCTTAAAATCCGTCTTTACCTGAAAAATCATCTTCTACAGCATGCTATGTGTATATAAAAATAGCTGCTATCGGTGTGGTGAAGTTGCTTCTACTCATCTTGCTATAACACAACCCAGAGTCCTTCACTCGCTTCTGACGCAAAGTTTCCAGCATCACATCACCAACTACCTTGAACAATCTCAACCCTTTGTTCTCATACTAAGTCCCCAAGATGTCTGCTCTTCTTGGGCTTGATTCCATCCACCTCCTCAAGCCGGTGGTTGCATTGGCAGGATGGACCTTTGTCCAGGAGGTAAGTCAATTTTCACAAACGCCCTGCTTCTCGCTTTTCATATGTTTGCTAGGGGGTTTAACACAGATGACCAGGCCTGGGTACGCAACGCGTGTTCCCGCCATCAAAAAGTACAACACCAACCTTGACGAGAACAAGGTCAAGGAAGAAAAGGCGACCAAGTTCTCTGCCGAGATTCGTCGCATGGCCGACAACTACAACAACCTACACGAGCAGCCCCAGATGTTTCACGCCATCGCCATCACCCTGGCACTTCTCAACGACCAGCACAATTACACCTACTGGGCTGCTTGGGCCTACACGGGACTCCGTGTCACGCACAGCCTGTGGCATAACTTGGTCAACGGGCCTTATGGAAGAGTTTCACTGTTCTTGACAAGCTCTACTGTGCTTTGCGGCTTGACAGCGAGGGCTGCCACTTTCTCTTTCTAGTTTGAAGGCCCTAGCATGTAAAAAGACTTGGTTTCTTATTGGAGACTCCAGCTAGATAGATACCTTGAAAATATTTGTGTCGTCAGGAGACTGTGACGTGCTGTCAACCGCCCGCATAATAATGGCCCAGCCTCCAAAGTGATACTCCATGCACACCTCACGTCTGAACTACCCGTCTCCTGCTGTCTCTACGGGGGCAACATTATCGGTCCAGGCACCGGGCCATTATGGATGTCTCAATTCGTCGCTGGTCGGTATTTCTTTTCCCAACCGGAACTTTTGGAGATTCATGATTTCCCCCCCAACAGTCTACGCAATCGGACACGATGGCAACCATCGGGCCTACCTTTCAGGCCCTGGTCTTCAAGAAGAAACTGTCGATGTGCTTTCGGCAACCTCGCTGGAAGGCTTACAAAAACAACGTCGCGAGGACGACTCGTTTGAGGTATCGCTTTTGTTCGACAACTTCCGCGTCATGCTCGATACCCCACCTGCTTGGGGGTTTCCGTTCCACTCATCCTGTTGGAAACTTTCGGATTCTTTCCCGCATTTGACCTTCAGGGACACCGCCGTCTGGTACCCCGACATCCCAGATTATGCACTCAGCTTCCTTGGCACTTCCGGCAAACTATACAGCAAAAGCCGGGACAATAGACCTCTGGCTGTTTTGTCGCGTTTTGGAAAATGTAAGAACACAGATCTTCTCCAAATCATTGTCCAAATACGACCGCGTGGTCAGAGCCGCTTGGTCGAATTTGTTTCGATCACGTCTCGGTATCGGACTTCGCAGGGCGAGGCAACCAGTGTACTGGGTGTCTTCGACCCAGACGAAAGACTGATTCTCTATGACATGGAAAATGATGGTCCAGGTGGAGAGAGAATCATACGGATCGAGTCAACATACGCGTGGGGACGTCTCTCCGGCCTGACGGTAATTCCAGTCCCAATATCACATCGCCAACGCACAATATCAAGTTTGATGACTAAACACCCTTACAGCTTTTCACAAATCACGGCCTGGAAGCTTATTTCCCACCCGGCTTTGAGGATGACATGGCCATTGAGTATCCCGATGCGGAGACCCGGAATGTCGAGGTCAAGGACGGTAGAGCTGTCGGTCTATGGGCGATCTGTGTAAGTGTTCGCCTCCTGCTCTGGATGCTTTGAAGACTCTTTATACTGACCGTAGGTCCCGAAACCCAAAGGACCAAGGCCATGTGATAGAAGACATTGGTCTTGTAACAGTTGCGAAGGATCGTGGCATGAAACTGGCAGATCCATCCCCTGTCGGGTCCGGAAGCAGAAACCTCCATTAGCAATGCAACATCGCCCTGTCAGTAGATCCTTTTGACACCCGCAATTCTCGTATTTCAACACGGGGCTCGCCCCTTCGGGATGACTGAGTCAATGGCTCCGATGGTCAGAATGTCAGGGAGGAGGGGTCCCCGAACGGTACAACGTGGTCGGCCCCCTCCCGCGCCAATCACCCCCGATAGTGCATCTTCAGTTACAATTCCATTCAACGACCAGCGTCGCCCTTGTTGGTCGCGGCTATGCGGCACCGAGCCCCTGAGCAGCCGCGCCACTGCAACGGGCCAGCCCCGAGGCTACGAGGCCTATCCCGACGGCTACCGGTGGAGAATCATGTGCCGGTCGGGTTAGATGGCGTGGAACAGTGACATCGGTGCTCGGGGAGAAGTACCAATTCGGCAGATTGACCAAGGTCCTCGGAGGAATCGTGCACAGGATGAGCGGCCCCATTTGCGTGAAACGTCCGAAAGTGGGCAGAGCACGACGTCGCCGGTGTTTCTGGTAGAAAGAACCCACGGAACTGTGGCTCCTTCTTGCGGAAATGGGCAGACTAGGGCTTCATGGGAGCATGCCGTCTTTTCCTGGGTCCGGGGCAGGCTGAAAGGCTGGGACATATAAACAGAGCCGCGAAAGCCTCGTCAGTCTCTCAGCCTGCCAAGCCATTCAACCCATTCTCTTCACCTTTGAAACTTCTTTTCTTCGTCTCAACTTCCATTCCCCTGACAGGTTCATCCCATTTTTTTCCCCAGTCTCCACAGATCACCCTTTGCAATCATGCAGCTCACCACCCTCTTCACCGCCCTCCTCCCGGCCACGGCCATGGCTTTCCCCGGCATCTTCCCCATTGAGGGTCCCAGTAAGACTGAGCTCACCAAGCGCGACTCTTGGGGCGGCGCCGTCTCCCTCGGCCCGACCAAGTCGACCATTGTCAAGGCCGTCACGACGCTGACGCCCGGCGCCGCTCCCCCCGTCCAGGCCGGCATGCTGTTCCTCTGGCCCGGCATGTCCAACGGCACCGGCGACTTAATCCAGACCACCCTCGAGTCCTGGCCCGACAACAGCTGGTGCGGCGCCAAGCCTGGCGAGTGGTGCGTCCGCGCCTCCGTGTTTGGCTGGTTCGGCCAGCGCGACTCTGAGCAGTCGGCCCCTGTCCGTGGCGACCAGGCCATCAAGATCGACTACACCCTTCTTTCGGACAACGATACCTGGCGCCAGACCGTCACCGACGTTGCCTCGGGTCGCATCATCAGCACCCTCGACAACAAGTCGGGTCCCTTCATGAGGGGATACGGTACCGGTACCGAGTGCAACAACGGCTGCACCGGCACCATTGCTGAGCAGACCTACTCCAACACTGTCATCACTCTTTCCAGCCCGGACACCACCTTTGGCAGCACCATTGGCAGCAGCCAGGGCGCCAAGTACACCGGTCTCACCAGCAGCCAGGGCGGCAAGGTCTGGACCATCCCTACCATCAAGGTCCCCAAGATGCAGTAGAGTGCTGCTTCACACCTTTCTCTGTATATACATTTGCCTCGGACACTGTGCCTGCGAGACAGGCGCTTTAGTCTGGGGTGTAGGAAATAGTATCGGCTTCAAGCCTCGGCGATCCTTTGGATTGTCAAATACACACAATATGACATTGATTCTCTGTAACAACTGGAAGCTCGCGTCCATGACAACTTCGGAAATGACATGGTTTGAAAGTTGGAAATTTGATTTCATTCGCTTATTCTCAATCAAATTGACCCGTTTGTGACGGGAAGTTGGCGAAACATTGGTGGCGACAGCAACTTACCGAAAGCGAAGCGAGTGTGGTCAGAATCGAGACCACTTCTCACCGGTATTCTGCCGATCCCCCTGAATTTGGGGCCAGGGAGCTGCCCTGCGCCAGCCATCCAGCACCGCAAGGAGAACCATGGCTTGCAACCACGATACAACAGACCCTTATTGAATTCTGATTTCCAACGTAACCCTTGTTGTCTTTCGCCTCCAAGTCGCAGCGATTAAGCCTGAAGGATCGCCAGTCTTCAAACTCACATGGGTCTCTGCACAACGACCCGCTCCGCTCCGCCCTGGCCCATCTCACACACGCCAAACTCCCTTGCTTACACCATTGTCTCCGCATAATAATGTTAGCAAACTTTCGAATTAACATCCAATTGGGCGTGTGGCGCAGCGGTTTAGCGCGTCCGCTTTGCATCCTCCAGCTTGCGGAAGGTCCCGTGTTCAAATCGCGGTTCGTCCAAGACACTTCATCTTTTGCTTTTTGTTTGCAAAAGCCAGACTCTGAGACAGAAGGCGGTGATCCACAAGGCAAGGTTCATCATCAGGCCAGGCGGGGTTGGTGCAGTCGAAGGAGTGAGTTCGTGGTTGGTGGCCCGCTTCCGATGCGCACTCGCATTCGGGACCGACGATGAAGCCATCACCACTTTGCTGCCCGACATCCAAGATCATGGCCAATTGACTAAGCGGGCAGCGGGAAATTGCTGTCTTTCTTTTTTCCTGATGTCGATCAAATCCATCCCTCCATCGCGATCCCCTGATCCTCCAAAAGCCTCGACCGATAATCATGACGTCGTAGACCCGTCGGCGCCATGACTGCAGCCCTAAGCTGCTCCCACCCACCAGGCTGTCGCGGCTGCGCTGGATGCGGGTGGTCAGAGAACCCTAACACGAGCCAGACCACACTTTTTCGCCCTAGCCTGGCGAATGCGAGAGCGTCGGCGAGACATCGTCATAGATTCCGTTCCTGTTGAGGCTCTTGCACTAGGCCTGACACCCCAATCATGTCTCGCTCAGCGACCACCACGGCCCGGACTTTGGGCCCCTGAAGCTCCGAGCTCCGGGGAGCTGATGACGATCAAAACGGCGTTGGAATAAATAAGATCTAGCTGCCGTTCCCGCCGAGCCGGGTCAGTCGATCTTGGTCGTCTAGGATAGACGAACGAGGTGAAGATTCGTCCTCGTTGCTGCTCATCCGTCCACAGCAAGGCCATATTCAAGTTGAATCCAAACATGGATCCTCGTCCAACCCCTTTGGACACTGATGTGCCGGGCGGCTTCCCAGAGACGCCCTCGATGCTCTCAACGGGAGGCCAGTCGACGCCCACCGGCCACCCAGGCACCACGACACCTACGCCGGTACCCGCCCGTGATCAAACGGTCCCGGACTCCAACAGACAACAGAACAGCTATTTTGTCCCTGTCGCCGGCATGGCGTCAAACATGCCGTTGTCCCCGACAAACGACCCAGCATCGTCCAGCAGCACCCTTCACGGTGAGCGACACACCCCAGACCACGACTCTGCCCCCATCGTGGCCGCGGCCCCCGGAACGTCGACCACCCAAGATCAAGACGATGAACCTCGCCGCTTCCCCCTCCAGGAAGAGAGATCCATCCCCGCAGTGGTTCCGGCAGCTGAGCCCAGTCCTTCGGCTTCTTCTTCCTCCGACGAGCCTCAGATGGCTCCCATCAAGACATCCCAGAGCAGACCCGCGAAACCCCACGGCCCACAGCGCACCCTTACCGAGGATGACCTCTTCAGGATCCTTTCCCGCCGACGGACCGATGCCTCGGGTGCGCCCACTGAGCCAGCTGACCGCGATGGCGAAGACGAAGAGATCAACCACCTCATGGCCCGCATGTTCGGCAAGACGCGTCAGGCTCAGTCCGAGGAAGAACAAACCCGCCACAGCGGCGTCGTCTTCCGCGACCTGACAGTGAAAGGCGTTGGCCTGGGTGCCGTTCTCCAACCCACCGTCGGCGACGTCTTCGCTGGACCGGTTCGTTTGCTACGCAACCTCTTCTCCGGCGGTCCTCGTGCCGCCGCCGGCAAGCCACCTGTTCGCGACCTTATCTCCGGCTTCGATGGCTGCGTGCGTCCCGGCGAGCTCCTTCTCGTGCTTGGACGGCCCGGCGCAGGATGCACCACCTTCCTCAAAGCATTCTGCAACCAGCGCGCTGGCTTCGCCGGTGTCGAAGGCGATGTCACCTACGGCGGCTCCTCAGCCGAGGAAATTGCTCGCTCTTTCCGCGGCGAAGTCATCTACAACCCCGAAGATGACCTCCACTACGCCACCCTCTCCGTCCGACGCACCCTGACCTTCGCCCTGCGCACACGCACCCCGGGGAAGCATTCCCGTCTCGAAGGCGAGTCTCGACAAGACTACGTCCGCGAATTCCTCCGCGTCGTCACGAAGCTTTTCTGGATCGAACATACCCTCGGTACAAAAGTTGGCAATGAATACGTCCGTGGCGTCTCTGGCGGCGAACGGAAGCGCGTCAGTATCGCTGAGGCTATGATTACCCGCGCCTCCGTCCAGGGCTGGGATAACTCAAGCAAGGGCCTGGACGCGAGTACCGCTCTCGAATACGTCCGATCCATCCGCGCAATGACAAATATGGCAGACGTCTCGACGGCCGTGTCGCTCTACCAGGCTGGCGAGTCGTTGTACGGGCTTGCAGACAAGGTGCTGCTCATCGACGGCGGGAAGTGTCTGTACTTTGGCCCTGCCGATGCGGCGAAGCAATACTTCCTCGACCTTGGTTTCGACTGTCCGGAGCGTTGGACGACGGCTGATTTCCTGACATCCGTCAGTGATGATCATGAACGCACCATTCGCTCGGGGTGGGAAGACCGCATCCCAAGAACGCCCGAGGCTTTTGCGGAAGCCTACCGCTCCAGCGACGCTTACCGGAAGAACCTCGATGACATGGCCGACTTTGAATCGCAGCTCGACGAGCAACGCAGTGCCCGCGAAGCCGCCGCCTCTGAGAAGACAGCCAAGAAGAACTACACCCTCCCCTTCCACCAGCAGGTCGTGGCGTGCACGAAGCGCCAGTTCCTCGTCATGTTCGGCGACCGCGCCTCGCTCTTTGGCAAATGGGGTGGTCTCGTCTTCCAGGGCCTCATCGTCGGCAGTCTCTTCTACAATCTGCAGCCAACAGCAGCGGGCGCCTTCCCCCGCGGCGGTGCCCTCTTCTTCCTGCTCCTCTTCAACGCCCTGCTCGCCCTCGCAGAGCAGACGGCCGCTTTCGAATCCAAGCCCATTCTGCTCAAACACAAGTCCTTCTCCTTCTACCGTCCAGCGGCGTTTGCCATTGCGCAGACCGTCGTCGATATACCGCTCGTCTTTATCCAGGTGGTCCTGTTCAACGTCATTATCTACTTCATGGCCAACCTGGGGCGCACAGCGTCGCAGTTCTTCATCACGACGCTGATTCTCTGGCTTGTGACCATGGCGACGTATGCCTTTTTCCGTGCCATCTCAGCTTGGTGCAAGACGCTCGATGTGGCCACGCGCTTCACCGGCATCGCAATCCAGATCATCATCGTATACACCGGCTACCTGATCCCGCCGGCCGCGATGCACCCGTGGTTCAGCTGGCTGCGGTGGATCAACTGGCTCCAGTACGGCTTCGAGTGCCTCATGGCCAACGAATTTGCCGGCCTGCCGCTCGAGTGTGGCCCAGGCTTCATCGTGCCCCAAGGTCCGAATGCATCGCCACAGTACCAGTCGTGCACACTCGCAGGTAGCCGGCCGGGCTCGACAGTCGTCGACGGATCGGATTACATCTTCGAATCGTTCACCTACACACGTGCGCACCTCTGGCGCAACTTTGGCTTCCTCTGGGCCTTCTTCTTCGCCTTTGCGGCTTTGACGGCCGTTGGCATGGAGCTGATGAAGCCCAACGCTGGTGGCGGCGCCATGACAGTCTTCAAGCGCGGCCAGGTGCCCAAGAAGATTGCTGAGTCGATCGAGACGGGTGGTCGCGCAAAGGGCGATGAGGAGAAGGCAGGTCGCCCAACCGGGCACATCAGCGAGGCCATGCCCGACGAGTCGCACGGCGAAAAGCGCGAGACAATGAAGCAGGTGGCCAAGAACGAGACCATTTTCACCTTCCAGGAACTCAACTACACCATTCCCTACGAAAAGGGCGAGCGCAAGCTGCTGCAGAACGTGCAGGGGTACGTGAGGCCCGGGAAGCTGACGGCGCTGATGGGCGCCTCGGGAGCGGGAAAGACGACTCTGCTCAACGCCCTGGCGCAGAGGCTGAATTTTGGAACCATTACGGGTGACTTCCTTGTTGATGGGCGGCCGCTGCCCAAGTCCTTCCAACGAGCGACCGGTTTCGCCGAGCAGATGGACGTCCACGAGCCCACGGCCACTGTTCGGGAAGCGCTGCAGTTCTCCGCCCTCCTGAGGCAGCCTCGCGAAGTGTCTCGTCAGGAGAAGCTGGACTACTGCGAGACCATCATCGACCTGCTCGAGATGCGCACCATTGCAGGCGCGACAATTGGCCGCATCGGCGAGGGTCTGAACCAAGAGCAGAGGAAGCGGCTGACAATCGGCGTCGAGTTGGCATCCAAGCCAGAGTTGCTCATGTTCCTGGATGAGCCGACGTCAGGCCTCGACTCGGGTGCCGCGTTCAACATTGTCCGATTCCTCCGCAAGCTGGCCGATGCTGGACAGGCGGTGCTTTGTACGATCCACCAGCCGTCAGCGGTGCTGTTTGAGCATTTCGACGAGCTTCTGCTTCTCAAGTCGGGCGGTCGCGTGGTCTACCACGGACCTCTGGGACAAGACAGCCAGGATCTGATCGGGTACCTCGAGTCCAACGGCGCATCCAAATGTCCCCCAGACGCCAATCCGGCCGAGTACATGCTCGAATCGATCGGTGCGGGTGACCCCAACTACACCGGGCAGGATTGGGGCGATGTCTGGGCCGATTCGGAAGATCGTCGCCGACGCACGTCTGAAATTGAGGAGATGGTGTCGAGCCGCCGCGAAGTCGAGCCAACCGCCAGTCTCAAAGATGACCGCGAGTATGCAGCGCCGCTGGCGACGCAGACGTGGCACGTGGTGCGACGGTCGTTTGTCGCGTACTGGCGCACGCCAAGCTACATCATCGGCAAGTTCATGTTGCACATCATGACGGGTCTCTTCAACAACTTCACCTTCTGGAAGCTGGGGTACTCGCAGGTCGACTACCAGAGTCGACTGTTCTCCATCTTCATGACTCTGACCATTTCGCCGCCTCTGATTCAGCAGCTGCAACCGGTCTTCCTCAACAGCCGCAACGTATTCCAGTCGCGCGAGAACAGCGCCAAGATCTACTCGTGGTTCGCGTGGGTGACGGGCGCCGTGCTCGTGGAGATTCCGTATGCCATCGTCGCGGGTGGCATCTACTTTGTGAGTCGAACCGGGGGAAGTCGAGCGATTCGGACTGTGCTAACGTCGCGGGTGTAGAACTGTTGGTGGTGGGCACCTTTCGGCGTCAGCGTCTCGGGGTTCACGTCGGGCTTTGCGTTCCTTCTGGTCATCCTGTTCGAGCTGTACTACGTCAGCTTCGGACAGGCCATTGCAGCATTTGCGCCCAACGACCTCCTGGCTTCGCTGCTGGTACCCGTGTTCTTCCTCTTCGTCGTGTCCTTCTGCGGCGTCGTTGTGCCGCCGGAGCAGCTGCCGACATTCTGGCGGTCGTGGATGTACTGGCTGTCGCCCTTCCATTACCTTCTCGAGGCCTTCCTGGCCGCGGCGATCCACGATCAACCCTTCATTTGTGACGCCGGCGAGTTTGCCAGGTTCCCAGCGCCCGATGGATTGTCGTGCGACGCGTATGTACAGCCCTACATCAACCAGGCGGGCGGGTATGTACAGACGGGTCCGGGCGGCGATTGCGAGTACTGCCAGTATTCGACGGGTGACGAGTTTGGACGCAGCTTCAGCGTGTATTACTCAAACATCTGGAGGGATTTCGGCATCTTCTGCGGGTTTATCGTTTTCAATTACGCCGTCGTCTACGTCGCGACGTGGCTGAAGTTCCGGGGGAAGAACCCGCTCAAGGGATTGTTGGCGCGGAGGAAGGTACGGAGCTGAGCGCAGAGGGATCGATGGTCGGTGGTTTTTTTGGTCGTAGGATAGTAACGTCGTCGTCGTAATGAAGAAGTATTCGCATCATGATCGCTGCCGTTTGTCGCGTGACGTTGGGTGGGCGTAGGTGCTGGTGGCTTCACGTCGTGAAGCCGACGTGGAGATGGTCATGGCTCACAGTGCATGGTGTGGATTACATAAGCTAAATCAGACCGGCCTAAAAACAAAACACCAAAAAGACCCCCTCCGGGCACCCCGTAGGGATCCGAAGGGGTAGAAAATCCCCAGATGTTTCGGGGGTTTTGCTGGGCCTGGGAATTGAACCCAGGTATAGGGCCGCCGGTGGCGGGGGGTTGTTTAATGGTTTCTGGTCCACTGACTTAACCAGCTCGGCCACCGCGGCCCCGTTGGAACAGCAGGTAAAGAAGGAGCCTTATCAACCAAAGCTGGCACCCTCACCGTGGAAGGCGCGGTACCACGCGTGCACGGTCAACGACTGCCAACCCTCAACCGGACGACACGATAAGCCTGGCTGTTTTGCTTCACTCTTCCACCCTGCACTTCAAAGCGGCAACAAATTATCGTCCATCGAGCAACAGACGCGCCGGCACGATGCATCGGACGCCTTCAACACACCACGGCCTTCACGACTCGGCTCACAGTGACGCGTTTTCATGATAATTCTGCCACCAATTCCACGCCAGCTTCGAGGCGGAGAGACACTTGGTGTGGCGCGAGTCCTGCTTGTGACACAATGATGCACTTCGTACTCCCACGCCTGAAGTTGCAAAGAGAAGACGCTCATCGACCCCCAGCCAGGGGCGGAGGGTTTCACAGACATCATCCCTCAGGATTGCCAAGTTGCCCTTCATCGCCGACTTGTGGCCATGCTTGATCTGCCAATTAAAAAGCGCCTCGTACACTTTGCGAGCCTTGTCATCTCTGAAGCTCACTGGTCGCCGAAGCTGTCAAGGTCCCCGAGGCAGACGACCGTGTGACCTCAGCCGCAATCCGCAAAGGCTTCACAAGAATCCTATGGGATTGTTGAGTTGATTTGTAACCATGCCCATTGTCTTTGACACGACCCCCAAGGAGACTACACCGCTCCTTTTGGCTCAAGGTTGAGGGCTGTTGCAGGTGAACTTGCGGTCATGGAGGCTTCAGCAACCGCGATGAATTCATAGCGATCACGGGCTGAAGCTCCGGGCGGTGCACGATGAGCGAGGCTGCGAATCGGAAGTACTCAGCCAGCGTTGCGATCTAGCCATCAAGACGGCCACCTTGGAGCATCTCGTTGGATCTATAACATGGCATCGCTCCCGCTCTTCGAAGGGACTCAAATCAGACCTCAACATTCATCAGCAACACAACAACCAAACACCAAGAACCAAGAACCACCATACGCATCCATCACATCAACATGAAGACCTCTACCCTCCTGAACCTCTCGGTGCTCTGCCTCCAGGTATGGTATCCCGCCCTTAGGTCTTCATCCTGACCTACTAACACCCTCAAGGCCGTCGCATCACTGATCCCCGATCACGACCCCCTTGCTGGCCGTAAGGTGAGCGTTCCTGAGTGGGAGGTCGAAGTTACCCCCGGCGGCGAAAAGGCCACCCTCCGTGGCACCATCGAGGAAGTCCACGCCCAGCTCCTGGAGCGCAACCCCAACTGGGACGAGAACTTCCCCGAGCAGGTCGAGGATCTTGCCGAGCGCGATATCAGCGACGAGGGCTTCACACCCATCGAAAAGCGCACAGACTTTGGCGGATCCAAGTACTTCTGCTACGCCCGCTGGCCCACCACCGCTCGCGCTCGCATCGTCGAGGGCATCTCCTACCTCCGCCGCGTCAGGGGCAAGCCCTCGCTGCGAGCTGGTCCTGGACGCTGCAGCCGTGTCAGCTGTTCGTGGAATGCTGCTATCTACTGGTGCAACGATGTAAGTCAAGATTCTAGATGATTTGTGATGATGGATGTTGACTGAAAGTCCGACAGAACAAGAGCACCAAGACTCTCAAGTCGTTCGGCAGCATCGCGGATGGTGCTCAGTTCATCATCAACAGGTGCAAGAAGAACATTGGTGGCGGAATCTACACGTCTGGCCAGGTGTTCCACAAGACGAACTGGAACGTCATTGTTCGCAACGAGAACTCTGGCTGCTGAGGGATGGCTGAAGAGACCTGGAGTGATAGTGGTGGCTGGAGAGGGGAAGCCTGGAGGTGGAGAATGAGTTGGTGGGAGGAGAGTTGGCTTGTCAGGACAACCGAGGACGAGGGATTGGGGCGGAAGATGATCGGGTCCATGGAACCACAGACTTAAATACTCTGATAAGATAAAATCAGCTTCTATTGTCAGATGGTGTCTCCCGACACCTCTCTCAATGAAGCCATCACACTCTTTCACCTTTTTCTCCAGGGCTGTCGTGTTTGATTAGGGCCCCTGCTAGTGGATCGACAGCGCGGAATTAGTGTGCAAACGGCCCGGGGCTAACTGGGCCAACAGGGATCCGGCTCCCCGGTGCTTCCGGCAAAATCGATGCGATCACTGACTCCCAACGCCCAACGGTTGACAGCCAGCCATTGAACGGCGGCGGCTCGGACTGTCGGATTCCACGCGCCCGCTCTCACCGCGCGACCCGATTCAAACGATGGACCCGACCTGACCGACCTCTGCTCTACTCTGCCCGGAAGGCCTGGACCGATGACGGCAGATGACCCTCTGTCGGCTGGCCCTAGCAGGCTGACATGACTGGCCGCCGGGGTCCGGCTTACGCTCTGCTGCAAGGGCCCCGATTGCTCCTGCTTTCTTTTGGAGTGCGGTGAGAGAAGGGCAAGTCCGAATCGTCATCTGGACATTTTTCTCTGCATCCTTCTTCTCCCTCCTCCTTCCTGGCGGTCAACCGACGATAGATCGTACACCACGACTGGAAATATCCTCACCCTCCCCTCCCCTCCTCTCCCACAAAATCCAGTGCACCCCGCTGCCGCCGCCATGGCCACAGACGCCGCAGACACGACGCAACCTCTCGAGCAGGTCCAGTCGACCGCCTCGGCACCGTCCCAGGTCAACTACCCCCATGGCCACATTGGCCACCTGAGCCCTTCGCAAGAGGAGCGTTTCGCCGAGTTCAAGGTTCTCATCGAGGAGCGCGGCCTGTATACCCCCGGCCCGCCCGCGTCCCACGATGATCCCCTCCTCCTGTGAGCCCGCCCGTCTCCCTTCCCCGCGATGCGACAACTACCCGCTCCATCTCGCGTCGCGCTCGTGTCACCGCCACTGACATACCCCATCGCACAGCCGCTACCTGCGCGCCCGCCGCTGGGTGCCCGCCGACGCCCTGACCCAGTTCGCCGAGACCGAGACCTGGCGCAAGACGACCGACCTCGATACCCTCTACCAGACCATCGCGCAACCCGCCTACGAAGCCGCCCGCCGCCTCTACCCCCAGTGGACCGGTCGTCGCGACCGTCGCGGCATCCCGCTGTACCTCTTTGAGGTCAAGACGCTTGATTCAAAGGCCGTCGCTGAGTACGAGAAGCAGGGCCGCGACGGCTCTTTCAGCGATGCCGAATGGGACGGCAAGACCCCTCAGGGCCTGCTGCGCCTGTTCGCCCTGTACGAGAACCTGACGCGCTTCGCTTTCCCGCTGTGCTCGCAGCTGCAGGATCGCGAGCACTCAGGCACCCCTATCACCATGTGTAACAACATTGTCGACATTTCGGGTGTCAGTCTGCGCCAGTTCTGGAACCTTAAGAGCCACATGCAGTCCGCCAGCCAGCTGGCCACCGCCCACTACCCGGAGACTCTGGATCGTAAGTGCAGCGCCGTTTCTGGTTCCTGGCATCCCTAACAGCTGCAGGCATCTTTATCATCGGTGCGCCCGTCTTCTTCTCCACCGTCTGGGGCTGGATCAAGCGCTGGTTCGACCCGATCACCGTCTCCAAGATTTTCATCCTCAGTGACGCAGAGGTCAAGCCCACCCTCGAGGCCTTCATCGAACCCCGCAACATTCCCAAGCGCTACGGCGGCGAGCTCGACTTCTCCTTTGGCGACATGCCCGTGCACGACCCCTCCTGGGACGGCATTATTGAGTGGCACGACGGCCACAAGGCCTTCACCACGGGACCGGCCGTCTGGCGGCCCTCGGTTGATGGCAAGCGCCTCGAATGCTTCGGCCTGGGTAAGGTCGATGGCAAGAAGCGCAACGAGCGCATCTGCAGCGTGCCCATCACCTGGCCCGCCCCGGAGTCTGCTGCGGCGCCCGCACCCGCGGATGCCGTCACGGAGGGCGTTCAGAAGCTGTCCGTCGCCGACAGCGCCCCGGCCCCGGCGGCCGAGACAACGGTCGTTGACGAGAAGAAGGAGCCTGTGGCTGCCGCCAACGGTAGCGCCCCCAACCCGACCCCCGCGGCCGCTTAAGCGCAGCATCGTAGAGTAAAGGAGCATGCGCGTTTTTACACGCGCCGAGTAGATACCACACACGCAGCACAACACGGCATACGATTAGATACCAGGCACGAGAGAGCAGAGGAGGCAGAAGAGGGCGCNGCGCAGAGGAGGACGTGTTACATGGTGCCGTCATGGCACTGGGCCATTCGCTCATCTTGCACATTGGGTAATCCATAAACCACAATACAATTCCATCTTTTCGGCATAGGCACTTCAGCCAGCACAGATCCTTCACTCCCCTCGCTCGTCTCCAGTGCTCTGCTCGTGATGGCCCCGCCGCCGCCTCCATTCCCGAATACCCTGCTCAATAACCGACCACGACGTGCCATCACGCACCAAATGCATCGTTACACCAAGACCCTGTGTATCCCTATTCCTGCTCTCGTCATCAAAGAATAGCATCTCCGTATACGGCACACCAGTCCGCCGACCAATAGCCTCAAAGTGTCGAATCTTGGAACTCGGGTACATCTCCAGCCCTCCGTCGAAAAAGTCCGCAGCTTTGCGCGCCTTGTCCTTCTTCTTTGACGGCGGTGCGCCTTCGTCTTCGGGGAGGGGGGAGATATGTAGCATGCGTAGGAGATCGCGGGCGAGCTCAGGGGCATGGGTGCGACTGGCGACGGCGAGACGGACGCCGAAGCGGGGGAGGGCGGCAAGGATGGAGGGGACGTCGGGGTAGAAGGTGTAGGAGTCGCCGAGTCGGTCGGTCGCTGAGGCATGTGAGGGGTGTGGTTTGAGGGGGGCCGTGACGTGGGTGTCGATCCAGAAGGGCCAGAGGGTGTAGTCGAGGTCGAAGACGATGAGGGCGGGAAGGGGGAGGCCGTCGGAGAGGATGGCGGGGAGGGAGGAGGGGGAGGCGGAGGAGGAGGAGGCGAGCGTTGTGGTGCTGCCGAGGGGGTGTTTCGAGAGTTTCTTCGGCATGCTGGAGGTGGAGAGGGTAGGATTCAAGGTGAGGTTCTGGGCGCCGCAGGCTGCTGTGTTCGAAAGTGTCGATGATGAGCTTGCCGTCAAGGGAAGCTGACCGGGAGTGCATGTCAATTCCCCGCCAGAGCTGCGTGCCCCGCTTACGTCATCGCAGTTCGGCCCGTCCGTGCGAGCAGGTCTGGAGCCAGTGGAGCGGCAGGCTAAAGCGCTGTAAACGCTGGAAGATGCAACGCCTGTCCCCTCTCGTCTCTTCTTCTTATTCTACCTTTAAACACTAACATTAATCGATGCCAGGGAGCTCGAAGATGGATTTACATTTACTTGCCCAATTTTACATTGGCTCCGACTGCTGTCTCTCATATATTGAAAACTCCCAGAGGTCATGATCGACAGCATCGTGACACGACCCATCGTGCTAGGTATATATACACCGAGATGGCGGGTCTCGGCAGGTCACGGCCTCTGACTTCTAGACTGCTTCCATCTGCCAAACCAACGCGCATGCAGGTTGCCTTTCCTGGCAGAAACACAGCATCGCTTAGAGACTCTCAATGGGCATGGCCTGTTGTCCAGCCCCTCACTTCACATGCTTCGAATTCATCCCCAGGCCTCATGCTCGTGCTGCACCTCATCACACCCGGACGGACCTGCAGCGGCCCATTCGGCACGCCTTAGCTCCCGTGTGTCGTTACACTCCCCACAGCCACTGCGGACATGACATCCTGAAAGAGATTCAGCGTCCCTCCTGTTCCCTCCACGTGCGCTGCCTCATTCGAAATGGGCGGCTTGACAGCACCAGTAGACAAGCAACAGCGAACACCCCGGTGAATGGCCGCCATGGTGCCGCACCGGGTCGCATCCGAGAAGGGGGTGATGCCTTTCTAGCTGCCCCATTGGTCAGCCTCCGAGACCTTGCTGGACGAGTGCCGATCAAAGGCTGGGGTTGTTGGAGGATGCATGGCAGATGGCGGTTGCACGTGCGGTCCTCTCAGGTCGCTGGACTGCTTGATGGGCAGATTAAGGTCACGTCGAGGGAGGGAAGTCGGTACCCAATACGGATGGAGGCACAGGCGATGATCCAGGGGCGGCGGCTGGTGGTGTTCTTAAGCTTTTCCGCCCCGTCCATCCTCGTGACGATCGATTCCCTCAGGCTCCCCTAGACACTCCGCTGCCAAGTTCATGTTGTAGTCCGCCCAGAGCTTCCCCATCGACCGTCGTCATCCTTACCTTCTCAACACCATCATGCGCGCCGGTTGCACCACGCTCGCCGCTCTGGCACACCTTGTCGCCGCCGTCCAGGGCGTGCGCATCATTCACGGCAATGACGATGGCTGGGCAGAGCTGTACGTGCGCTCCACCAACGCCGCCCTTAAGGCTGCCGGTCACCAAGTCATCCTGTCCGCCCCCGCCGACAACAAGTCGGGCAGCAGTGAGTCTTCGATCCCTCCTCCTTTATACAACTCATCTAATCCCCCCAGGCTCCCGCGATGAGGAACCCAAGCCTCGCACCGATGCATGCCAGTACAACTCGTGCCCGCCCAACAGCGGGCCCCTCGGCGTCAACGCAACCTCCCCCGACCTGCACTGGGTCAACTCGTTCCCCGTGACGGCCGTCCGCTACGGCATCGACGACTTCTCCAAGCAGTCGTGGCCCGAAGGCCCCGAGCTGGCTGTCTCCGGCCCGAATGTCGGCACAAACGTCTGGGTCCAAGTCCCCTTCTCCGGCACCGTCGGAGTCGCGGCTTTTGCCGCCAAGGACCGCAAGATCCCCGCCATCGCCTTCTCCGGCGCCAGCGGCGGCACCCTTGCCTGGAACACCGTCCCCGTTCCCGCCCGCAGCACCGTCTACGCCGAGCTTGCGACCCGTCTCGTCAATGCTGTTGTTGCTGGCGGCAAGCCCTACCTCCCCGAGGATGTCTTCCTCAACGTCAACTTCCAGTCCGTCGACGACCGGTGCCGCACCGCCGATGACTTTAAATGGATTCTCACCCGTATCAACCCTCCCATCTTCTCCGCTCCGGATGCTGCCAGCTGCGGTGACAACAGGCTGCCGCGCGAGGCCAACGTCATCCTGCGCAACGATCGATGCTACGCTACCATCAGTGTTGGCGATGCCACTGACAAGACTACCGCCCCCGCTGAGAAGCAGGCTCCTGTTTTCGCCAGGCTTGCCAACTTTGTCAGCTGCCTGCCCTGAATGCACATGCATGCGAAGGGAGGGGTTGAACGCTGTTGAATTTGGCCGTACATAATGAACCTAGCACTCCTGCCTCGATCACTCCATGTCTCGAGCAATACATTATTGCCTTCAGCGCAACTCATTCTTTGGCTCTCGCCAAGACCCGCAGATAACATGTTCCCCCCAAAGTGCTACATGCCGATAACACGACCCAAAACCATACCACAGGCAGATACTCCCATTCCCGGCCCTTCTCCAAGTCCAAAAGCTCCACGTACTTGTACCGACCGTCGCTAAACGTGGCCAGCCCAGGCTTCACCTCAACTGGTTGGATGCTTCTGTCGATGAAGGTGATTCGTCGCAGACAGCTCCCCTGAGACTTAAGGGTCTTTTGGAGGCTGTATATCGCTCGGATGCAGAACCCCCGATCGGAGTCCTCGGCCACGTAATCGTTCCATGAAGCGATCCTGCCTCGCAGTATGTTCCTTTCTTGCCAGGTCTCGCAGAACTCGAATGCTACGTTTGTATTGCCCATGTCGGGCAGAAGCATGGGAGCCATGCCCCTGGCTGACGCTGCACATCTCAGCACGATGAGAGGCCCTTCATTAGATCGTGCCAACCGTTTCCGGCGTTCGTACGTGTAGATCGAAGGAAAAGGTGATTTGTTGTGACGCTTGAGAAAGATGTATCGGGACTCTTGACATGCTGATCTCATCGCAGCATCGCTGAAGTTCAGGGATGGATTACACCAGGGGCGGTAGTGTCGTAGCACAGCCGAGGCAGGGGCGCTGCTTTCTGGGTGTCGCCTGTGTCGTTCCCTGTGCCGCCGTGTTATGCGTGGGGATTGGTTTTTAAGTCGTATTCTTTGAACGCGTTGGTGTAGGGGCTTTTCGCGAATAAGGAGATATTCCATGCTCACCTCTGGACGCAGAGCATGCTCCCAGATCATGATCTGGATCTCCGGCGGAAGAAATTTGAATTTGGGGAATGCCATTGTGTTTTGTGAGGCACTGCCAGTCGATGGTTGCATTGTTGAT
This sequence comes from Plectosphaerella sp. P0831, assembly GCA_014635975.1. Taxonomy (NCBI): domain Eukaryota; kingdom Fungi; phylum Ascomycota; class Sordariomycetes; order Glomerellales; family Plectosphaerellaceae; genus Plectosphaerella; species Plectosphaerella sp. P0831. Next base: position 66,501 of record JACAFV010000127.1, on the reverse strand, counting down.
TGTAGAGATGGAGTTGCATGGTCGGAAATGGAGAGTTTGCCAGCGTGGTTGAGTCTTGCGAATAGATGTGAATACTCTTTCTTCAGACACGAACACTCGCACTCACTTTTACATCCAGAGAGAAGTGAGTACCAGGGATGGGTTCTTCTAAATAGTGGCATTGAGGCGCAAATTCTTTTTCTGCGACGTTCATACACTCATCGCTTTTTCGGAATTGAAACTACGGACTTTGATTGCTCATAACTTTGGGCTGCACCGCAGGAAAATTTCGATGGCAGCCTCGTCAAGATATTTCTTCTGACAGTCTGGCACATTCAAGCGGAGATTCGTCGGCGAGTGTCCCTTATCTTTCAATCATGGCATGGAGAGAGAGATTTTCAGTCAAAGCTGCTCACCAAATCCCGCATCTCATGTCTAAGCTTGCTCACTTTGCTGAGATGGACGGGAAAGTGGCAAGGTGGCCGATGAGGCGTCAATGGCTTCAATGTAGGCATCATCACATGACACACTGATTCGGCAAACTTGAAGGTCTTTGCCGTCCACGCATGAAATGCAGGACACGAAAAGCTTCGATTGTGGACCAGTGGCGGTCCGACGAAATGGCGGCGCTGGGATCAAGGACGCCTCCTCTATCATGTGGCCATCAAGCCTGACTCTGTCTCCAGTCGGCGCCATCGACGCCGCCACAACACCGCCCCAGTCAACCACTTTCCAGCAAACACTTTTGAGAGGCGGCATCCAATTGCCTCTGAATGTCCACAGGGAAGAAAAATCATCGTGTCTTTAGGTACAAGCAATCCACAAGCCAGGGGAGATCAGGCGTGAACGGTGATATCGTGCTGTCGACAAAGCCTCGCCGAAACCAAGACTGCATTGACGAAACCCTCCACGATGCCACTGGCGCTTCTCATCATGTAATCTGCGACGAAGGTTCACTGAGATCTTGCCCCTTGCCGGTGGTGGCACGCCTCCTCGTCTAGGCCCCAACATTCGCACTGAAACGAGGAGGAGAATCATCCCCTCCCGCATCTATAAAGAGAAGCCAGTCCGCTCCTCTTTCGCACTTTTCTCTTCTCTTCTTCATCCGACTCACATTCTCTTACCTTTCCTCATCTGGGCATCCTACCCTCTCGGGAGCCCGGCTCTCACGCCAACGCCTCCTCCTCCCCGTGTTGCCATGGCCCTCGGCAAGCACCGCACCGCTTCGCCCACCCAAGGGTCATGGCCTACCACCACACGGCTTGGGGTTCGGATCGGGGAGGCCTGAAGCTCCCAACAAACCGCCCAGATACTATTTGCTTCTTCTCTCACTGAAGCCTTTGGTCGTCCATTGGGTCTTTCACACCAAATTCCGCTACTCGGCGCGTGTTCTCACCACTCGCTTGACATTCCGACATCCCTACATTATGTACTCTCAACTGTCACCACATCACGCACGACACTCGCTCTGTACCAGTCAGTACACTTATCAAAGCCGAAGCGAACGAAAAAAAAGTATGAAAAACACCAAAAACAACGCCAGAAACACACAACAATTCGATATCGGCAGATGCTGGTTACATCCTCAAGTCGCATGGGGGTAGTAACAGGCCAACACTTCTGCCGGAAACATTGGGCTCCTGACGCACGGAACCTGTCGGCCCCAACGCCATCTTTCATTTACCACTTCGACAATAACGACCTTGGACCTTATGGGTACTCATCTCCGAGCACATGCAGCAACTGGACGCGGGCCGCGGCTGGCCAGTGATATCTCGCACGAACTTCTTGTTCAACACCACAACTTTTCCGCCCTTCACCCAATGGGCAACAACCTCTTTTTCCCCTTGTCGACTCCCTGAGATTGAATGCTCGCCGATTCAGAGCCGGCGACGATCATCTTGAGGGATGTCACGAGTTTGGCCGCGGCCTAGTCATTATTCATCGGCTCAGAGCCTTTGGCTGTACCGGGCTGGGTCAAGAATGTTACTTCCAACGCCCCTTAGTCGTCTTCGGTCGCCGGGATGCGAAGTGGCAGGGACTCAATGTCGCCTTCGGACGCTTGGGACCTGTCGGCGCCCCCCGTTTCGACGCCGGTCCCAGCGACCGGCGTTGAAGGGGCGTTGAGAAGCAAGTCGACGACCAGTGCATTTTTGCGAGTTGGTTCAGAGCCGACTTGCAACACTGGATGAAGACTCTAACTTTTGTCTCCCACACCCGAGGCTCGCCTTGGTTCACACTTTATGCTGTTCAGAACGGCGAGGCAAGAGCAACAGAAGGCCAGCCCGGCTGATGGGGGTAGCAGCCAATATGGTTATCCATCATTCGTCCGGTCTCGATAAAGGATTACAGGGGCTTGTTCTGACAAGCCCCCTCGCAGGCATCGTCAAGCCTGATCGATGAGCACCCCCGATGCGATCTGACCACCGCATCGGAAACCGAACCGGCACGTCAACGCCGGGGAAATTTTGCCGCCTCCACACACAGCGACGGTGGATGGCGGCTCGGGGTGAGCAAACTCAAGAGACCGAAATGATGGAAAGCATGGGAAGAACGGAAATGGAGTCCGCAAGGGTTGAGACGGACGTGAAAGACGGCGTTGGTACAGCCAGGTGGAGGCTGGTTTGAAGGAGTGCAGAAGATTCATGGCGCCGCTGCCGAGGAAAGGAGCTGCAAGACAGGAGATGAGGGTCAAGATGCCAAATTTTATGAAGACAGCTGGGGCCGATGGTGGGACGAGCCTACTTGTTAATCGAATGTGTGTTTCTGGTAATCTTTCTCAGTTTGGTGATGCCAACGGATCTTGGGAGGCTTTCGCTTCCATACCGGCTTTGGTGCGGCGAGCAAGTTCGCCCCTTGTGACCTGTTGCTCCCACAACCTGACCGTATTGCAGTCGACCAATTGGTCCATTGCATATTCGAATGGCGTTGGGCGTTGGGCGTTGGGCGTTTGGTGCTGTTGATCCTTGCCAGCTGAACAATGATACCGCAAGCTGAGCGCCCCGTGGCGTCGATGCATATTCAGCTGTAGTCGTACGAACAGACATGGTTGCATGGCGGATAACGTCAATATTTCAACTCTATTTGAGCAAGCAACCCATCTTCTCGGACGGTCAGCGTTCATGCCTCGTCCCGACTCCTTTGGCTTAGTCGCTCGACCCCCGAGTGGCACAGACTCCAGCACCACACCAGCCCCAGCGAGGCATCATGGCGGCACTTGCCTTTACAAACTTGACCGAATGGCACAATCAGAGATACCTTCAGTCAAATATCGAGACTCTCGGCTTACCATTCCTGTTCTCCCCCCCTGAGATGACGGCATGCGCCCCTGGTACGCAGAATACGACCGACTCGAACAGCAGCGTCGGGCGTCAGGCTTGCCACGCCTTTCCTGGCAAGATGAGTTCGAAAGCGACAGATTTGAAGACAGAGACGACATATTCTTGCCCATGACGGATCGCATGTGGTCAATGTGCCCACTTTGGGTCCAGGTCCTCCGATACAAGAAGACTGCCGACATCGACAACATAGCCATCAAAGCTAGGCTCCGCGGCTGGGCCTTTCTGTCGACCATGTGGGAAGAAACAATGCGTCTTATTCGCGAAGATCTCGGATTCGCTGCGAGCCTATCACCGACGCAAGCTAGATCTCTCGCTCTTCTGCAGTCCTGGTGGTCGTCTTCCTACTGCGATCCAGTGCTCCTCCTCATCACCAAGATGTTCCTCGAGCGCCAGAAGCCGAACGAGACATTCAACGACCCCGCACACTTCCGTACTTACACCAAAGTTGCTGAATTTGTTCAGGGAAATACTTCTCTCTATCATGCTCACCTCTGCCGGCTCTTCCTCTTGGAGTTCCAACCCCGAACATGGGAGCCGTACAATGCCTCAATCAGCCTTCACATTCTGCAGACATCTCGATACGAGTCTGCTTGCACAGCTGCCATCCAGAAGCTAGCCTACGCTGCTATTCATCCGGTGAAAGCACCCACCATCGAACATGACGAGTACCCCGCTGTGCTTCAAAATGACTCGCCTCATCACACCATGACCCCGGAGCAGGCCGCCACCAAGCCGACTTACCTCTGGGACGTCGAGGCGCAATGGACTGTCGAGGTTAAGACCTTGCCCGCGTGCCCTGAGTATCTCTGCATTAGCCACACATGGGGCCGCTGGAAGAAGCCGACATCGGTCGAACTGGCCAACGTCCCGTGGAAGGTCCCGGAGAACCACATGTACGACGTGAAGGACCTCCCAGAACAGCTCAAGCATCTCGGTTTCCAGTACATCTGGTTGGATCTGTTTTGCATCCCACAAGATGATGAAGATTCAGAGCGGAAGAGAACCGAGGTGGCCAAGCAGGCGTCCATCTTCAAGGGGCTCCTCACGCTGCATCGCTTGGCTGCACGACGTCGAGTCATGGGAGGGGGTGCTTGCCGCCCTGGACTGGATCGCTCTCAAGTCCTTGTCCATTACTTCCACCCGAGACGAGGAAGCGGTCCGGGCTGCCATGGCAGATGCCTCCATTGCTGCTCAGGTCGCGCCTGAGATCATCAGATGGGTGGAGGTCAAAGATTCAAAGCCAGACCAACACCTCCCCGAGCCGTCCATCTCTGGTTCTCCTCTCTCTGGACCCTGCAAGAATGCGTCCTGTGTCCGGACATTCAACTCTATTCCTGGGCCTGGGAGAGGCTAGAGGATCGGCGTGGCACTCCCTTGTCACTGCAGCCATTGATGTCTATTTTGCGAGACACACAGGCATTCTGTTGGCTTGAGGGGCGCATTGCAACGCCATTCAACGTTCCGACTCAGTACCACAAGGCCATCAACACCCATCCAAGTCGAGCTCAGCTGAGGGATAACATTGCTAATTGGAATTATCCGACTGGCGTGAAGGACCTCTACCTACTTTGCTCGATGACCCGTCTCGACAACGTCTTGACGTCGGGATCTCCTGGAACGGTGCTGATGAACTCCGACCTTCGTCAATGCAGTCTCAGACGTCCAGCAGATCGAGCATCCGCGATCATGTCGGCAGTTGGAGTGACGGACTGGTATCTGAATCACAACCAAGACACCAACAACCTTGTCTTGGAAAGGTACCCTTTGGTCTTCTTCCGCGAAGCCACAAGGAAACTTGGTGCCATTTTCTACTATTACGAGGGGATGGGGAACAATATGTCACGGGTCAACAGCCCCTATCACAAGAGAGGAACGATGCTCCCGGTGTCAATGTGGAGGGGATGGCACGGGGCTGTGACTGGAGATTACGAGGTCACCTACATCGACAGGCTGGATCATGAGGCTGTTTCGGGGTGGATAACACAAGGAGGTGATGGGACTGTCTCGATCTTGTCGGCCGGGATTGCAATGACTTCGACGGACCCGGAAGCGAAGCCTATCCAGGGCACCCTCAGCTGCGCAACTGCAGAGGACGACTATCTGGGGCGGCCGAAGTTGCGGACAGGGGGGGTTTCCAATATGCTTGCCACGCTCAAGGAACTGCAGTTTGAGAGGAGACGCATATGGGCAGTCGCCCTGTTCCACGACAACAGGGCGTTGTACGGGGTGCTTCTCGAGGAACTGGGCGTGTCGCGAGACCGTTTGGACATGGCCAAGATTGGGACCTTCATGATGCCCAATGTTTCACTTCCACCGTCCACCGCGGTCAACTGGAACGTTTTATAGACGGATTTCTTATTGTATCTCAAGTCATGTTATGATCAGGCCGTCTAAATGTCGCGTGCAAATATCTCATTCATCATGCTGGATCTTGATGATGACCTTGGCAAAGTGCTTCTTCTCCCTCAGCCGGCGATAGGCATCCTTGAGATCCGCAAGATCAAAGACGACATCATCCACCGCTGGCTTGATACCCTTGGCATCGATGAACTTCACAAGGGCCTTGGCCTGGTTCCTGCTACCAGCGAGCAGACCCCGAATGTTGCAGGAGTGGAACAGAGCCGAGAATGCAGGGACTTGTTCGGCGGTAGCAGCTCCAACGCCGCCAACCAGGTCGACGGTGCCGTCCGGACGAATGGCTGCAAGGGACTGAGGAAGGGTCTCGTTGCCGCCGACGTCCACGACAAAGTCAAAACCTCGCGCGCCGGGTGTCAGCTCGCGGGCTTCGCGGCCCCAGGTGTCGGGGCTGGTGCGGTAATTGATGACGTGCATGGCGCCGAGCTCCTTGATGCGAGTCGCCTTTTCCTCGCTGGACGTGGTAGCAACGACCTTGGCGCCGGCCGCGACGGCAAGCTGAAGAGCGGCGATGCTGACGCCTCCAGTGCCCTGGATGAGGACCCAAGAGTCGGAGGTGATATGGGGAGTCTTGTCCCCGTAGAACACATTCCATCCAGTGACCCAAGTGCAGGTCAGAGTAGCGGCAGAAAGCCAGTCGAGAGTCTTGGGGGCGTGGACAAGTGTCTTCTCGGTAAATACCGCATGAGACCTAAGAGTTCCATCGTTGCCCTGGCCAAGTGCGGCAGCGACCATGGAGATAGTGCCAGCCGCATCATCTCCGTCGGGATAGACACTGGTGTCGAGTACGAGAGTAATAACCCTATCTCCTGGGACAAACTCCGTGACGGATGTTCCGACAGCTGCCACAACGCCAGCACCGTCGCATCCAGGGACGAGAGGGCGAGGGATGGGGATGCTGAAGGCGTTCTGCAAGTGGTTAGACATTAGGACTTGCCATTCTATGAGAGACTTACGACTGGATCGGAGATCATGAGCTCGCGGTAGTTGATGCTGGCAGCTTGCATCTTGACGAGGACTTCGTTGGCGCCGAGTTCACTGGCCTGTGGGACGGGTACATTTTGCTGGTACTCAAGGGAGGTTTCAAAACCCTCCTGGCGAGCGAGAATCCAACGGTTGGCCATGATTGAAGTTTTCTTGGGAAGATGCGATGGTGATGTCAAGTTGAGTCTGGAAGATGTGTTGGTCGGGATGCAGATTAACACGGCAGGGACTTGGGTTTTATGTCTGCCATGATGGGCATCGAGTCCGTGACTGCCTCGTCCATGGAACACTGCCCATGCATTCCGGCTCGCGAGATCTCCGCTAGCCTTCATTTGTCACCGGGCCCATCTTCGTCGTGGTGCTGAATGCCTGCATTGAGGCATCCAGAAATGCCGGCCTCCGGTGCCTACAATAGGGGCCCCCCTTTAGCCCGCCTGTATGCGATTGGATGGTGTGGCGGAGTGGTGTCGGCGGACTTTGTGGATCCTTCAAACTCATTTTCCTATTCGGGCAAGGTGTGGAAGTATGTCCGTTGCTTACACATCAGGGGTATATCATCCCGCGACTCCCTTCTCCCCAACTTCTCTCAGGATTGATTTTCCTAAAAGGGACATTCAACAAGAAAATGACAAGTTTTGCCTTTCTCAACACGACAGGCGCTCCGAGATTGTCAAAGTCCGCGGCGAAACGGGTTAGGGGACATGTCACCCGGACCAACTTTGCCAACCGACGCCGGCGGAATGCGGAGGCCGCTGCCGATGCCGACTCGGATGCCCATGTCGACAAGACAGACACGACAGTCGCCCGGATCACTCACAGCCATGCACTGCATCCAGGCTCCGGTCATGACTCCTGGGATGCCCTGGCTGAAGCTCTCTCTGTTGCTACCAGCACGGCCGACCAAGACCTATCTGCTCAACTACGTAAGCTCCTGACCCCGATTGTCACCCAGTGCGGGGCGCTGACCTTCCGAGTGAACGAGTTCTGGTCCGTCATCTTCCTCAACAGTCGGGGCGTCCCCGGCGACGCAGATGACCGGAATTGGCTCAAGCTTTTGGCCTCTGAGCCCGCCCTCGTCGAGGCCACAATGGCCATGGCAGTGCGCTGCTGGTCAACAGACGTGAACTGCAAGATGCGGGCAGAGTTTCATGCATGCCGAGCAACGCACCTTTTGATACAGCGAATTGTCTCAAGAGAAGCTTATACCGATGGCTTCTTAGGGGCTGCCTTTACAATGGCCCTCAACGAGAGACTTCTTAAAAATGACGTGGCCTGGGAGGTGCACATGAGCGGCATCATTCAAGCAGTCAGGGGCCGCAGGGCCGAAGGATTGAGCTCATTGCCGCCATTGTTTACGGATCTGATTATCCTGTTGGTCTCCATTCGTCCCCCTTTGGATGCATTTGCTAACCAAGGACAGTGACACTGTGAATGGTATCATTGACTTCCCTCGGGTGTACCATCCCGTCTTGGCCAAGGACCTTGCAGATCACGGCTGCAGCATCATCTCCACCTTGAACAACACGACGGCCAGGGTCTCACATCTGCGGAAGATGATAGAACTGTACAGAAAGAATCCACCCGACGAGGAGGGCGTGGCACAGGGCATTCAGGAGCTGCATGACAAGCTACAACTCGACATCGACGTCCTCCTGACACATGAAAATTCCTACGTCAGAAATACGGCCAAAGCAATCCAGCTGATCCTTTCACTCTCATGGCCTGTGGAAACGGACGACGCCAGATCTGCCCATTTGGCCACCGAGCTGAAAGACGGACTCACCGCCCTACCTGGTCGGTCGTGCCTCTACATGGACATCTCGTCCTGCCAGATCATCATCGGAGCTTTTACTTCAGCAAGAGGTTCGGAGGCACGGGTGTGGTTTGTGGACAAGCTGCAACGGGCGATGAGGGCGGTGAAAGACCGGGGCTGGGAACGGCCATTTGAGATTCTCGAGCGAGCGATGGAGAGAGATGAAAGGCTCGTCAAGAAATTGCGGGCGCTGAGGGATGAAGAGTTTGCAGAACTGAGCTAGGGGGGCATTGACACACAAATGAGGGTCGCTGGCACCAATCGTGACGGCAAAGTTGAAGGGCCAGTGTCCTGATGATTCCATGTCACTTTTCCATCTTTCCTCCTACGCGCGGCATAGTGAGTGGGTAGGGTCTGGGACATAGGGGGCCGATTCAGCGATCGCTGGCTGAGTTTAGTGGCTCGGAGATGCTCAATAGCCCAGCGAACACCCTTCGGCAACGACATCCGAGGGTCAGAGGTCACGAGACGGACCCCGACAGGCCACCTCGTCCAACATCTATTACAAGTAGACAAAAATCATCAACATCTGGAATGGGCGTCCGCTAGTGATCCAAAGGACCAATTCAAGTCATAATGTCATCAAGAAGTTTGGCCGTCAACTCTGTTCGTGCGGCCTTGATGCCGTCGACGAGGCAGGCGACCAGGGCAACAGGGCAGCGGAAGACATTCACGACAACGAGGTACACCCGATCCGAGGCTACCACTGCATCCCGGGCAGTCGAACAGCTCAAAAGCGCTTCGGAGACCAAGTCAATTGTTCGACGACAAGTCCTTGACGCCAATCAGCTACTGAAGCTCTCTCTGACGCTCGGTCGGCGCGAGCTGGACGGGATCGACATCTCCGAGTCGCCACCCAAGACAGGAACGCCAGTGCCCCCCGGCTGGCATCTCGTGTATTTCACGCCCGGTGGTCTTGAAACACAACTTGGAGTAGACGGGACCGATCGGACCTTCAACTCGATTGCGCCGTTTACGAGGCGAATGTGGGCTGGCGGGCGGATGCGGTGGTCTGGACCTGAGCTGTGAGTTGGCGACGAGGTTGAGGAGAAGACGAGGTTTGTCAATGCCACGGCAAAGAAGAACAAAAAGGGCCAGGAGATGATATTGGTCGAAATTGAGAAGTAGTTTTGGGGACCGAGGGGGTTGAGCCTGGTGGATCAGAGGTGAGTGATTTGACACCCCCTGACCAGGGAGGCGCTTGAACTGATGCTGGCGATTCGCCCTAGATCCTGGGTCTTTCAACCGGAGGTGCAACAGAAGCCTTTCGAAGCAAGAATTGAAGCTGTTCCTGGCAGTCAAGAACCTTCCATCGTGAGAGACGAAGTAGTTGGAGGTAGGTGTCGGCGAAGACAAGCAGCACCCGGCGACAAAACTGACAAACCAGATCATCCACAACGCCACCTGCGATGGTCTCCCGTCGGGCTATTCCGGTTCTCAGCTCTGACTTTTAATGCCCACAAAATTCGTTACAACCATGACTGGACTAGGGGCGTTGAAGGACATCGAGGTGAAGTGGTCCATGGACCCTTGAACCTGATCAACATGCTGGACTACTGGCGGGATCACCACGATTCCATGCCCACAGAGATCTCATACAGGGCTATGTCGCCAATCTATGCGGGCGAATCGTATCTTGTCAGGACTGAGAACATCCAGCATGTGGAATCAGGCAAGGCGTACGAGATTGTTGTGGACGAGAAGGGGACTATTTGTATGAAGGGCACGATCAGCTGTGAGAACCCCGGAGCGTGAGAAAGAAGATGTTCTGTGTTTATTTGGCGTGTTTCTGCTTCAGATAATCCAAAGAAATACCACATTGAGCAGCCCTTTCCAACAGGCCCAGCGCCTTTTTGACGACGGGTAGATCGACCATCTTTCCATCCAGCCTCCACGCGCCGTTCCCCTCTGCCCTCGCCTGGGCATCTCCAACCTCGATACGGACAGCCCACTCGAGTTCCTCCTCAGTAGGCGAGATCTTTGCCTGCACGACACCAACCTGAGACGGATGTATACACTGCTTCCCATTGAAGCCCAAAGCCCGGCCCTCGGCGCAGTCGTTGGCGAGATTTCCCTCCTCCTGGCTGTCTGTCGGGACCCCTTGGACACAAGATCCACGATCGAAGGGATAGCATGGGCTCGGGCGGCTGTGATGAGGGAGCTTCGGGCGAAAAGAAGCTCTCTCCTGTCAGGCAGGCGGGAAAGAGAAAGATCGGCTGCGAAATCTTCGGCGGCGAAGGCGAGGCCAGACAGGCCGAGAGTGCTACCGGTGCGACAGATGGAGTGGATGTTGGACAAGCCGAGGGCTGATTCTATCAAAGCGATGATCTGTAGGGGCTTTCTAGGCGTAGGTGATGGGGACTCGTCTGTTGGAGGAGAGACATGGCGGATCACGTCGGCCACGAAGCCCAGGTCCGCCTCGCTGTTGACCTTGGGAACGACAATGGTGTGAAGACCCTGGCTGGCGGTGCGAACGAGGCTTGTAAGGTCGGCGATGGCGAGCCCGGTGTCGACGGCGTTGATGCGGACGGCGATCTCGTTGGCCGGGGGCGAAGAGGACGCCGACGAGGCAATGTGTTTGCTGACGAGGTGTCGGGCGTTTGTCTTCAGCTCGGGGGCGACGGAGTCTTCCAGGTAGTAGATGAGGGTGTCGACTTTTAGGGCTGACGCTTTGGAGAGCATCTTCTGCGATGAGCCGGGAACTGTGATATTAGCGTTAGATATGATGGAGAAAGGATGGATGGAGGATTGTCGGCGTACCATAGAGCAGAGCTCGACGAAGAAAGGTCGCCAGTTGAGACATTATGGAGGATCTTGTTCAAGGAGGCGAACTTCCAAGAAGATTATGTAAAAACATGCGGGTGTTCCATACCACGAAGAACCAAGTCGAAAGAGGGCGGCATCAAAGTTATAGATATTCAGGTCCCTGTAGGGAACCTCCCTGTAGGTGTACTGTGCCCGTCCGCTGTAAGGGACCGGACCTCGGCATCGGGGGCCGTTCGGGGGGTCTCACTCAGCCTCCCAGGGTTCAATAGAACAAACCCCGCAGAAGCTACAGGTACTAGATGCACTAGCCCGAGAAACCCCCGTTTCTCGCCCGCCAACTGACCGACAGTCGGCGACGCTCGAGAACCTCACTCCTACTACTAATCAATTCCTCCTCCGACCATGCCAATCTCAACACCCGCCATCGCCGTTGTCTCCTGGCGAAGCCATCGCCGAAACCCGACACACACGCTCAATCTCCGCACCGGCCGTTCTTGAGGCCATTGACCTATCGACGGACATGGAACTGGTTCCAGACGACATGGGAGCTCTCGCCAATCCCACACCACCCATGACGCGACCAGACTCTCGCGGTCGCCGCGGCATGAGCTCCCATGCGGAGGCTGCCCGGACTGTCGTCGCGTGCGAGAAATGTCGCCAGAAGAAAGTCAATTGTGACGGGCAGTGGCCGTGCAAATACTGCACGAAGCGAAACCTGACGTGCCTCTTCAACACGACCGAAAAGCGCAAGATGTTTCCAGTCTCGTGAGAACTCGGAGCCCTTCCCCCAAGTCATCACGATCCTGTCCTCTCGTCTGCTGTATTGATTCCATCCCCACGGTAGTCTGTCTAACCCACCCCTCGGCAGAGAGATCCAGGACCTGAGAGCAAAGATCGCTCGGTACGAGGGCGTTGATCGATCCAGGCCGAGGGGAGAGCAGACGCCTCCGCCGGAGACGCAGGATGCCATGGACGTGTCAGCGCTCAATGACAACGACACCATCGAAGTAGCCGTCGGTGACGACGACGGCGATATACCGCAGCACGATTCTTACGAGCCTTCTACTCTTGCAGTTCCCGCCACCAACCAGGCACCGATAGACATCCAGAGATCCCCAGCGCCAAATGCCCCGGTGGCCTCTGCGCAGGTTCCTCCAGCGCACGGGACCCCCAGATCGACCTTGTCCATGCCAGACAACGGCCCCCGACAGTCGCCACTACCGCCGCCGCCGAGGGGTCCCTTCTCCAACTCGGCGTCGCCATCTGGTCGGACAACAAATAGTACCGCCCTGAATCTCTCCTTGACCATGCCAAAACAGCTGGGCTGACGCGACCTTAGCTTCCATGGCCCCCGAAACACTGCTATCGTCCACAGATGCATTCGGCTCCGAAGTGAGAACGCTGGTCAGCTCGCGCCCAAGACCAGGATCTTGCAAGGCGACAACCCCAGCAACAACGACCTCGACTCTCGCCCGCGACTTTGAAATGCTCGAAACAATTCCTCACTGGCCGACAGAGGACGAGGCTAATACCCTTCTCGAGCTTGTCGTCTTGCAAGTTGGCCTCTCACAGCAGCTCTTCGACGTCCGCGCCTTTTCCGACAGCCTCTCTCGCTTGTATCACGATGCGCAGCCTGCCCCGAATCTTGCTTCCATCTGGATCACCGACGTTCTCCTGGTCATGGCCATAGGGAGACTCCTCGCCGCGGAAGCTGACGGGATATCTGGCATATCTGGAGAGTCTCTCTACAACGCAGCTCTCAGTCGCCTGCCACAGCCCGGGGACGCAAAGAAGTACGGCATCGTGGGCATCGAGGTGGTAGCCCTCACGGCTCTCTTCCTGCAGATTGCAGATCGCAAGGAGGAGGCATATATCTACGTGAGTTCGAAGCTGCTGCAGGTAGACATGCATGTGACTAACGCAGTCTTAGGCGAGCCTTGCTCTTCGCCTCGCCATCGCTCAGAATCTACATAGCAAGAGACACACTATGCAGCGTTTGAGCCGCTCCGAGTCAGTTCATCGGAATCGACTCTGGTGGTCGGTCTATCTGCAGGAGAGGAGACTTGCAGCCGCAGGCGGACATCCCATGGGCATCGATGACAAAGCCATCACCGTGGATCCACCGGGTGACGCCTGGGGCTTCCCATCCGCATCGGCCATCGCTGTGAATGTCCGGGCAGCCAGGATCACAGGCCAAATCACCGGGAGTATGTCATCCTTCCTCCGGCCAGCGTCACTTGAGCAACACAGAACTGACTCGACTAGCGATTTACTCCAACCACGGCAGTTCAGAAACATCATTCATTGACGATGTCCAGAACATTCTCAACTCCCTGCATGAGATCAGGAGCACCATGCCGGCCGAGTACGAGATGAGCATACGTGGGTCGCAGCTGACGATCGCGGGGCGCCCTTTTGGCGAGACCACACCCCAGACGGCACGAACAAGCTCTTCCCTATACCTATCCATCTACCAGGTTCGCTTGCTCAAGCCTTTTCTACCTTACTATCTGTTGACTAGCTATCAAGGCCGTCATCCATGCCGTCCGCCCCATCCTTCTGTACATGGCCCGCAACAGCGGCGAGGGCGAGTCTGCTGGGTACAACGAAGTCAGCCCGACCCTACGGCGCCTCGCTGAAATCTGTGTCGAGTCGGCCAGCAAAAGCCTGGCCATCTTGAATGAGCTCCGAGATAGGGAGATATTCCGTACGCCTTCCACACCTACCTTGTCGGGGATCGGTTGATGCACTACTAACCTGTCCCACACGCAGCTAAGAACGCCTTCCTCGACCTGGACGCCGTCTTCTCTGTCGGCTTCATCTTTGTCCTCGTCGAAGCCATTAATCGCGGTAAAAATCTGGGAAAGAGCGGGATTGAGGGCTCAAGATCAATACTAACGTAACGTCCCTCACCCACTTCTTACGCACCCCCCCATTTCGCGCACCCCAAAATCCACCCATCAAAAAACCACCACCACATTCAGCCTTCTTTTTCCACCACCTACGATCCTATAATAATATAGTCCTCTGCTTTACTAGGTAAATCAGAGTCGCTGGATTCAGCCGTACCCTCAGATTTATCACCTACGTCGACCTACGCCCGGTGGATAGCCTCGATATCCGTAAACTTGGAATTCGGGCTGATCTGGACCTTCTTCTTTTTCCTCGGTCGTATAGATTTAACCTGCTGTTCGAGAGCTTCTACCCTGCGCTATAGGGTAGCTAGCTAGTAGTCCTTTTCCTAGAACCCTTTTTGGACCTTCCGGAAGAGGAGCCGTTATATACTACTAGGTTGATCTAGGCGGCTATACTAACCTAGCTGGTCGCGTAGATCTAGGGCCTTCCTAGGCGTCGACTAGTTAACCGAGGATGAAGCTATATCCTACTACGGGATAGGTATAGACCTAAGGGCTCGATCCAGGATTAGATTAACGGTCGTGGACCCGTTCCTGGATTCGTGGAGGAGTAGAGGACTTATAAGGGGCTTAGCTATATTAACCGGCTATAGACCTATCGATTTCTAACCCGCCTTAATATTCTACGCTATAAGGGCTGACTAGCGAGCCTTCCGGTAGTAGTTAAGAAAGTTCCGTTTCCCTAGAACTATAGAATTACTCTACTACTCTAGAAGTCCTAGCTCCTTTCTGTAGGCTATCTTTAAGGGTCCGAAAACGGATTAATCTAACGGTTATAGGACGTAGGACGTATAAGGAGGTAGATAAAGTAGATAGATCTAATACGTATAGTAGAGATATATAAACTCTATAGACTCGTGGCTACCGTNGACGTAGGACGTATAAGGAGGTAGATAAAGTAGATAGATCTAATACGTATAGTAGAGATATATAAACTCTATAGACTCGTGGCTACCGTAGCCGTCCAGGACGAGTAACTAGGTCGTAGATAGGTCGGTTAGTTAGGTAGATAGGATAAAGATTTCCCTAAGCTAGTAGACTACCGTCTCGTTATCGGTCCTCCCGTTTTCTATTATATAGAATCTCCAGTCGGTATAAGGTTATAGATCCAAGGGGAACCACTACTATTAGACCGACCTACCCTTATAGATAACTAGCGGTAGGACGGAAGAGCCTATAGTCTAATACACTCTAAAAGAGTAATCTAGGCCCGCGACCCTAGCTATTTTTTCTATAGATTCCGACTCTCCGTAGATCCTAGGACCAGGCCGTTAGACCCTCGACCTTCGAGGATACCGGTCTCGTCTATATTATATCGATTAGCTAGTTTAATATCCCTGATCTAGTCGATAGCGAGATACTTAAACCAGGTCCTAATAACGTTAGTCGACGCTCCATTAATACGCTAGGAATTAATCAGCCTTACGCGCTAGACCTTTATTAAAGGGTTTCGACGGGTAAAAGCTTAGAACTAGTTCTTCCTAAGGGTCGGGGACCCTCCTTATAGGCGTAGGATACGCTTAGTAAAATCCCTGACCTATACGTACGTCGGGGGGAGCCCTAGGGAGGCTTGGACCTGGATCTAGCTAGCTAGCTGGTCTTCCTGGGTCTTTAAGAGCTTCTGCTGGCTGGTGAATGTAGTAGCCCTGGACTACGTACCTTAGATCCGGCTTCGTAAAGTAGACTCTGGAACCCCGTACGTCCGCGCGGCTATTCGGATAGATTAACCGTTTACGATAGAATCTAGAGCCTAGTTAAGCTCGTCTTCTATATAATTGCTTATCGTAGATTAAAGTAATAGATCCCTAAGTCTTATAGTAACCTTGTAAAAGATGGTTGAGATCTGGGGTTTTAAAGAGGGTAGGTTGAAGTAGCGGTAAGGGATTTTAGGGTGCGCGAAATGGGGGGGTGCGCAAGAAGTGGGAGAGGGACGTTATCTGGTCGGCCTCGGCAACCGCGCCGCCGCCAAAAGGCTGGCGGAAATGGACCAGATGTGCGCCCATCTTGAGACCCTGCCCCCGGACCAGAATCAGGAGCCATTTGCAGACGCGTCGGCCGACCTGCTTCTCGATAACTTCTCCTTCGAGCTCGGCTACATCAACAACATGGACCCTGCGGCGCAGCAGACGAAGGAGGCGTCTGCTCCGCGCATGAGCCGCAACCCGACGGCGGACAATGGGGAGCCAACCGGAATGTCGCCCCCGATGGAAATGTGGCCCAGAAATGCCGATCTTGCCGACATCACGCTGGAGGGGGAGAATGGGCTTTACTGGGTGTTCCAGCCGGGTTTCTACACCGGAGAGGAACTGGCGGATTGGGAGACCCTGGAGAATTGTCTTGCCCAGCAGGCACCGTGACGGCGGAGACGCCTCTGCTGGTGGCCAGCCGGCCTTGTCCAGACTTGCCCCGAAATCGTGTGGAGTGCCTTCGGGTGTGACATCCGAGGTCAACCCACAATGTCTCACCCCTGAGTCCAGCTGGGAGTGGTCCACCCACTACACCGTCCGAATCTGGGGTATGGTGAGCGACCCCTGGGTCTTTCCGGCATGTCGTCAAGAGGCCTGGATAGTTTGTCACCAGAGCGGCTCGCATTGTCTTATGGACGAGATACCAACGGCAAGCCACAAATCTGAGCAAGTTCAAGCTGGATCAGAAACTACAGCCCGCTCAATGTCGACGATGGAACACTCGACCGTTCCCGTGGTAACGATCACACGCCCAGCCCAGACTTCGCGCAAGGTTGTACCAGAACTGGTGACCTATCCGAGATGGTTCGGCGGCTCAGCATCTTGCCTTGCTGTTTTGGCGTCCCACCCCCTGGATCTAGGTAAGTCTCTATGACCTTCGAAAAATCCGCGCCCTTTCACGCTCAGAGGCCAACTATCTGCGATACTCAGTCAAAGTTCGGCTGCAAACAGCAGATACTGCTGGTCAACGGCCTGGTGTCTTGAAGACTGCATGGGCCATTCTCCAGACTCAGGGACCTCGAGGTTTGTACAGCGGGGTAAGCCGAAGATTGGATCTTCTCACGGCAGTCTTTACTGACTGAACACTGGATAGTTGTCAGCTGGGCTCCTTCGGCAAAGTAAGACGGTTCGAGTCCGGTGGAATCGATTCAGCAACCTGGCTAACACAAGTTCCAGTGACGTACGGATCGACGAGATTTGCCTTGTATGAGGGGCTCAAGGAGAAGGCGGGGTCACCAGGGGTTCTCAACTTTCCGGTGCTCATGGCCATCTCGGCGGTGTCAGGGGCCGCGGGTGGCCTGGTGGGCAACCCGGCCGACATCGTCAACGTACAAATGCAGCACAGCACGAGGGCATCTGAGCAGTGCCGACTCCTTCAGATGATCGTGTGGGTGTGGGCCACGAAGGCGGGGTGACGGGCTACTTCCGCGGAGTTGGGCCCAACTGTGCTCGAGCGGCGGTCATGACCAGTTGCCAGCTGGGTGCCTATGACACCTTCAAGGTGGTGCTGATGAGACATCTGGGGATGGGCGATCATGGAGGCACGCAGCTGCTGTCCTCCGTGCTGGCGGGCTTGTTGGCGACGACGTTGTGCAGCCCTGTTGATGTGGTGAAGACGCAGTTGATGCGCTCGACTGCTGTCCCGAAGCCTTCGGCCGTGGATATTGTCAAGGCGTTGACAAGGTCCGAGGGGCTCAGGTGGATGTTCAGAGGTTGGTCACCGAGTTTCGCTCGTCTTGGACCGCATACGGCCGCGACCATGATGTTTTTGGAGCAGCAGAGGAGATTGTATGACAGGTGGTACATTGG
The DNA here is from genome assembly GCA_014635975.1 of Plectosphaerella sp. P0831. NCBI lineage: Eukaryota > Fungi > Ascomycota > Sordariomycetes > Glomerellales > Plectosphaerellaceae > Plectosphaerella > Plectosphaerella sp. P0831. Next base: position 48,512 of record JACAFV010000127.1, on the reverse strand, counting down.
GGACGGTGGCGTGTGAACATACATAGACATTGAAGGTATAAATTTCATGAATTATTCAGAGCCTCCAGTATCTCACAACCCTTGCCCCTCGTCTACTTCATCTGCCTCGTTAACTCTGGAATGACTTCGTAGAGATCCCCGACGAGCCCAACATCAGCCACTTGGAAGATGGGCGCATCCGGGTCCTTGTTCACTGCAGCAATGAATTTACTGTCCTTCATGCCTGCCAGGTGTTGTATAGCCCCCGAAATACCCACGGCGAGGTAGAGCTGCGGTGCGACGACGGCTCCGGTTTGGCCAACCTGCAGACTGTTGTCGGCGTATCCGCTGTCCACGGCCGCCCTTGAGGCGCCGATGGCAGCGCCCAGACTATCGGCGAGGGGCGACATAAGGGCGTCAAAGTCTTCTTTGGAACGTAGGCCGCGGCCCCCGGATACGACGCGGGCGCTGGTACCGAGGTCGGGACGGTTTGTCTTGAGGAGGTCCTCGCTAATCCATTTGCAGGCTCGAGTGGCAGAGGATTCGGTTGCGGGTTGTATGGGTTTGGGCTCGGAGGGCTGGGAGTTCGACGCGACCGGGAAGGAGGAGGGTCGGACGGTGAAGAACTTGATGGGCTCCGTGGATTGGATAGTTGTGAGGGCGTTGCCGGCGTAGATGGGGCGCGTGAAAGCTGAGGGAGAGTTTGTGGTCAGCCAGGGATACTGGGAGCAGGAAAAGAGGCAGTGGGTAGCGCACTGTCAGCTTGATCACCGGCGATGGATGTGATGTTGGAGATGGGCTGGATACCGAGGAGAGCTGCGGCGCGGGGAATCACGTCGCGTCCAAAGACGGAGTGGGCAGCGATGACGTGCGTGTGGCCTGCCGACTTTGCATTCTTAGCCACGAGTGAAGCTGCATTCTCTGAAAGACGCTGCGAAAGTCAGAGAATAAGGCTAGAATGGAAGAGGCTGGCTATCTCCAGGCAGAAGAAGGCTCACGTAGTCCGTTGTTGACGAGTCTTGTGGAACCAGAACAGTGTCGAGTTGCTCTAACTTCGAGGCCTGGACCGAAGCTGTATCATTACCAGCATTGGCTAGCATGAGACCGGTCACGGGTCCCTGGATGTGTGCTGCTGCAGCAATGGCGCTGAGCGCGTCTGGCGTCAGCTTTCCGTCGCGTGATTCAAGGACGACGAGGGTCGAGACATGTCGGCGGAGGGGAGCGGCGGTTGAGGAGTTCAGTCGGGGGACTGTGGGAAGGCGGCGGAGAGCTTGCCGAGAAAATATTGCGGCGAAGGAGTGAGGAGCAGATATTCCGTGATACTTGGAGAAACGGGAGGTGTTGATGCAAGCCACGGCAGCGAGAGGTCGTCTCTCTGCGGCTCTGTCATTGCTGCTACCTTGGCTACCTACATGTATCTTGGTGCACCTCCTTGCTTTCTTGGGAGAAAATGCCTTCATTGGGGAGGTCGGACGTGGGGTGTCTGGATAGGGGATGAAGTTAAAACGACTGGATATCCGGAGTCCATCTGGGGGTGTGGGGGCTTCGGCTTCCCAAGCCGTCAGCGAGTCCGTGGGCATACTAAGGGGGTCATCTGGATCTGAACCCCACGGGGGGAGCGTGAAGCGCGAGCAGCTTACCTAGATAGGTACGCGCTCCGTTTCGACATGTCGAATCTCCTGAAGCTCTACCTATGTCCTCAGGAGCCTCCAACACATACGCCATGACAAAAAGCCTTCGCATCCTTGTCCCCGTGAAAAGGGTGATCGATTATGCAGTAGGTACTTATTATGTCCCATATCCCAGGGCCACACATCTAACAGCGCACAGGTGAAGCCCAGAGTCCGGAAGGACGGCAAGGGCATCGAGAAGGCGGGCGTCAAGCACTACATCAACCCTTTTGACCAGCTCTGCATCGAGGAGGCCGTTCGCCTGCGCGAGCGCAAAGTTCCTGTCGAAGCTATTGTCGCTGTCTCGGCTGGTCCACCAAAGTGTCACGAGGTGCTCCGTACCGCTCTCGCCATGGGCGCCGACAAGGCGATCCACGTCGACATGAGCCAGGAGGAGGTGGATGCCCTGGAGCCTCTAACCTTGGCTCATGCCCTGTCTAAGATTGCGCAGGAAGAGAAGTCGAATCTCGTTCTCCTGGGAAAGCAAGCAATCGACTCGGACCAGGCGCAGACGGGCCAGATGCTGGCGGGCCTTCTCGAATGGCCGCAGGCAACCCAAGCGAGCCGTCTGGAGGTGGCGGGTGACTTGGAGGTCGTCAGAGTTCCGCGTGAGGTAGACGGCGGCGCTCAGACGGTGGAGGCGGCCTTGCCAATGGTTATGACGGCGGATCTGAGGCTGAATGAGCCGAGATATGCCGCGCTGCCGAGCATCATGAAGGCAAAGAAGAAGCCGATCGGGAGGCGGACGTTGGAGGAGCTTGGAGTGGAGGATAGGAGGACCATGAAGGTTCTGAACTTCAGAGGTGAGTTGGTCGATGCTCGGAAGCCAACGAATGCCGAGACTAACCTGCGATACAGAGCCTCCAACGAGACAGGCAGGACAGAAGGTGGCCGATGTCGCCGAGATGGTTGCCAAGATCAAGGCATTGGGGGTGTGATTGGGGTCGGACGAGCTGCTACATGTGAATAGTGTCTCATGAACCGAGAACCAGAATGTAGATCACCAAGGCGTCAGGCACATGATGGGTCTCAACATGCCACCATTTCGGAATCTTGGTAGTGACTTTCAAAGGAATCATCCATATTCTAGTACCAAAATGTTCATGATACATGTTCCTACTCGGCTACTCCTCTACGTTGAAAGCGTTCTCCAGCAGCTGTGACTCCTCAGCAGCATGCGCGCTCTTGAGACCTGCCGCCATGCTCGCACTAGGCCCCCGGCCTGCGTACAAGACCTTCCTCCCGCGGTGATTCTCCGTTTTCTCCAGCACTGTCTCTAGCCGGTCTCTGACATAATGCCACGCGCCACCGTTGTAGTGCTCCTCCTGCGCCCAGACGATGGACTTGGCGTTGGGATACTTGTCCAAGCTGGCCCTGACCTCCGCCCACGGGAAGGGGTGCATCTCCTCGATACGCGTGATGGCACAGTTGTCCATGCCATGCGTCTCGCGGTGCTTGTAGAGGGCGGCATAGACTTGCCCGCTGCAGAGGATGATGCGGGAGACGGAGTCTGCCTGAGACTCTGACGCGGTGTAGAATGGATCCTTCAGTGCGGGCTGGAAGGCCGTTGTCCCGGAAAGCTCGGCCATGGTCGAACGGGTGAGGGGTTGACGCAGAAGAGACTTTGAGAAGAAGATGACAAGTGCTGGTCGACCGTTAGTAAAGTGTTTTCATGACATCGACAGAAAGAGGACGGCAACTTACGCTTCCTAAACTCCCTCTTCTGCTGTCGTCTCAGCAGGTGGAAATAGTTCGCCGGAGTCGTCGGGTAAACGACACTCATGTTGGCATCCTGTGGTCCCCTCTCAAGACTTTCTGGCCACACCCTCCCCTCCTCGCCACAAAGCATAAGGAACCGCTCCGGTCGCGCCGAGGAGTGCTCCGCCCCTTGCCCATCGTACCCATGAGGCAGCGAGAGCACCACACCAGAGCGGTCAAGCCACTTTGCCTCCCCTGCTGCGATAAAGTTGTCGATGATGACTTGTGTGTTGTTCGCAAAGTCGCCGAATTGTGCCTCCCACATGACCAGTCCCGTCGGGTCTGCGAGCGAAACTCCGTATTCGAAGCCCAAGACGCCAAACTCGCTGAGGGGCGAGTTCTCGATAGTGATGTGGGCCTGCCCGTCCTGCATCTTGCTCAACGGCATGTACTTGTCTCCTGTGACTTGGTCGTGGAAGACGGCGTGACGCTGCGAGAATGTGCCGCGCTGAACGTCCTGTCCTGTCAGACGAATGCCATGACCTTCGAAGCTGAGGGTGCCAAACGCCATGGCCTCCGCCGTAGTCCAGTCGATCACGTCGTTGGAGACGGCGTCGCGGCGAGAGGAGAGGATGCGTCGGAGGATGCTGTGGGGGTTGAAGCCCTCGGGAATGGTCGTGATCCTGTCGGCTATCCGTTTGAGGGCACCCACGTCAACGCCTGTGGGCTGAAGTTGAATGATCGTTGATGAGACCTCCTCGGGTGTAGGGAGGCTCTTCCAAGCGGGAGGGAAACCTGTCTTCTCTGATGTGACGCTCTTACTCGCCTCGAACATGCCCTCAAGACGCTCCTGGAACCACGCCTTCTGTCCATCAATCTCCTCTCGTGTGAATGTGCCCTCCTCAACCAGCTGATCAATGTATTGCTCCAAGACTGGCTTCTGTTCTTTGATGGCTTGGTACATCAGCGGCTGTGTGAAGCTTGGCTGGTCCAACTCGTTGTGCCCGAAGCGACGGTAGGATAAGATATCCACGACGCAGTCGGTCCCGAACTCGGCCCTCCAGTCCGCCGCCAGCTGACACAGAAAGACCACTGCTTCGACGTCATTGCCGTTGACATGGAAGATAGGGGCCTCGATGTACTTTGCCACATCCGAAGCGTATGACGTGGCCCGTGAGTCTTGCACCTCGGCCGTAAATCCGACCTGGTTGTTCACCACGATAGGCCGCCGACGTCGTACGCTGGAAGCCCTGCGAGACCGAGCGTCTCATACACGACACCCTGGCCTGCGATGGCCGCGTCGCCGTGTAGAGCCACGCACATGGCCTTTTTCGGGCCGCCGCAGAGCTCCTGCGTTGCGCGAGCCTTGCCAGCGGCAACGGGGTCAACGGCTTCAAGGTGAGAAGGGTTCGCCAAAAGAGACACCGAAACCTGTCGTCCACCGGATGTAGCGCGCTCGCCGTCATGGCCGTGGTGGTACTTGACATCACCAACCATGCCGCGCAGATCCGAGCGGACGCGGCCGGCGAATTCGGCGAAGAGATCCTCCGTAGGCTTGCCCCAGATAGATGACAGCATGGTGAGGCGACCGCGGTGGCAACTTCCGACAACAAAGGATTCGACGCCGTGGACGTCGGCGCTACGTTCGACCAAGGCGTCAACGCCCGGGGCAAGGGATTCCGAGCCGTCAAGGCCGAAGCGCTTGTCGTTGGGGAACTTGCTCGCCAGGAAGCGCTCAAGGGCAGTGGCGCGGAGGAGAGAATCTAAAATTCGGCGCTTTTCCCCCGTCATGAAGGCGACAGGGTTAGGGACTTCGAGTCTCTGGCGCAGCCAGGCGCGCTTTCGGCCGTCGGCGATGTGATGAAACTCGGCACTGTAAGTACCACAGTACGCTGCCTTGCTGACGGCGATGATCTCGCGTAGGGTCATTGTCTTGCGTTGCTCAGTGACAAAGTTGGGAAGCAAATCAGGACCAAGAGTGAAGACCTGCTCCATGTCTGCCTCGGAGAAGCCGTAAGAGAGGGGATCGAGGTCGCCTAGGTCATCGCTGGTGCCAGACTGGAGACCTAGGGGGTTGATTTTGGCGCGGTAGTGGCCGTGAGATTGGTATCCCCGGACGAGCTGCTGGACTTTGGCATACTTGATGACCTCAATCGACTTGGTGTCGCTCAGGCCGGGGGTAACGAACGAGTGCCGTGAGGATATCAATCCTGGCGGTGGCTGGAACGCTCGTGAGGCGGGTAGGGTTCTGTCTTCCATGTTGCGGAAGTACGTCCGCCATGAGACGTGGACCGACTCTGGTGCGGCCTTCCAGGAGGCGTACATCTCGTCGATGTACGCGGCTGCACCGCCATGGAGAAAAGTATCTGCTGAGTCCTGGAGGTGTCAGTTCCAGCTAGGTGACTTGAAAAGAAGTGCATGCTTACAGGCGGAGTGCTGAGAGCCTCGGAGACGGTGGCGTGTGCTCTCAAGATTGTTTTACTTTGCAGCTTGGGGACGGATATCCTCCGGTATTGGGAGATCCGGGCCGTCTGTGGCACCCTTGGCACAGCCAACAGGGCATGACCTTTGAACGCTCTACAGCAGTGAAGCATGATGGGCGAGAGAGCTGAGTACGCTAGCAATCCTGTTTGTTCCCTAGTTCATCAGGCTTGATAATCAGGCCGATGGAAAAACGGGCAAGGTGAAGGATAACGATTGAGGGTTCAAGCACTACCTCTGGCATTGAGGCAAATGGAAAAGCGGAAAACTACTTGATCATCTTCACTGAGTAAACAATACTTGCTACGAACTCACAGCGCATCTCCTGCGGCCCGGCTTTGTCAACTCGGAGCATGTCGACTACCTAGGCATGGAGATGCTGGGCGCCCGTCGGGGAACCGGCCCCTTCGGAAGCGGCATCCGAGGACTTCTACCCCGGACTCCAGTCGCCTCCACATCTTGCCAAACGGCTCTTCCGATAGTCCCCAACATCCCGAGACAGCTCCTGAGCACGAGCTCAGGTCAGGCGGCCGCGGGGTTTGTCTTGTTCGGGCAGGGACACCCATGATGAAGAAGGACATGGCAGAGGAGAGCAGCCACTACCAAAGAGCCTCTGGCAATGCATTTTCAATGACGTATTCTGCAGACTAGGTGCCTGATATGGTTACAACACGGGAACATTTTATTGGGCACCTCATACTGGATCTGGCTTTTGGACGTAGTGCTGTCGTTGTTTTGTTATCAAACGGTCTGGCATCCATCCCCCCCTATACCTGCTGCCAATACATATTCTTTACAACAACATCCTCGAGGGATCCTGGATGTACTTCTTTACAGTGTTCAGGAACGTCACAGCTTCCCTGCCGTCGATCAAGCGGTGGTCGTTCGTTACGGTGATGTACATCATCTGGTCCCACGTTAGCAGTTTGCCCCACTGCGTATGCTGCCCGATCGACTTACGGGTCGGATCTCCAGCTTCCCATCGACGACCACCGGTCTCTGCATGATGGAATTCATGTTGAAGACGGCGGCCTGGGGATAATTGATGAGCGGCGTGCCGAACATGGACCCGAAGATACCTGGGTTGCTGATGGAGAAATTGCCGCCTTGCAGGTCGTCCATGGTGAGTTTTCCCTCGCGGGCCTGCATGAACACGTTCAAACGTCAGCTTTTGTTCTGCATCACCCGAGGCAATTCCGGAAAATTAGCACTGACCTTTTGCGCCATCGCCGCAATCTCTCTCTCCAACTCAATGATTGTCGCCTTGTCGGTATTCCGGATCACGGGGGTGACGAGGCCCTTGGGCGACGATACGGCGATGCTGACGTCGACATAGTCTCGGTAGGTGATGATCTCTCGGTCCGTGTCGATGCTGGCGTTGATCTGCGGGACCTCTTGTGCAGCAAGCGTGGCAGCCTTGGTGAAGGCGCCCATGTATCCCAGGCGGACGCCTTGCGTCTCGGCCACCTCCTCCTTGTACTTCGCGCGCCAGGCAATGAGCGCCGACATGTCGACCTCTTGCATTGTGGTAAGGGATGCGCAGACGTTTTGGGATTGCTTCAGGCGGGTTGCGATTGTTTTTCGCATGCAGGTCATTTTTTTCCTGGAGGGTGTCGGTGTCAGCGGTGGGAGAGGGACATGAGATCAGAGCATCTTACCTCGCGTTCGAACCTGGAGGGCCCGGTTGGATGGGCCTGAAGATAATTGGGTGATACCTCGTGTTGTGGTGTCGGTGTCTTTGCTTCTCGGGGAGCCTTTGCTTCGCTTGGAGGTTGATGTTGGGCTTGCTTGGGAGGGGATGTCGGCTCCAATGGCCGTTGAGGGACTGGTTTGGCTGCTTCTTCCGGCTCGGGCACAACCTGCGCAGCTTCTCCAATGTCCTCTTGTGTCTTTGCTGTCTCTGGGACAGCATCAGAGACGGCAGAACTGGCATCCCCCGTCTCGAGTCGCGCAACAGGCTGTCCAATCGTCACCACGGCTCCTTCCGCGACGAGTAGCTCGCGCAGAATTCCTCCCTCTTGTGCCGTGACCGCCACGTCGATTTTGTCCGTCTCGATGCTTGCAACCTCGTCGTCTGCTTCGATCCGGTCCCCGACTTGCTTGAGGAATGTTGAGAGGGTACCCTCGTTGATTGACTCAGCCATCTGCGGCACCTTGATGATGATATCGGCTCGTTGGGCGGGAAAGCTTGTGAAGAATCGGGGAGCTATGGAGGCCAAAGTCGGCAGCCTTTGGAGGCATAGCCTGCGCATTGGCAAACGATGAGGTAGTTTCATCGCCGCCGCCGCCCGTTGAAAGCGTTGAGCTGAGGCCATTGTAACGGTATGGGAGAGCTTCCTGGCTGCAGTTACACCTGAGGACGCGACGGTTGGTGGTTGGGAGTGAATGGAAAGAAAGAAGACGCGTCTTGGAATGGATCACGGTCGTCTCAGGTCGTCCCCGACCAGCTCCCGTCGTCAAGTGGAGAGCTGAGTCGGCCGAGGCATGTTAGCCTCGATTGGTGTACACCGGGCAAGGAACTTAGAAGGGGCGTCCTGTGATGGTACTCCAATTGCAAGGGGAAGGCTCGGCTGAGCTGGTCTCGGGCGCCTTCGGTTGCGACTTCCGAGGTGGTCATCAAGGCACGACTAGCACCTCCGAGGCCGGGTAGGTACATACATTACATTTCGGGGAGAGATCAAGGGGCAAATGCTCAGTTTCCGAACGGCGTCCGGTCCTGGAAAGATGGACATGTCATGTCGCATGGATCTTTCAGATACGCACCTTCTCTACCACACTGCTATTTCTCAAGTCGTCAGATACTCGCCGCTGCCGAACATCATTATGTCTTGTTTTGTTGCTATGTGATATGTCTCCCTTATGTTTAAGGTCACGCCGAATCAGCGAAGACGTACTCTACACGGCACAGTCTATGGTGATGCATTGTAGATTTTGATACAAGCGCCAGAAATAATCTCACCATGCCTCGACCTCCCCGTCGTATCTAGTCTAATAACTTCTCGGCAGCTTCAGGACCTTCTCTCCGATGTAGTTCATGATCATCTCCCTGCTTACCGGTGCGATCCTCGGCACCAAGCACTCCCTCAACCACCGCTCGACATCATACTCGACGGCGTATCCCATGCCTCCGTGCGTCAACACTGCTCGCTCACACGCTGCGAACGCCGCCTCGGCCGCCACGTACTTTGCACTGTTTGCTGCAACGCCGATAGCAGCCTGCGTGACCGAGGTATCTCCCGCTGCTGCCACGTCATACAGGCGGGCAGCATGGTAGGTCGCCAGCTTTGCCGCCTCGAGGCGCATGTAGGCATCGGCCAGGGGGTGCGCGATGCCCTGATTCATACCGATAGGCCGCCCAAAGACGACACGCTCCCGCGCGTAGGTGGCAGCTTTGTTCAGCGCGGCGTAGCCCAGACCTAGGGCCTCGCCTGCCAAAAGACAACGCTCGGCATTCATGCCGTGAAGGATAATCTTGAACCCCTCGCCCTCGCGACCAATCAGAGTATCTTCGGGAATGAAGTAGTCGTCCAGGAAGACCTCGTTGGCATCGACGGCTCGTCCACCCATCTTGCGGATCTTGCGCATGTCGAGACCCGGCCGCGCACCTGAACGATCGAGGTCGATGCAGAACAGGGAGAGTCCTTCGCTGGGCTTCGAGACCTGATCGAGAGGCGTTGTCCGTGCCAGGAGGATCATCTTGGACGCCACCTGTGCGCAGGTAATCCATATCTTTTGTCCGGTGACGCTGTAGCCGCCGTCGACCTTGCGGGCGGTCGTGGCCAGGCGGAGTGTATCGAGGCCGGCGTTTGGTTCGGTCACGCCAAAGCACACCCTCCACTCGCCAGAGATGATTTTGGGGATGGTGTCTTTGAGCTGGTCGGGGTTGCCGAACTTGGCGAGCGGCTGGGTGGCGTAGACGTTGGCATGGATGGCCTGGGCACCAGCCATTCCTGCGCCCGACTCGGCGATCGTCTGCATCATCATGGTGGCTTCTGAGATGCCCAGTCCTGAGCCACCAAAGGCTTCAGGGAGGGCGATGCCGAGCCAACCATCTTTTGCGATGGCGGCGTGGAAATCGACGGGATCAGACTCTGTGTAGTCGCGCTCTTGCCAGTAGGTGTTGGGGAACTGAGAGCAAATCTGGCCGACGGACTCGCGGACAGTGAGCTGCATCTCGGTGAAGCCAGAGGTCTCCATGATGCGGCGGCGGGGTGTCGAGGAGAAGCAGCGACTAGGATGGTGAAGTGCCGCCCTGGCCAGGGGCAGGGAAGACCCCAGCCGAAGACATTTTGCTCCTGTTTGAAGCATCTTGATGATGTGGCGAAGTGGGCAGAGAAGGATGCCGTCTGTGGATTGAGAGTGACGCGACACAAAGGAGCCAAGGAGTGTGCACGAATGCGAAATCGTGTTTGGTCGGTTGTTCTTGGAGTAATATAGCTACGTCAGTTGCATTGCGGGTCAAATGCTGCCGAGCACAGCACTGTCAGGCCTACGACTCGGAGAGGCCGACTGGAGGTTGTGCCAGTAAGCAAGGGTCTGGTGTGGCGCCGAACCCCCCTTGAGTAGACCTCGGATGTTCATCCCGAGAGCTGAAACCGCTTCTCGGTCCCGTCCGTCATCCGCCAAGCATCTACTCCGAAGTCCGCCCCAGGTCGAATCGTCCAATTCTCGAATGGTGCACTTTCGGCCTGGATGGGGTACTTATGTACATTTAAAAGATCTGGATTGATAATCATGGAGTGTTCAAACTGTCTTGTCCGAGTTGTTATTGCACGTGACGAGTCTACCAATGACGATGTGTGCTATGGCTCTGGGTACAGAACGTTACACTGCATATGCCCTATCGTTACCAACACCAGGAAGTGAACCCCCCAAGAGACAACCCATGCAAAAGACACAAAGACCGCTTAGAAATAACCCAAGATCCAAGAATGGCAAGACTGGCCAGGATTCTCCACGCTTGCTTGGCCTGTGATCCTTCCCCGCACTAACTATCCCCAAACTTTCTCCATCCGAGTCCCCCAGGATCCAATATCCGGGGAACACCGTGACTCGCCCAGGTCACCCACTCTGGAGGGGCTGAACACTGCAATCTGAGAAGAGAAATGCCGGCCATCCGGGAAGGCATTCAATCTGGACGTCTCCCACAGCAACTCCAGGTCTTTGTCTCCCTATTCCAACACTCAAGTCATATTCTGGCCTCTCAAGACAGAAGACTAGAAGTACTCAAATCAAGCCAACGACTTGTTGCAAAGATGTCCCCCAACAACTCCCCCAACAACTCCCCCAACGACCACCCTGGAAAGCTCATGGAGCTTCAGGACCCCTGTTCACAGGTCGAAGCCGTTGAACATGAACAAGTCTACACCATCGAACCGGACGAGGAGAGAAAGGTTGTTCGAAAGTTGGGCTGTGTCATCATGCCCCTTATGGCTGTTGTCTACTTTTTCCAGTGTGAGTTTATCCCTTCCAAGAACAACAGCCGGGAGATAGCAGAACCTCCCTCACACCTAAACCTTTCAGACCTCGACAAACAGTCTATCAACCAAATTGCCATCTTCGGTCTCCGCAAAGACCTGGCTCTTACCGGCGAGCAATATTCTTGGGCCATCTCCCTCTTCTACCTCGGGCAGCTCTGCTCAGAGTACCCGGCCATGTACCTTCTCTCCCGCCTGCCCATCACTCTCTACGTTGGCGTCACAATCGTCATATGGGGAGGCGTCAACATGGCCATGGTAGCGGTCCATAATTTCCAAGGACTGGCGGCCGCTCGGTTCTTCCTGGGATTCGCTGAGAGTGAGTAATATCCTCCAAAGAAATGCCTGCCATCGTGACTAACACCTCTTTCTCGCCACAGGCACTGTATCTCCCGCCTTTATCATCATCACCCCCAACTGGTACGTCAAGCGCGAGCATCCGATCCGCGTCGCCACCTGGATCTCCATGAACGGCGTGGCTCAGATCCTCGGCGGTCTCATGATGTACGGCATCGGCCGCGCCAACCTGACTCTCGCCCCCTGGCGGGCCCTCTTCATCATCTGTGGTGGCCTCACCTCGCTCGTCGGTGTC
>JACAFV010000127.1:24567-36384 GCA_014635975.1 Plectosphaerella sp. P0831 | reverse complement strand
TGGATTCGGCTACGACGTCTTCCAGACCATGCTCGTCGGCATGCCCGCCGGCGCCCTCAACACTGCCACGGTCTGGGTTTCCGCCCTCGTGCCTCGTATCTTCCCCGGAACCCGCACCTACACCGCAATGGGTCTGTGCTTCGTTCCCATGATCGGCTCTATCCTCCTCATGACCCTGCCCGCCGAGTCCGGCTGGGGCATTATCGTCTCCACCTGGATGGGGGGCTGCTCCTCCGCCCTCCTTAGCAGCGCCGCCTCCATCATCGCCTCCAACGTAAAGGGCAATACCAAGAAGAGTGTCGTCTCCGCCGCCTTCTTCATCTCCTACTGCGTCGGCTGCATCGTCGGTCCCTTCGCCTGGATGCAGAAAGACGCCCCGCGCTACAGGACTGGCTGCATCCTGAGCATTTCGGCCATGATTGGCCTCTTCATCGCCTTTTCCGTGTTCCTTATCGCCGCCAAGCGGAAGAACGCCAAGCGCGACGCAAAGGCAGCTGAGGGCAAGTACGAGTATGTCGTGGAGAAGGGCAGTGGAACGCAGCGGGTTGGCGTCTCGGCCGACTCCGACATGACGGACATTCAGGACAAGGGCTTCCGATACACCATTTAAAGGGACTGCAACGCCTGTAAATTGTGCAAACCAGGAATTAAGTTGAGGATCATTATGAACCTGGTATTAAGCGCTGTGAATTACTGACTTCTACTGCTCCTCCTCGTCATCCGGCCACCCATTGCCCTCGTTGAACTCGTCGCTGTTGACCGAACCGTACAGCTTCTCATACCTCTTCAGCTGGCCATCAGGCTCCGTGTTCTCGTTGATGATGGGATCCCCGCTGACCATCGCCGCCACTCGCTCGCCGGCATCCTTTCCTTCATACCACGCGCCATGCATGAAACCATAGTACTGAGCCGAATTCGCCTCGCCCGAGAACCAGAGCCGGTCGACATTGGCGCGCATATTCTGGTGTTTGGTGAGGGTCATGCCCACAGGCCAGTTGCTGTAGGTTCCAAACGCCCATCTGCAACTGTTAGCTACTGACTTTCAAGAGGTGTGGCGACTACTCACTCTTCCAATCCCCAGCGGGGATACATGAATGCAGTCGGCTCTGGAATCTGCTTGTCTGGAAACATGCGGCGCAACACAACAAGAATATCCTCCTTCGTCTCCTCGTCCGTCTGCTGCTCGATCCTACTCGCCTGCGGGCCAACGACGGTAGCGAAGAGAATGTTGGAGCCCTCGAGGAAGCCCGGGGCAGCGAGGTTCTGGAACATTGGGAACCAGCCTCGCTCCTCCGGGTCGGCATAAAGCAGGAACTGCGAGTCTTCGGGCCAGAAAGACTCATTGAACTGCATGAAGATCTTGGTGTATGTGCCCATCTGGAACTGCTCAATGGCCTCGCGCTTCCATACAGGCAGAGGCGGCTGGAACTCCACCACGTCGTTTTGTAATACGCCGACGGAGAAGGTGCAGATGGCGTACTCTGCCTCCACACAGCTGCCGTCGCGGTTGCGCACCACGACACCTTTCCGACTGTACTCGATGGCCTCGACGGTGGTGTTGAGGACGAGTCTCTGGTCGTTCTCGCCGTCAAGGAATGTCAAGGCTTCGTCCCGGATGTATTTGTTCAATCCCCTCTGGTCGGTGGCAAGGTACCGCTCGTCGCCGAAGCGATTGAACGTCTCATTGTCGCCAGTGATGCCGAACTGGAACCCGCAATCTTCAGGCGGGTACGACACGCCAAAGTCCCAACTCCACCATTCAGCGGCCTGGGCGAGCATGTCGCGGCGCGGCTTCCACCCTGCGACACTGAGCCCTGCACGCATGGACGAGTCTTGCAGATCGTTCTCCAGTATATAGCCGGCATCTTGCTGCGCAATGGTGAAATTGCCATCAAATTCGTCCAAGAGGTGGAGAAAGTCGTTGGCCCCGTTCTGGTCGTAGGAGAGGATGGCGTCGTAATCGGAGAAGACACTCTGGATGCCCGAGCGCTCGGCGGCCGCGAGGATGGGGTTCTTCACGGGGCCGGTGCCACCGACGCCTTCGATCCAGTTGGCGCCGAGCTCGACGGTGTAAGGAGATCCATCGGGCTTAGAGCCAAAGGTCGTGTGGTGCACGCGTCCACCGATGTAGTCATTTTGCTCGATGATGAGGAAATCGTCGACTTTTGCGGCTGCAAGGGCTTGAGCGGCAGTGATGCCTGAAATGCCGGCACCGAGCACCGCAACTTTTGTCTTGCGGCAGGCCTTGGGGGCGGCGGACGACTCGTCCCGTGCAGGGATGACGGCGGCCTGGGCCAGCCGGAGCTCGGCGCACAGGGCGAGGAATGCGATCAGTCTTGGAGTCATGGCGAGGAGGGAGAAGGAGCTAGAACGCTGAAGAGATGGAGACGACCATTTGCCCCGGGATTATTCCCTCTCTTTATAATTTTATCATGCCAGTGACCGAGCTCTGTTGATTCCACTGGGCCGTGTTACACGGCCTTGTTGACATGTCTTGAACCCAAGACTCGGAATGTTCACCACCACATGTCTCGGGGCGCGACCTCGTGCTACCCCTACCCCACGTTCTCCGCACGGGTGAGGCCGTGATAAGTTTTCCAGCGCGATGCTTGACCCCTGGAAGCGTGCTGTCATCTGAGCCATGATCCGAACCCTTCGCATTTGGTTGCTATGTTGGGTAAAGCCTTTGCGAGATGCATCACAATGTGACCCGGGTTACTTGTCTTATCGCCCAGGACCGGTTTCTTTACAGAAGAGATGCTCTCCAGCACGCATTAGTGGGTGGTGATCGACCATCGGGGGGTGGTGGTGCTTCTCATGCACGAGGCCGGCCCGGACTTTTGCCCCTTTTCTTTCCCTTTTGGGGTGCCGCTTGCCGGGAGGTTGGCAGCTCCACAGCACACCAGCACCGGTATCAAGCCTGCCGTGCCGGTCGGGAGGCCTATCTTCTAGCCTTTTTGGTGTTGTTCGTAACCTGGGGTAATCAATGAAATGGCTGGGGCCTGCCGCGATCCCGGCGACAGTGGTGAGGGTCGTTGAGTCCCGCTGCCCCTTTTCTTGCCATTTGTGACTTAGTGGGTGACCTCTCACTCCTCCTCGGCCGCTGGATTCCTCCGCGTTCTGCTTACCGGCGAGTTCAAGCTGATTGCAGACCGACTTATCCGGTCGTTATCACGAAGGATGCGTCCTCGACACCATGAAGCCTCGGTCACCATCCTTCCCCGCACTTCTGGCTGAGTGAGTTTGGACGGATCGCAGGCCTTGGTCTTTGATCCGGGTTGGTCACTCCAGTGCCGGACATTTCGCTCAGTATTAATTCTCAGTACACCAGACTTGATACATAAATAAGACAGATCTGCCTGGCTGGCTGTGGCACTTCCTAGAGCATCTGTCCAGCACACGGACAACCTGCCCATATGCACCGTTGACCTCACTCCTTCCTATCCAAATCAACTTCTTCATCCACAATGAAAGACACAGTCGACCTCGATGACCTGCACCTCGCAGAGCTGGGCCACTCCCAGTCCTTCAAGCGACAATTCAGCCGCTGGACCATGCTCGGTCTCGCCTTTGCCATCCTGAACTCCTGGACCGCCCTCGCCGCCTCCCTCTCTCTCGCCCTCCCCTCCGGCGGTCCCCTCGCCGTCGTCTGGGGCCTCGTCACAGCAGGCATCTGCAACCTCTCGCTGGCAGCAAGCCTCGCCGAGTTTCTATCCGCTTATCCGACCGCCGGAGGGCAGTATCACTGGGTTGCCGCCACAGCGCCCCCTCGATTCCGCAACCAGCTCGCCTGGGTCACCGGCTGGATCAACCTCTCGGGATGGGTTGCCCTGGTCGCGACAAACAGCTCCCTGGCCAGCGGTCTCATCATCAACATCGTCTCCTTGATGCATCCTGACTACGTCCCTCAACGCTGGCACCAGTTTCTGATCTACCTCGGCATCACCCTCGTCGCCCTCACCATCAACACATTCTTCCAGACGGCTCTCCCACGCATCAATGGCGCCGCTCTCGCTTGGAGCATGGCGGGGTTCCTCGTCATTTCAATCACGGTCCTGGCCACGGCGGCGCCAGACTATGCATCCCCCGAATACGTCTTCACAACCTTCATCAACACCAGCGGCTGGCCTGACGGTATTGCCTGGCTCATGGGCCTACTACAAGGTGGCCTCGGGTTGACAGGCTTTGACGCCGTCGCTCATATGATCGAGGAAGTGTCCAACGCGGCTGTTGAAGGACCTAAGATCATGCTCTGGTGTCAGTACATCGGCATCTCCACAGGCCTCGTCTTTTTGATCGTCCTTCTCTTCGTCTCCAACGGCTTTCAGAACGCCGAAGCCATCATGACCTCCCGCGCAGGTCCACTTCTCGAGATCCTGTACATCGCCACCAAGAGCAAAGCCGCGGCTGTATGTCTCCTCATGTTCCCACTTCTCTGTCTTGTCATGGCCGGCACCGCTGTCATGACGACATCGTCTCGCATGGTCTTCGCTTTTGCTCGCGACGGCGGTCTTCCCGCATCAGCAACCCTATGGCGCGTCCACCCGAGGCTCGGAGTTCCGCTCAATGCCCTTCTTCTTAACGCCGCCGTCTGCGTCGTTTTCGGGTGCATCTTCCTCGCCTCGACAGTGGCCTTCAATGCAATTGTAGCGTCATCTGTTGTCGCTCTTGGGCTGAGCTACGGTATTCCGATTGCCATCAATGTTGCCTACGGACGTCGGAAGCTTCCTGAGCGGGCGTTTGCGCTGCCGGAGTGGTTGGGGTGGATGGCCAACGTCATAGGTCTTGTCTACACAGCTGTGACGAGCGTCTTGTTCCTGTTTCCGCCCGCCCTTCCCGTCGACGGCACGACGATGAACTACTGCGTTGTGGCCTTTGGGGTCATCGTTCTCATCTCGGGTTTCCAGTGGGTGGTTGATGGTCGCAAGAACTTTACAGGGCCAAGGAACACTTTGGACATGGAGCATGAAGATGTCGAGGGCGATTCAAAGGCAGGCTGAGTTCAATCTATTACATACTTCTAGATGTGAGGAGCTGAGATCTATGAATCCATTCTCGAACTACCGTGCAATAACCAGTCTTCCGGCTGGATAAAAGAGATATATCTGTCCTGACAAGAGGCCTTCGGCATCAGACCGACAAACGGAGGACGATGTCCCTGTCAATCTCCTCAAGACCGCCCGAGAATGCCCCCTGGCATCGCAGTCTTGCTGATGGCGGCAACGCATCCTCCGGCCAAACACACGACTCCGCTGAAGATGGACAGCTCAGAGAAACCGTGGTACTTTTCAATGAGCGCCCCGTTGATGGGTGGCCCGAGCAGCACCGAAACGGAAGCAACGGCCATGCCCATGCCCATGTATGTGCCAAAATCCTGAGGATTCTTGGCGCACACGGTGAGGGCTGTCGAGCCTCCGGAGATGATCATGCCCGATGAGACACCAAAGAAGATAGAGTACACCACCAGGCCAGGGGTACTGTTGATCTGGTTCAGACATAGGATGCAGATGCCCGTGAAAAGACCACCGCAGGCGAAGACGTTGAAACGGCCGAGCTTGTCGGCGAGGAAGCCTGGGACAATGCGTCCAAAGGTCGACGAGCCGTTGACGATGGCGATAAGGTAAGAAGCCAGAACTGGGTCGACGCCCTTGGAGACTGCGTAGGTCGGGAGGAAGTAGAGAGGAGTGTTCATGCCGAGGAACATGAGGGCCAAGCCGGCGACAAGGCACACATACTTGCGGTCCTTGAAGGCCGAAGGGAGCAGGAAGTTCGTCTTCCGCGGGGGCAGACGGGCGCGCATAGTCAGAGATGCAAAGATGACCAGAGGGATGACGGCGAAGGCCATGATGCGAACGGACCAGCCAAAGCCCAGGGTGCTGTCGTTAAGCATCTTGGAGAAGGCAACGGGAAAGACGACGCCACCAATGGACGAGCCGGAGACGACGATTCCAAGGGCAGCACCGCGCTTCTTGTCGAAGAACTGTGAGACCGCGGCAAATGCCGGAAGCTGGATCAGGGAGGTGGAGATGCCGATGACCAGGCCCTGGACGAGGATGAAGTGGAAGTATTGCGTGCATAGACTCAACATCATGAGGCCGACGATGTAGAGAACGGCAGCTGGATAGGTGATCTATTAAGGTCAGTGGTGATTCCAAGCTAAGGGATAGGGGCACGCACAATCATGCCGTAGCGGTCGAACAGGGGTCCAGAAATGGCGCCAGCAACGAACTGGATGAAGCCGGCGATGGAGCCGATCCAGGCAATCTTGTCGGGAGACTCATGGCGCAGCATGTGAGTCCCATAGTACTGTTGGAAGACGCCGAAGCACATTGTGATGCCTAGACAGCAAAAGGTGAAGCAGAAGCCGGCGGCGGCGACGAGCCAGGCCCGAAGACCGCCATCGGGGGCCTTTTCGAAGTTGGATGGATCTGTCTGGGTGGCTTCAGAGGCCTTTTCGGCATCGGAGGGCTTAAAGTCTGAGGGAGACTCGTTGCCAGATTCGGAAGAAGACATGTTGAAGCGTTGGTTGTGATTCGGAGGTGGGAGAGGTGTGGGAAAGGGGCGGAACACTGGAAACGCACGACTGGGGATGAGATGGTACGACAATGGGAGCAGAAAGTGGGATTCCAATCTCTTAAGTACATCATTTCAGAATCTGAAGATGCTCCGATTTTCAACCTATCTCCCGTATCTCCGTGAGCAGTATGGAGTCGGTGTCTGTCGACATTGTTGTCGGCGCCGGGTCGGGGTCGGACTCGGTGACGGAGTAAGGTGGGCGAAAGGCTCCCAATTGACGAGATCCTTGACGGAGATAATGGGTCAATTCGGGTACACCATTCTTACGTGAGCTGACCCTGGTCCGCTAACAGATAATGTCCACTCAATCATTGCAGTGTGCCTTACTCCGCAATACCCCGACTTCTCGCCCGTCTCCATGTCATCTTCGTCCTCACTTCACCCCCCTGACTCTCATCCTCCTACTCCTTCCAACTCGGCTTTACCACTGCCATATTCCCGCGGCGTCCTCATTCATTACATTTGACTTGAGAAACCATCAAAATGTCCGACCAACCACCCGAGATGGCCCGCCGACGCAGGCGCCCAGCAGTGTGAGCATCAAACAACCCCCCGCCCACGCTGCTCCTCCTCCAACTGACGGCCCCCAGATCATGCACAACATGCAGAAAACGCAAAATCCGCTGCAACAGAGAACTCCCCTGCAATCACTGCATTCGCGCCCGCATTATAACAGCCTGTGTCTATGACGTCCATCCCCCTCTCGTCACTCGTCCACAGGCAGCAGCAGCACCCGGTCGCGCAACCTCACCCCATGCAGCCGATGGCATTGTACCCAGCTCCAGAAACTCCGTCGCATCGCCTCACTCTCATTCATCTGCCACCTTGGTCGCCGGTTCTGCCTCGGGCAATGATTCACAGGATGTTCGCGCCCTGCAAAGCAAGATTCGGGACCTTCAGATCCAGCTGGCGAAACACCAAGGCCCTCATTCGCCTCGAGCGCCATCAGACGGCGTGCCTGATATGGAAGAGCAGACTACTAGAATGGGAGGAACGCTCTACTTTGACCATGATGTCGGCGGGACCGGCCAGACAAAAGGCGTCATTCGCAGTATTGGGCACAAGCGTCGCCTCTTTGGACAGGGACACTGGATGATCCTCGCACCTTGGGTATGCCCTCGTCTCCCTCTTCACCCCCCTTTTCGCCCCCCCTAACCTGCCCCAGATCAGTGACCTCCTCGAACTAGTCGAAAGCCACGTCGCAGTCGACACCTCCGCCGCCTTCCTCGGCCTCCAGAAATGCAAACACTGGGCCCGCGTCGTCAAAGAATCCCGCACCCCCTCCTGGCCATGCCCTCCAACCCAGGACCTCCCCCCTCGCGATGTCGCCGACGCCCTTATCGAATGTTACCTCAACACATTTGAAACACTTTACCGCGTTCTCCATGTCCCCAGTTTCCGGCGCGACTATGAGGCCATTTGGACAGCTGACCCCGATCATCCTCCTGACATGGCTTTCATCGTCCAGGTCAAGCTCATCATGGCCATTGGGGCGGCGACACATGATGGGAACTACTCACGACGGCCTGCTGCTTTTCGCTGGATTTATGAAGGTCACACATGGGTTTCAAATCCCGTCTTCAAGGTCCGCGTGCGACCAGATCTCGTCGGCATTCAGAACCATATCCTTCTCCTCATGGCGCGCGAACTCGTAGGCGTCGATGACGATGCAGTTTGGATTTCAGCTGGCGCCCTCCTCCGCGAGGGTATGTACATTGGCCTCCACCGAGACCCTTCAAAACTCCCACGCAACACCAGGCTCGCTGCCGAGATGCGTCGGCGTCTCTGGGCTACCATCCTCGAAGTCTCCCTCCAATCCTGCCTCATCTCCGGGTCAACACCACACATCACCCTTGACGACTTTGACACCGAACCACCAGGAAACTACAACGACGAACAGCTCCTCGACGATGACGCCGCCCCACGACCCGACACGGAAGGCACCTCATCCTCCGTCGGCCGCGCCCTGCGCAAGACCTTCCCCCAACGTCTCGCCGTCATCCGCCTCCTCAACGACATTGGCTCCCGCGGTACCTACGATGATACTCTCTGCATCGACGCCGAGCTCCGCCAAGCCCACCGCACCCTCGCCTCAACCCTTGAGACCAGCTGCCTATCCGACCACTTCGCCGCCCGCGCCGCAGACTTCATCCTCCGCCACCACCTCGTCTGCCTTCACATGCCCTACCTCGGCATCTCCTTCCGACAAACCGCCTACGCCTACTCCCGCAAGGTTGCTGTCGAAACCTCCCAACGCGCCTGGGCCATTGCCCACCCCTCGAACCCAGACGACCCCCTCGCCCGTCTAGTCGTGACTTCAGCCGGTCTCTTCCGCACCGTCGCCTTTCAAGCTGCCTTCATCATCGCTCTCGAGCTCAAAACCCAACTACAAGAAGACGTCAGCCTCGGCCCCGCCTTCCCCCGTCCAGACTTGCTCGCCGTCGTCAAGGATTCGGGCCCTTTCGCCCTCCGCGCTATTCAGGCCGGCCGGACTAATATGAAAGGCCATCTGCTGCTGTCGATGATCGCAGCGCAGATTGACGGGATCTGCAGGGGTCTTGACAAGGAAGCCATGTCTGACCTGATCGGGCAGACGGCAGTCGAGGTTGAGGAGCGCGTGCTACCCATCCTTCAAGGGCTGGCGGTTGAGTGCCAGGCAGATGGAGAGGTCACGCGCGTGGACGAGCCGATGGGTGACTTTTCCGTGGACTACATGGGCGACTGGGTCTTCTTCGGCGAGGAGTGCGGCAATGTCTTCCCCATGACAAACTGGGGAGGCGGCGATGGTCTTGCAAATGCTCTGGATTACTGATGCCATTCGTCATGGTGCTACTATTACAAAATCTACAAAATCAAAAATCCGTCCCAACAGGGTATCGTTCATATCTCATACAGCGGTGGTCCGGCCCCCGTCCGCATTACGCCGGTGTCAAAATCACAACTACATATTCCACCAGGCCCGCCGCATCCTTCAGCGGCGCCCAGTGGCTGGCCAACATGTCGACCCGCGACGTCTCCCCGCCGACGAAGCTCGCGAACCCAGACCGGCTGACGGGCCTACTTGGCCGGCGCTCCTTGTCCCGGGTGTCGCCGAGACCATCGCGGATGTCGCTTGTTGATCGAGAAGTAAGGGAGATATTCATGCTCGTCTGCCGTCGGTGAGGCTGGCTTCGGCTCAGCACCACGTTGAGTCGCTCGCAGTGCCCCTCGCGGAGGACGCGCTGCTGCACCGTTGAGCGGAACGACTTGGTGACCGAGGGCGAGCCGACTTCGTCCGAGAGGAAGGAGAAGACATCGTCGTGCTGGAAGGCGGCGGGCGAGGCGGTCATGTCGAGAGCTTCAAGGGCCGCGGGGGACACGTACGCCACGCGTAGTGAAGGGACCTTCGAAACGCGGTGGGAGGTCGGCGAGGGGTCCGACTGGCGGAGGAGGAGGAAGCGGGAATAGTGGTTCAAGGTGTCGGGTTTCGAGTCGACCGAGATGGATGAGGCCGACGGGAGGGAGATCGACCCAGACGACGTGTGAGAGTGAGAGGATGAGGACCCCGATGACTTCTTGAACTGCTTGAAGAAGCCTCTCGTCGATCCGCTGCGGGGGCGGGAGTTGGACTTCCTGTCTGGCCCACAGTCGCGCGTGCTGGGCCGCCGACCCACGGGAGAGTCGTCGCCGTCGGCCTCGGCGTCACTGCCGTCAGGCTCAAGAGGCCCGTAGCTCAATGAACGGAGGATGTCGTCGGTGTTGGCGAGCGTCTCGGAGACGTTGATCTGAGCGCCCAGCCAGCGCCTGACGATGCCGTTGGTGTCGGTGATGGGAAAGAGACAGAGCATGTTCCAAAACGGCCAGCTGTCGCGGCGGTAGTTGAGAATGACCTCTGTGCTCTCCTTGCCCTGGCCTACGGCCTCGGAGATGCGGGCCGCCGTCTGCTGATCCGTCCTGGCGCCCTGCAGGAATGAGCAGCTGCGGAGAAGGACCTCCTCCTTGGTATACCCGGTCAGCGATAGGAATCCGTCCGAGACGGAGATGATGGGGTTATCGACCACCTCGGCATCTGCCAAGCAAAACGCAGTGCCAAGACCGCGCAGATCCGATGCTCTCGAGGTCCGCTCATCGGTGAGGGCGGCGGCGGCGCGGAGGGAGAGCTGTTGGGCGACAAATCCCGGGAAGACGTCATCCCTCACGCGCTGCTCGACAAACTGCTTCGACTCGGAAAAGACGGTGTCCAGTCCGGGGAGAACCGAGCTGGAGAGATGCTTGAGGTCGACGTTGAGAGATCTCGAAACCGAAAAGGGAAGGTCGACAGGCCTCGGCACTGACGAGAGCTGGTCCACAAATTGGGCCAGGGATCTGGCATACGTCACGATGCCCAGCAGGAAGTCGATGTCGGCTGTAGCTCCACTCTTGCGCGCGAACCGGACGAACCTGTCGCGGGTGGAGGGGTTGGCGAGCACGGCCTGGAAGACCTTTTGGCTGAAGAAGTCGGGAATCGGCAGGGCCTGTTCCGTTTGCTGCGGAGGCGGCGGCATTGGGCGACGCGGGGTCTGTCGCGAACCACTGGCGACGCCATCAATGCTGCCCCAAGTGACCGAGTTGTCAAAAGTCGGCGTCCGGGGGGAACCGTCCGAGTTGTAGTCTGTGTAGCGGCGCAATGCGTCCTCATTGGTGTGCAGGGACAAGCCAGAGTTGCTCCTCAATCTATGGGAGAGCTTGTCGTGGCGTGCGCTGTAGGGCGTTACCGGCGGAGAGACGGCGGCAGGTCTGATGCGGGAGAAGTTGGCGGCGGCGGTGTCAATGGCGAGGCCTGGGGCATGTTTGTGGTAGAGTCTGGCCCTCTGGGCGCCGCTGTGAGGCGGCGTCAGAGGATCCGACTGTCGAGGCATGGCGGACTACGAATGCCACGATGGGGAGTCGTGGCAAACGAGAATCAGTCGTGTTATGGCTGGGTTGGTGGAAGGAAGGAAAAGAAGGAAGACGTCGAATTGTGGAAAGACAGTGAGTGTGCACGAGAGCTTGTCTGGACGTGGGCGTTCCAGGGCTGAAGGAGTGTCGAGGCGGTGAGGGCGATGTAAGGGGGCATCGATTAGGCGATTCGAGACAAAGAAGACTGATCATACAAGGCTCCGAGCCGGGGATGCCATCGTATTCGAGAGACGGCGGTCGGTGAGATGGGCGGGCGGGGGCAGAAGGAAAGGACGGGAAGGGGAGGGGGGGCGGGAAGCGAGATGGCGAGAGGATAAATGACGA
>JACAFV010000127.1:12949-24392 GCA_014635975.1 Plectosphaerella sp. P0831 | reverse complement strand
GGGGGGGGGGGGCACGGCCAAAAGATGCTTGACAGGAACGAGCTGCCAGAGTGCACCGAGAAGGCGGCGAAGAAGCGGAAGAAGGGCGCAAGGGGCAGCACGGACGTGGTCAAGAAGAGGCGGTAAGCTAGCCTGACGACTGGCCGCCGTCAAAGGGGTGAAGGGTTTAGACCGACGCTATGAACCCGCGGGGGCGAGACGATGGCGGGAGTGGGCCGCAGAGGGCCGTCGCGAGAGTGCCTGGGGGTCTGTCCTGGGGGCTCCTGGGGTGCGGTGCTTTGAATAGGTAGTGGGAACCCCCTGGGCCTTGCGCCGGGCCAAGAGGTGCAAGGTCAGGCGGGCAAGGGGAGGGGGGGGCCACGGCACGAAGGAGGTGGTGGAGTTGTATGGTGCCGCTTGATGCATGGTGTGGTGGGCAAGTCGATTTTCGGCCTTTCCTCCGTCGCATGTCTCTGGATGGCGGCGATGGCGTCTGACGGGCGACAGGCGGGCGGATACGGATTTTCCCCCAGAGTCAGCGCTCGTTGCGCCGCTGCGAGTGTGCTGGTGTTGGTGCGTGTGAGTGGATCTCAGGGGATCGCAGGGAGACCGTGGTTTCATGCCAGAGATCTGATCGGGGTGGCGGCCAACAGCGTGTCAGCGAGGGGTGCGCGGGCCTCCTTTTCGACGGTGAGGGGGAAGCAGCCTGGGGCATGCGGCATGCGGCATGCGGCATGCGGTGATGCTGCTGACATGGTTGACGTGTGGCAGCCATGTTGTAGTCGCCGTTGGCAAAAGAAAGCAGAGTGAGTCGACTCGTCTGCAGGTGGATCTGTGGTGGTTGCATGGTCGGTCGTCTGGCATCATGTCGAGGCTCTGAAGGCGTGGTGTACCTGCATCGGAAGGATCACCAGACGGGCCTGCAGCTTTGTGCATCGTGCAGGGGGCTGGACTGGCCGACTTGTTGCTGGGGGCTTTTTAGGGGGGCCTCTTGGGCCTTTGGGGGCGCGGCCTGCAGCATCCGGGGGCGAGCGAACAAACGCAGTTCGACCGGCTTGCTGAGTCGTCACGGTGCGTCGTGCTGCTTGCCGCTGCCCCGCCGAGCTGTGCTCATGACCTGTGGACCGCTGCGGTTGACCCCTGCCGACGACGAGGATGGGAGGCAATAGCGCGCTCGGCCGAGACACCATGGAGCCCGCCTTGCACGCGCCTTTCCAATCGCGGCGAGCCAGCGTTAGGTGGCGTGATGATGCTTTGGGTAAGGGGGGCACATTGCCTAGGCTGTTGAGTCGAGAGTCGATCTCCCGCCGCGCGACTTGTTTGCGTCGTGGTGCATCTTGCTGAGCTCGCCGGGCAGTCCTTGTCGGAGGCGCAACATGGCCCCTTGCCAGCGCCCGGCGTTGGGGCGGGCGTTGTTGGCTGGGCAAGACGCCAAACGGGCGATAACGTCGTCGTCAAACCGGTGACTTGCATCCGCACCTGCAGCTGGATCGGGCCAAGTCGTGTTGGCCGACAGACATGCTGTCAGTGCAGTGATGGTGTTTGCGTTTGCTCGGGAGTCTCGGGCTGCACCTGCCAGGGCTGCCTGCTGAAAATATCAACATTTTTCCAGGGGGGGCCGGAACAGCCGAGCTGTCACGGCAGATGCAAACCGGTTGTCAGCATGGTACGGTATGCGAGCTGCGGGCATGGGATGAAATGGATCATGGGGGCCGGGCGGTGGGTTGGGGCAGTCTGTCGGTGAGATGGAATCCGCTGTTTGGCGAGACGGCATGTGGTTGGAGATTGGGAATTGAATTTGGTAGACTGGACATTGGCCAGACGACTGGCGGGTGCAGCGGTCACTGCGCCCTGGCACGTGTGCGGCGTCCGAACTGGGGCTGGTGCAGGGGCTGGTGCAGGCACCGGGGCTCTGGACAATCACTCGGCCGTCTCTCAGGCACAAGGCACGGACACGCTCGGGCCATGTGGTGCACCGCCCGTTGACCGTCCACAGTCCATCCACGACGGGGCCATCGACGGCTACCGAGGATCTCATCCATCGAGCATCGTCCGAGTACTAATCTGTGGTGACATCGTCCGCCCAGCCGCCGTCTGCGATTGACCGCACTTTTGAGTCGGCATCGGGCTAGATGCGGCGGATAAATGCGATCGGGGGTTGGTCTTGAGTCGTGTTTTGTTGCATCGGCCATGTCCGTCGAGACCAACTGACGAAAAAAATCCACTCGGGCCAAGCAATGAGAGCCAGATGGCAAATGGTCTCGGAAGTCGGGGAGCACCAGGTTATCGCCAATCGAGACCAGACAGCAGCTGAGAATCCTGCCGTGTGTTTCACTTGGGTTCATAGAATGTGCCACTGGCTCGGTCGTGAGTAACCTCGGACGGCCTCATGAGGGAATATGAGAGGGGAGCCTGGAACCCATCTCCAGGGCTGTCCTCTTCCATCTTCCCATCATTCACGCTCACTTGCCATAAACACATCCGAGAGCACCACTACCTCTTTCGTTCCCCAAGGGACCTGATCGGCACGATCGACGACGCCCCGATGGGTCTTGCGGCTCCGCTGCTAGACGGCCCCCCTTGGTGATGCTGTAATTCTGCTCGTCGCAGTCCAGCACCACCCTTATGAAGATCGCCAACCCAGCCATCGGCAAGTTTTGAGCAAACCAACACGTAAAAGACCTCGACCGATCTTGCGAGTCCTGAAGAAGACTGCATCCTTGTCGAGGAAGGTCCCTGAAAGTCCGGAGACGATGGAGAGGTCATAAGGCCCCGTTCGCGCCCCGAACCAGGACCAGAACCAGGACCAGGAATTTATGCAAAGGTACGACAGCAGCCAAGCCGCTGGTAGGGATGCGCGGATGTACCCCATTGACCCTTTCCTGGTGAGACGTACAAGATAAATAATCATGCGAAGCACACATACGCTGGGATATATTACTCTCATGAGCTATGCACTGACATATCCACGTCGAAGCCACAAGACCAGAGAAAAGGACGCTGCTGAACCTGAAGACCAAAGACCTGGTGTATCGGATGACGTTCGCCGTCAGGCTCTTGTGAGGGCTGAAGGAGGTCTGTCGATATTGTCAAAATGATAAAATCGCCTGCTCGCTGACGGTTGACCGAGCTCTGCCAACTCCAAGGCCCTGGCCCCGGCACGCGCATCCTCAGAGCCCAAGCTTCCACTATTAGCATGCCACATCGCCATTGCTCACGTCAACTTCGGTCCGTATGAAGTCACAAGTCCAGCTTTTGATTTAGACCTTCGTTGGTTCTGTTTGGAAAGGGTAAGGCTCTTTTTCGCCACGGTATCATCTCTCACAAGCGCGCTCGACTTACCGAACACGAATACCGCAACAGCCTGCTTGCCAGTTCCTCCTAAGACACTGAACGTGAATCTTCAGTCTCGCGAGAGTGGGAGAATTTGTTTGCCCCGACGTAATGAACATTCCACATCAGATTCACCTTATTGTTCGTCCCATAACCAACAATCCGGTATGCGACAGACCCTTCAATCGCCATGCCGAATTTGCCTGACTTGCATCGCGAAATGCCGCTCTCCCCCGCGCGGATCTCCGGCGGCGGCTGTGACTTTGAGGAGGCCAGCCATTGGCCTTGGCCGAGTCGCGGGGAATCGAGCTCGAGATTTAGCTCCTCATTGGTATGGTTCAGGACCACGACTATCAGCTCCGTGAGGGACATTTCGACGTCGACTGAGAGAAATGTATTGGGTGAGATATCCGTATCGATATTTCATGCCCCAAAATTAGTAATGTTTGATATGAGCCGATGGCCAAATGTAGAGAAAAGTCGATCTTATCACCGTCTTAATTGCCAAAGAAAAGTATGTCTGATGTGGCATGTGAAGAGAAGGCTAGACCAAGATTTTAATAGTCACCTGCCTGAAAATTGTCATCATCAGAGAATGGNGCAAGGCGGTCTAAGCCGCTCCATAAGCCGTCTTCGCCTGGGTCAGCATTAGCTCGGCCTGGCAGGTCAGTTGTCTTCCTCGAACCCATTCGCAGAGCCAAGCATCAACCGTGAGATTCTTGCCTACGCCGAGTTGAGGATGGACTGGTACTTGAACCTGGTCGTGGCGAGAAGAGGGCAGGCCCGGAATCCTCGGGATGACGAAAACAGCTCGAGAAATGTGTCGTAGGCCCTCCTCTGCCGGATGAAGAGCGTCCTCCTCTACACCCGGAAGCGGTTCGCCGTCATTGATAGCATTTCTCTGGGTCGGCGCCACATCATACGATGTGTCCGTCTTTCTTGTGTCTGGCAATTAGGGGTGTGTGGGGGAGGCTCTTGGGTGGCAGAATCAGTGGAGCCCGCTATTGTGTGCATTACTGATTGTCCACGCACGAAACCCCCCACAAACTCAAACTTGGACGCTAGCGGCCGTCATGCGAGGTCTAAATCGAGGACCGGTTTTGTAGTGAGAAGAACTGGATGCTGAAAGCCAGCTAGTATTTGCGGGTATATACACCAGGATGACCCTCATGATTAGTTCTCAATCCAGCCGGCAAAAAATCCGGTCCAACTCACACTGCCCGACTTTCAGACCCTCGAAGAAACGTGTCAGGCTCCGACGCATCACCCCCCTGCTCCATTCGATATGGCACACGAGCGTACCGGCACAGCACACAAGGTTGTGTCTGTTCTGTTACGTTTTGGGGAATTTTCCAGCGCCCTGATTGTGCTCGGACTTCTCTCTCGCTTCTGCTATCTCATCGGCGTCGCCCAGGAGGGTGTTGATGGACGCATCATCTATGCCATGGTGGTCGCGTGCATCGGTATTGTCTACTCCGTCTTCCTTTGCCCGCCATTCACAACCCTCTTTTTGAGCTTCCCGTTCGACTTCGTATTGTTTGTGATGTGGCTCGTGGCATACTGCCTGCTTCAAACTGTGCGGCCTCTCCTTCCCTTTTCTATGTTGTTCCTTGGCGAAGGCCAATGGTGATATTAGCTGCTAAACTAACTCTGACCAGAAAACGGGCCGTCATACCTGCTCTGCAGGCTGGTATTACAACTATTGGGGCTACTACTGGGGTCGTTTTTGGCGCATTGGCCCTATTGGGACGGTTACCATCAATGGGGCGGGATGCTCGGAGTGGAGGACGGTGCTGGCCTTCTCATTCATCGCGTGGTTCCTCCACTTTACGAGTGGTGTTCTCGTGAGTCTTTCCCCTCTATCTGTTCTTCACATTTTGAGACGAAGACAAAAATGGCTCAACTATCTCTAGGGGGCGTATGTTTTTCATACTTACATCAAGCTCGAGGAGACGAGGCACAACATCAAGCACCATGCGGAAAAGCTCACCAAGTAGGTACCATTATGCTTAAGACTTGAGCTTAAGTAATTGCATCTATTCGGACCACACACTAATGACTTTTACACTCAAGACGTCATTCGCAGGCGAACAGCTACGAGCAGGGAACTCGAGAGCAAAATGGCTCCCAGCCCTCCCAGCCCACCGCTACTACTACAGTCTAGCTCTAGGCTGGGTTACGGTATGCTGAGGAATGTGATGGGGAAGAAGTCGTAATTCCAACTGGTTTTAGTTTGATGCGGTGTGTGTTGTGACCAGTCGTTCTTGAGGGGTTGTCCGGGAACGAAGGGTCAAACACATTGATACCGGAATACCTGAGAGAAGATGACTTCGGAGGTCAGTCAAGTAAGCTCGTGTATACATTTTATCAGATTCCATTTTGCGCATCAAAGATATCATGCAGTTTACTATCTATTGTGACAGTGTTCATCATATTCCTGATGAACAAAATGTTGGTCACGTGCATAGTTATAAATCCTAGGATTGTTTATGGATACGTGTGAGATGCAGCCATTCTCAAGAGCAAAATCATTTCTATCCCGCCGGCAAGTGAGCGACAGAGGACAAATAGCTATCCCACTTCGCGGGCTTGCTCGAATCCAACTCGTATCTCAAAACACTCGAGACCAATCTGTAGTCACCAGCAGGCAATTTGTAGCCTGGCATCAATTCCACAGTCTCAGGGTTCCAGAGTGAACCGAACCAAAATGCCATGATCTCTATCGCCATGATCTCTATCGGGGCAGTATGAGTCCCGAAGAAGCCGAGGCCACGACTCTGAACGCCACCCAATCGTAAAGGATGGGGGCATCGCTCATAGTAAGTTTGTCAGACGTGACATCCGGGTCGAAGCCGTAGATGGTCGGAACAAAAGTAGTGTTGTGGTGGACAATGTCGATGCAATACCCTGACATGGGCTGATAGGTGCGGAAGAACAATAACCTATCATCGGTATTTAACTGATCAAACGTTTCGTAGGGCGCGGCCAGTTGTGGTGTCGCATTCGTGGTTCCACGGAAGGATAACTTCCCCAGAGCTGGGAGGTTTGCCCCGATGCTTGTGTGGGTAGTACGTTCAAAGAGCTCGCCCTCCGAGAGCTCGTATGGCACGCCAAAATAAGAAACTCTATACAAATCTCCGCAGAGGTCAGTGTAATGAAGCCCGAGTAGCTGGGGACGGTCTTCGTCTCTAACTTCCGAGGAGGGGTGACGGCGAAGGTGACTTTGCGCTCTCACCGGGGATGAGGGTGATGGAAGTCGGGCCGTCGAAAGAGACGCTGGCATAGATAGGCTTAGATCCCCATGATAGCCGTTCCCATTCAGAAGATACTAGATCGGCTACTATGCCTTAATTCGCCAGGGAGATGCCTGGAGCTTCCTATTGGCACCGGCAAGGTGCAAGGTGATGACAGATCGGGATTTTAGCCAGAGTCTCCCAGAGCGCGCAATACTACAACAGTTCACGACCGCCTGGCACAAGATCGAGAGGCGCGACGGCGACATGCCTCGTCTGTCGTCGATAAGATCAATGCCACATGAAGGCGTAAGTGACACTACAGTAGCATCCCTCACCCACTTCCCAACCACCCCCACATTCCGAGCACCCTAAAATCCCTTACTACTTCTTTACCGACGTACCTTTAAACTACTCTAACTCCTTTTATTTTTATCCTATTAATACTAGACTTTATATACTATAACTTTAATTTAATATAAACTACTATACTAAAGATAAGGTTAATTAGGTCTTAAACTCTATCGTTAATAAAATCTATCAGGAAGGCCTTAATTAAGTAGGGGGTCCTAAGTAGAACCCTTTAAGATTAATTCTATAGATACTAGCTAAGGGCTATAGCTTTTAAATAGTAATAGTAGTTATCTAAGACCTAGGAAAAGAAGTTAGCTAGCTAGATCTAGATCTAAGCTTCCCTAGGGCTTTTCCCGACGTATATATAGGTTAGGGATTTTATCGAATATATCCTACGCCTATAAAAATAGTCCCTAACCCTTAAGAAGAACTAGTTCTAAGCTTTTACCTTTCGAAACCCTTTAATAAAGGTCTAGCGCGTAAGGCCAATTAATTCCTAGCGTATTAATAGAGTATCGACTAACGTTATAAGGACCTATTTTAAGTACCTTACTATTAACTAGATTAGAGATATTTAACTAGCTAACCGATATAATATAGATATAACTAATACCCTAGAAGTTTAGGGATCTAACGATCTAGTTATAAGATCTATAAAGAGCTATAATATATAGAAAAACTATCTAGGGTTATAAGCCTAGATTACTTATAAACTATATATACCTAGAGTTCTTTAAGACTAAGAGACTTTTAAATAAATAATAGAGCTATTTAGTTATAGACTTTACTTAGTTCGACTATATATTAAAGTATCGTAAAGGTAGCTTTAACCTCGTAGCGGATATACTATCTCGGTATAAGTAAGACCTCCCGGTTAATATAAGTAATAAGAGGAACTAAGATCGGGTTATTTAATTACTCCTAGACGATTCCTTAGATAAAACTAAGGAAGATAGAGGTATAATATCGCTCGAACCTACCGCGAGGAAATAACTCTTAATATAAGTACTTACTACGAAAGCTTATAACTAGCTAGGCTAGAGGAAGACCTTCTTATAACCCTTATTTATAACCGATCGGCTAAGCTTTTTCCTAGTTAATATAGGTCTTTAATAGGAATAGAATATAAAGGTATAGTAAGATAAGATAACATAAGTATATAGCGAGTAGCTACTTATAGCGAGTAACTACCCTAACCCTAATTCTACGGAACTAAGCTATCGTTATATAATAATATAACTACCTAAAATATAGATACTTTTAAAAGAGAGTTAAATACTCCTTACTATCTAGGTAATAAAATCCGACTAAGAACTTAGCGCGAAATACGTTACTAATATCTACGATATACTATAAATAACCCTATACCGCCGCCTAGGCGAAACGACTACCCGACGAGATAGCCTTTCGAATTCGATAAATTTAACTAAGCTCGAAGAGAAGACGATTATCGAATATATCCTCGACCTAGATTTACGATCCTACCCTCCTCGATTAGGTAAGGTTAGAGATATAACTAATAGACTACTTACGGAACGTAATATACTACCGGTCGGGCTACGATAGGCGGTAGGCTTTTTTAAACGATAACCTAAGCTCCGGACGTATTTCTTTCTTAAGTACGACTATAAGAAAGCTTTATACGAAGGTCCCGACGCGATAATTATATAGTTTTAGTTTATATGGAATATAATTACGAAATATAATATAATAGACTCTAATATCTATAACTTAGACGAGACTAATATCTAGATAGGCGTAATTACTAATAGGATAGTCGTTATCAGTATAGAAAGATATTCTAATATAAAAATAAGATAGCCGGGTTATTAGGAATAAGTTTTAGTAATCTAAGATATAAACGCGACTAGTTTCTACGTCCCGCCGATTATAGTAGTTATAAGTAAATATTACTTCTCGATTTAGTACTAAGACGACGTAATTCTATATAAATAGAGAATCGTAGTATCTCTAAATAGCTAGATAATAAACGAAATTAATTTCGATTAGATTTAGTCTTTTAACTAATATATAAAAATTAGAAAGTTAGGCGGTTATTATATCCTCGTCCTAGATAGCTACGAAAGTTACTACTCTATCGAATTCGAGCTTTACTATAAGGATAATAATATTATTATACTCTATATACCCTTTTATTTATCGTATCTACTCTAACTTCTCGATATTAATTATTTTAGCTTATTAAAGAATTAGTTATTTCGGCTTATTAAAGAAATTATATAATTAGTAAATAAAGATAAAGATATAAACCGGTATAAACTATATTATAAAGGAGGACTTCCTACTAGCGTTTTACGCTACGTTCCGGGATATAATAATAGAAGAAAATATCTAAGGCGGCTTTCGAGGGGCTAGACGTATACCTTATAACCTAGAAGTAGTTCTCTCGAAGCTATATAAAGTTAAAGACGCCGACGCCGCCGGGGTTATCTTATAGACTACCTAAACTCTAGACTTTCTAAATACCTATAACTACCGCAGAAACTTATTTATAATTCGATTTTATAAAAAGTCGAATTAACTATTATAAAAGTAGCTTAGTATTATTAATTTTAGATACTACCGAGTATTTATTAAATGTATATATAGTATAATATACTAGATAGCTTTTTTTAAGTCTAAGGTCGTAATCTTTCGAGAGGAGACTATAATACTTAGCTAGCGTCGGAGGGCTAAAAAAGTATAACTACAGAAAGAAGGGAGCCTTACTCTAGGTAAGGGATATAACTAGATTCCCTAGAAGGAGGTAGATTTATAACTAAAGGAGGAAATATAATAGAATCCGATATAGTTAATATATTCCGCGCTATAGAAACGAAGTTATAGTATCTATAGAAAGACTAGCTATAATTTAAGAACTTATTAGTAAGTTATCTTATTATCGTCTAATAACGATAAATAGTTTTATTTTAATTAATTATTATATTATTACGTAATAATAGCTTAGTTCCGTAAAATTAGGGTTAGGGTAGCTAGTCGTTATAAATAGCTACTCGCTATATACTTACGTTAATACTTTATTTTAGAGGGGAAATCTCCTAGATAATTACTTAGAGGGTTCTTAGAGAAAGTAGAGAGTCTTAGTAAGTAACTAGTATACGGGTATAAAGCTTATTTTATACTCGTGATAAGGTTTTAAGACCTCTTTATAAGAGTTTAGCTACCGATACGATAGCTTACGATAGAGTTAATTATCTAGAGATCTACCTCTATATAACTAATCGGGAATGATTACTATAATAAATCCTATAGTATTAATATACTCTAATAGAGTATTATAAAGTAGCTATAGTTAAGTAGCTCTAACCTCTAAGCTATAAAGTAGCTATAGACTATAAGTATCTCCTTATTATAGATAAGGTAGTTAAACTTATTAGGTTTAATTTATACGAGAAGTAAGTAACTAAGTAGGTATTTTCTTACGAATCTTTTTTATCTAAAAATACCGCCGAGTATATACCTTAAATAGTTAGTTTCTATAATAGTTTCTTAGTTAAGATTATACTCTAATAGTATTAATAATATAAGGAAGCTATATTTTATAAACTAGAATATTATATCTTTATATAGCCTTTATTCGAAAGGGATACCTTTCTTTATAAGCCGGATAAAGTACTATAAAGCTTCTACGAAGTCTAGGATATATATCCGGTAATAGTTAGTAAAACCGAGCTAACTTCGTACCCTTTTCGTTAAGGTAGGGCCTTCCTACTCCTAGATCGCTTATAGTTTCTTAGAGCCGTATAATATACCTTTACCTACCGCAAAGATAAACCTAAGATATTTAATTATTTTAATATTAAATTCGTATTTCGTAGGGTCTAGGTAGAGGCTTACCTTTAAGAGTTTCTTAAGGACTTTATTATATTTTCGTTTCGTATTCTTCGTAAGTTCTACCGGAGAAAATGAGGACGTTATCGATATAGGTAGTATCGAAATCGTTAAGGAATTATTATAAAACTATATTAATATACTATGAGAACGTTATAGATATATCGCTAAGTCCGAATAAATATACTAACTATTCGAAGCTACTTAACTTTATACGGAAAATAGTCTTATACTTATACTTTCTAGCTATATATATCTTAAAGAAGACTACGACTACGTTAAGTTTAGTATATTACATTACTTTTATTAAGAGGTAATATATTTCGGTAATTAAGGGGAGTATATAGTAGTCTAGTTATAAGATCGTATTAAAGGCGCGGTAGTTATAATAGAAGTATAGTCCTCTTTATAACTTCCGAACGAAGAGTACTAAAGCTATAGTAACTAAATATTATAATCGGACAGGGTAACCGGTTACGCCACGAGGCAAAAGCTTCGGTAATAAAAACCTTTTCTTTACCCTCTATTCTACACTATATAGATAGCCCGCGACCCCGGGCGTAATACCCTTATAACGCCTAAGTAGGCCGTATATTATTCGGCCCGGACCCCGCGTGCTATACCTCCTTAGGTAAGCCTAGTACGGACTAAGTAGAGGAAAGGGGGATTACGAACGCTAAGAGAGTAAGCCT
>JACAFV010000126.1:83928-101852 GCA_014635975.1 Plectosphaerella sp. P0831 | reverse complement strand
CGCTCCTAGCACCTGTTTTTCAATTCGTCGGCTGATCAGCTTCGCAATTCGTCGCTACCCCCCTGCCTTGCTAGCGCCATTTAAGTCCCCCATAGTATCTATATCGTCGTCTACGTAACGACTATGTATCTAGAAGATAGGCCTTGTATACTCCTGCCATCATGATGTCGAGGGTGGTGGACATGCTGCAGCTGAGAACGCGGTACATGCCCAGCCGAGCGTCAGGAGCGACACCGGTGAAGCCGAGGGGATTCTTTTGCGCGGCAATGATGCCGGCAACATGTGTCCCATGCATTCCGCAGCTGTCGAAGGGGTCATCGTCCGGAACAGGAGTATCGACGCTAGGGTCAACGAAGTTGTCCCCGATCAGGTCGTAGCCATGTGTGACCAAGCAACCAGGGCCGAAGCACCCGCCCATGGCTGGGTGCTTGTAGTCGATGCCGTTGTCGATAATTCCGATCCTGATTCCCCGACCGGTAATGTTCATGGCGTGCAGCTTATCAACCTGGCCCATAAGGTGTGTCGAGTAGCCGGTATCGGTGAAGTTGGTGATTGGGTCTCGACGTTCCAGTCCGCTACGTCCACCTCGAGGTGCCAGAGTCGGTTCGAGCTCTGGGAAAGATATCCTTCTGACAGGCCAGGCGTTTCTGACTTTTGAAAGTCCCCTGATGCCGAGAAGCTTACCGTCATTTGTTTGGGTATCAAGCGGTTCGTCGAGGCGGACGGAGACGCCTTTGAAGAGGGTCGAGTTGATAGCGAGCTTGACAGTGACTTTTCCGGAGGTGACTAGAGACAGTGAGGCCAGCACTTCATCGACATCCTGCAGTCGGGACGTTTAGAGAAATGCATGGTCGGGAGTTGGGATGGCCATACCTGGTCTTGGTCGATTTCTAGGATATATGAGCCTGGGATGTTGTCCTCGGCGAGCTCAGCAGGCTCTGTTGGCGAAGCGCGTTTCGCGGCTGAGGCAGATGCAACACCTGCCAAAGCAAGGGGAACGAAAAACCTGTGAAGCCTCATCTTGACCGACGCCTAGAGCTGTCTGCTTAGGCTGAACTGTCGTTGAACGGGAGGTTGGCGTCATGGCAGGTTGCAGTGGTCGGTGAAGTGTCTTTTATAAGCCAACTTCTGAAGAGCCAACTCTTGGACGAGGTACCCTGCAGTCCTGCATGTTGCGAACTGTCACCCGTCAGTCACCTTGGCTGCTCCGCCACCTACCTACTCCGCGAGTCTTCGTTCCGTGGGGCGCACGTGCTTCTTCTCCATGACTCGCCGTCCTCAACAACTACCAGAACCGGCATCGTCAAAGTCGCGAATACATTGACTGCGCCTTTGACAGGGCATCCAGGTAATCAATGCTTCTCGTTTACTAGGGGTTGCCAGTCGTCAAAACTGACTTGTTCCCCGAAAAGTTCGTATTTAATCAGCGCCTATCGGCTAACTTCTCTCCCGATCCCCTGTAACATTGATGCTGCTTGCCCTGAGTAATGCTGCTGCCTGGAATCTAGCCCGGTCACTATTAGCGGATACCTCTATTTCCCTGCCTAGTCTACTCTACATCCTCGTGCCTCGGACTCGGCTTGTCCGAGCCACGTCTGAGACAAGCAGTGTCGCTATCGAGCCAGGTCGCCTGTCCAGTCGGTCAAAGGTTCCGAAATTCCGAGTTGGTCTGATGTTGAGTTATATTTTACTTACTGGAGGGCAAAAGATACAGTCGCCACGCGACATCGCATTCCATTCTGAGTCTTCCTTTTCTTCCTCGTGTGCGCCGGCCGCTGTCGGTCCCTGTCTAACACGTCAGAGACAACACCCCCAGCCACCGCTCCCACCGGCACGGACCACGCCGCGGCGATACCTCTCGAGTTCGCTCTTAAAGGTTCCTGAGGCAGGCTCGAGGCTCCACGACTGTTGCGCCCCTTTGTTTCCCCGGACGCGAGGCTGCGGTCGTAGTACTGTACCACACAATACTATCTTGTCTCCCACCTCCCTTGGCCGTGTCCATGCTCACCTGAAGACAACCCCCTAAAAGCCACTGACCGAAACTTCTTCCACGTCCGTGAGCCACCGGTGTTGCAGCGCTGGCTCTGACAGTACCCATCTCGGCATGATCGGCAGAAGAGGTTATATTCTCTATTCTTCACCAGCCAACAGTGACTTTCCGTTGTAGTCACTCCCCTAGACTAACCGCGACAAGACCTTCAAGCATTATGCTTCAGCGAGAAGAGGCCCCTCTCAATGCTGTTGACAAGCAGGTAGCCACTGGGCAGGTACGGGTAGACGGACCAGGCGCCGTTGAAAGTGACCTCGCCGCCGCCGGGGGCGTTGTCATCCTCGGGCCTGACATCAAAGAACGCAATCTCCTCGAAGCTAGCGCCCGAGTCGTCATCGGTGATGCTGGAGACATCGACAATGCGCAGGCCGGAGCCGTAGTTGCTCTGGTAGGCAATTCCATCAATGATGTACTGGTTGTGGTCAATGGAGCGCACAGGGGACTTGTAGACGCCACGGAAGACAGGCCAGGTGAGATCGGTAATGTCGACGATGTAGGTGGTTGTGTGACCATCAGCAGCCTCGCCGTTCGCCTCCTGCTCGTCAAGCTCGTCGTCGAGGAGCAGGTAGCGGTGATCGTCAGTGGCGAGCCAGCCCTGGTGGGTGTAGGTAGCACCAACGTAGGTGGTGCGCGAGAGCTGGACGGGGAGGGCGCGGCGGGTGATGTCAACAATGGTGAGGGTCTCCTCGTTGTAGTTGAAGCAAATCTCCTTGCCGTGATATTGGCGCATCGGGCCATTGTAGATGACGCACTGGGCATCGTGGACGTAGCCGTCCTGGTTGACGCAGCCGGCGTCCTGGGGACGAGCGGGGTTGGAGACGTCGATCATCCAGAGGCCTCCGCGGCAGGAAAGGCGAGTCTCGGTGCCGACGGCAAAGACGGTGTTGGTCTCCTCGTTGGCGACGATGTTGTGGCTGCTGCCAAAGCCGGCGAAGTGAGCGGTCAGATCGCTCCGCAGGCTGAAGGTGACGGGGCTTGCCGGGTCGACGGAGAGCAGCTTCCT
Source organism: Plectosphaerella sp. P0831 (assembly GCA_014635975.1). NCBI lineage: Eukaryota > Fungi > Ascomycota > Sordariomycetes > Glomerellales > Plectosphaerellaceae > Plectosphaerella > Plectosphaerella sp. P0831. The sequence goes on along the minus strand of JACAFV010000126.1, from coordinate 98,799 downwards.
GAGATCAAAGATCTGCAGACCGTGGTCGGGCGCTTCAGAACCAATGTAGGCAAAGTTGCCAATAACCTTGATGTCGCGCCACGAGGAGGCGACGGTCTGGGTGGGTAGACGGCCAATGTACTGGAGCGAACCGTCCTCGAGAACCTCGACAAAGGCGGTCCCGTCCGTCTGGCCGACAAGGCCAAACTCGCGGCCGCCGCTGGCCCAGCCCCAGACATCGTTGCCGACACGGGTGCGGCTCTGCATGTCCTGGTGGCGGAGGAAGCCCTTGAGGTCGACGTTATGGCACTTGTATTCGCCCGCCGTGCCGTTTGTGCAAGGAGTGGCCGCCTGGAGACGGTAGGCATCGAGGTCGTAGAGGCCGTCAAGCTCGTTCTTCTCGAACTGGGCAACCTTCTTGGCTCTCAGGGTGGACATGGAGACAGCCATGGGGGCCACGGCAGCCGAGAGCTCCGTCTGGGGCTTCTCTTGGGGAATGGGGATTCTTTCAGCCTGGGGGCTGGCGGCTACGCTGCCGACCAGCATGGCGACGAGGAGGGAGCCGACGGTCTTCATCTTGAGCGAGTGAAGGTGTGCTTGAAGAAGAAACAAGGGGAGCCAGACAGGACGAGGTAGGAGTCTGAGGAGGAGCTACCGAGGTGGAACGAGACCAACACCGAGGTCTGGGGGTATTAGTACTACTTGCTCATGTCGGTGGTTTCCCATTTGAAGGTGACACAAAGCGGGATTCCGATGGGTTACATGCCGGCCAACCGGGTTGGTGAGAGAAAGGGGCAGGTAAATCGGCTGTGGCGCAAGATTATTGCCCTCGAATTGACAAAAGAACCATTTTGAATCCCCTGCGGCAATGTTGGTGGATATTGACCTTCTGCATGGAGTGTATGATCGACCGAGACCGCCAGGGACGTTGCAATTCAACGGAGACGGTTCTCACCCCGCAGGCATTGGCAATCATGTCTCCTGAATATCCGGGAGAATGATTGGAGAATGGAGTTGACATATAATTACGGTGCAGGCACCCACAACATGCCCCTATTTCATTTGTTGGTCACCCCGGCTGCGGTTTGGTGAAGGGTCTGGAGGATTTCCTGTTCATTGGCGGCCACCAAGATGAACATCTCAAGTGCGGAGAAGTCAGCGAGCCGCCAAGAGCCTCCCGCCCGGCAGTTGATGATCGATACTCGATGGGGTAGGTCGATTGGATGGACATACCCCTGTCTGACCACGATAGGAGGCTTGGGGATGTCAGCATCACATGAATCCCTATTGGTGAAGAGGATGTTCACAGCTGCGTTGATACGGGTTCGCAGCGCCGGGCTAGAAAAAGGTGCTTGGCGGGCTGGGATGCAGCCAAGGACTGGCGGAGTGGAGGCCATCGGGGCCCCAATTGTAGGCTAAATTGCCTGCTGGCACATCGGCGAAACTTGATCTTGATGATTCCGTACACAGCGACTTCATTTCATATGTCTTTTAAGGAATATTTCGAGCGGCTGTTGGAGGCAAAAAGACTTGTGCAAGGGGTGGAAAAAGGGGGGTGACACGGGCCAGGCACGATGCAAGGTCGGTCGATTCGGAGTGGGGCAGAGTGGCACTCGGAGTCGCTGTCGCCCGAGAAGCCGACGCGCAGCAGAGAGGCCACTTTCCGCTTTCCACCCAACCGGGCAATCGCTCCATCGTCACCACCATGGCCGATACTTTTGCCGCAAGCGACTTCTCCCCCAGCGCCCTCGGCGGCCCGATTATCTTCAAAGATGGCTTCTTCGTCGATTCGCTCGGGCGCACCCTCTCTCTTCGGGGGCTCAACATCTCCGGCGCCAGCAAGCTACCCACCAAGCCCAATGGCCTCTCACACCTCACTGAGGGCTTCTTCGAACATCGCACGGTGACCTTCATCGGCCGACCATTTCCTCTCGAAGAAGCACCACTTCACTTTCGTCGCCTGCAGGCGTGGGGTCTCCCCATTGTGCGGCTGCTGGTGACATGGGAGTCAATTGGCCACGCTGGCCCTGACCCTTCCCAGCATCTCGATGTCGATTACATCAACTACCTCCGCGCGCTCATTGAGCTCATGTCAGACTACGGCATCGCCTGTTTCATCTGCGCGCATCAAGATGTCTGGAGTCGGTACAGCGGCGGAAGTGGCGCACCAGGCTGGACGTTCGAGGTTGCTGGCCTTAATGTTGAGGCGTTCACCGATACCGGCGCCGCCTATATCCACGGACAGGATGAGAAGCGACGGGAGACGGCAGAGGTCAACGAGAAGGAGCCCCGAGGCCCGTTCGTCTGGCCTTCTGGGTATCAAAAGCTGGCCGCATCGACCATGGCCACGTTGTTCTGGGCAGGAGACGCCTTGGCGCCGAACCTCAAGTGCGCACGGCCTTGGAACGCCGGCACAAACACGACATCCGAGCCAGAGGTTTCGATTCAAACCTTTCTTCAGGACGCCTTCATTGAAGCATTTGGTCGCCTGGCAGATGAGGTCGCCGGTCTGGACGCCTGCCTTGGTTTCGAGCCACTCAACGAGCCCCATCGAGGCCTGGTGAACCTTCATGGTTTCCACGGATGGAATTACGACACAGATTTGCACATTGGCCACTACCCCACGCTTCTTCAGTCTCTTGCCCTCGCCAGCGGCTACAGTCAGGATGTAGACTACTATGTCAAGTCCTGGCCATTCCCGACCCGAGTGTCCCATCGGTCACACGTCGACCCGAAAGGCCGCTCCGCCTGGCTTCCCGAGAATCATGGCGCAAATCACGGCATGGGGACATGTGTCTGGCGTGCACATGGAGTCTGGGACTGGGATAAGACTACCAAGAAGCCGAAAGTCTTGCGAGACGACTACTTCGAGACTGATCACCGACCAGGCCGCGGCGGCGTCAAGCTGGAATGGTACCGCGACTGCTACGCACCCTTCCTCAAGCGCTTCTCCGACCGCATGTCGCGAAAGTCTGAGACCTGGTGTTTTGTTGAGCCAATTCCCAATGAGTTCATGCCTCGCTGGCCAGAGGACGGCAGTGCCCTCCCTGCAACGAAGGCAATCACTCGACAAGTCGCCATCAACACCCCACGCCCTCGGAACTTCATCTTCGCCCCTCACTTCTACGATCTCAACGTTCTTTTCGCTAAATATCACTCCTGGATGAGTGTCAACGTCCAAGGGCTGTCTCGTGGCATGTTTGTGCTCAAGGCTCTGTACTTTGGTGCCCAGGGATTGCGCGAGAACTACCGCCTTCAGATCAGCAACATCTTGAGGCATGGCCGGGAGTCTCTAGGGCTCAATGTGCCCGCACTCATTGGCGAGGTTGGCATTCCTTTCGACTTGAACAGCAAGGTCGCATTCGCCACTGGGGACTACCACAAACAGCGTGAGCTCATGCATGCTCTCATTGGTGCCATGGAGGACAACTTTGTCGGGTTCACTTTGTGGAACTATAACCCAAATAACCGCATGGAGTACGGTGATGGCTGGAATATGGAGGACTTCTCCCTTATCAACGGCGACGAGCGGTCTCTGAAGTCGCAGCTGCTACCGGACCACCACAACTCTGAACACGAAGGCGACGAACTTTACCGTGGCGGAAGAGTACTCGATGTCGTCATTCGCCCTTATGCTGTCAAGACTGCCGGTCAGCCTATTCGATCGTCTTGGGATCCCCGAACACTGCGTTTTGACTTTGAGTGGTCGAGCCCGGAGCCTGGGCCTGAGAGCAGTCTACTCTCCCAGACAACCGAAATCTTCCTGCCGCAGTATCACTACGCCAAACATGAGCTCCAGATCGAGCTCAGCGACGGAGATTGGGCTCTCGATCTTGAGCGACACAGTTTGCGGGTTCACCACAATGCCAGAGTGACGCAGCATCGACTGATCGTGCAACTCGCACGGTTGGAAGAACACCTCGTCTCCAGGGAGAAGCAGGGACGAGACGTCTCACCAAGCTTCCCTCGTAACCTGATGCCTTCGAAGCTGGCCGCCTTCCATCTCGAGGGGAAGCAACTCATTCTCCTTGCGTTTGTTCCTGTTTTCGCTGCTCTGGCGGTAGCGGGACTGTCCTGAGGTGGTCGTGTCACCAGTTTGGAGACCTGTCGAGACGCTTTGATCACCATGGCTCCCACCACAAAATAGCTAAGACTCGACGTGTAAATCATATTTCAAAAGTACATTCGCTCATTCGTTCAGGAGCTCCCAAGCGGTATGCATGTCGTGAAGCCATGAAAGATCCTGGACGTCAAAGTTGAACTCGGCAAGATCCAACCCGTCCAGATCCACGGCAGGCGGTGCGAATTCGTCCATAAACAACATGTCCTGACTTCCGACGTCAACTTGACCAGAATCAAGAGAGGATAGGACATTGGCCAGATCGCCATTGGGATGTGACGCTCCGTTCCCGGCGTCGCCGCTGTGGCGCCTGCTCACCCCGGCCGACTCCCCTCTACCTTCCGGGGCGACTTGAAGGATCTTTGTGGAGAGTATGTGCAGTGCGGCCACACATCGCCGGACCGAATGGCGGAAAACCTCATGCGCCTTGAGCACTGACATCGCTTGCGCCCAAGACCGCGCGAGGTTCGCAATGGGGAACGCTTCGGGGCGGAGTCGGGCAGCAATCAAGACCGTGGCGGCGGTGTAAATGTAGTATACCCTGTACCACCATGCTGGGAGTAGACCGATGGTGCCATCGTGAGTTTGATGCTGTACGAGGTCTGCAATCATGGCTTGCGCCGTGGAGACACATAGCAAAGCGCCCTGTTCTACAAGACGGGCTTGCAGTCCGATAGAAGAGGGGGCCTCCCCAGGCGAGTGAGACAGACAGAATCGAGACAGAACTGGTCTGAGAAGAAGCATGCGAGCATGAAGGTATCTGGCGCTGTTAGATACGTCCTCACATGTGTTGAAAGAAGAGCAAACGCCAGTACTTACCGCATTCTCAGTATCACCGTCTGCCGCCGGTGGATTTCGTCAGTCGTCGTAGTCAGGGCATTCCATTGAAGATGCCTTGGCAAGCGACTTTCCCATTTGCTCAAGCATCTGTCCAACCGGACGACAACATCAAGGTCATCCCCCTCATACTCTGGGCCATCAGCATCTGGGGGCGACTCCTTGTGGCCCGCCGAGGGGCTTCCAGCGCCATACAAGTCTGCGATGGTGCGGTTGATGATCTCATAGAGCCGTACCGATTTGACAAAGAAGGATATACGATCTGTTTTGCCTGAGTCTTCCTCTACCACTGGCAGCGGAACGGATGCAGTGGACTGGCCAAAGATCATGGCTGGGCGACCATGGGTCACTGAAACCATTCTGGAAATATTTGTCAGTCGCAAGACTGGGTGGGGTGTTGGATTTTCTCACCTGTCCATCAACACGCACCCGTACCATACTCTGCGAATAAGCTCTCGTCCTTCGACATCGGCCCTGTCCGCCGAGGTTTCGCACAAGTGCATGCCCAAGCTCTGGGCGTTCCGAATGGCGCAGCCCACGACCATCCATGTCAGATGGGGCTGGTCGGTGCTCTGGAGGAACTGGCTCGCTAGCAGGAGATACTGAACGAGCTCGAGTGAACCAGATTCAATCATGTGAAAAGGTTGAAGCTCTTGTGCTCTCTGTAAATACTCCGAGCTTGCTTTGTCCCGAGCTTCCGGGCTAAGAGTCTCGACCAGTTGTGTTGACAAGGCGAGAACGACATTGAGTGTCGCAACAAAGAGCTGCTCATCGACGTCAAGACGTGTCCCCGCGAAGATGGCATCGTATGCCCGGTGCCATCTCGTCTTGTCCAAAAAGGGGTAGAGAGGGTCGACGTAGAACCAGTACAGGTCCATGAGATGGTCTGCTTGCCTGCGAGGCGGAAGGACATAAGAGACCTCTGAGGTTGAAAGCTCTGCGAGCGCGGAAGTCTTCGTCGACCCCAGCAGAGCTAGGCGTTCAGCTCTTGGAAGGTTCTTGTTGGGTCTGTGCAGCCTCGTGTCGATTGCCCTCTTGATCTGCGCCGTGAATGATCCTGCGCTGCTGCTGCCGAAGAATTCCCTCGTGCTTGTGCCTTCATCGATGACAGTAGTCATGGAGTCAATGACGGAGGGGCTGGAGGTGTTGGCAGTGATCGCGGGAGCCCCTCGAAGACTACGCCGCTGCTCCTCACGCACATGGCTTCCTGCTGTCGATGTCGAGGGTGGGCCGGTCGGGTACCCTGTAGACGATAACCGTCTGCCAGGTTGAAGGGGGGACGCCGGGCTCAGACCCGGGGCAATGGATGCTGCGGTAGGAGGTGATGGCCCAGGACATAGATACGGTTGGATTGGTAGAGGCCTTGAGTCTGTTCGTTTGGCATTGTCCATCGTTGACCAAAGGCCCGGAGGAGCTGTAGGCGGGATTGCTGTACTCGTCACCCGAGCTGCAGTCGCTTGGCCGCCATCATCGTTGCTGTACCGACAGGTGTCGCGCAGACTGAGCTTGCGTGAGCAATAACCGCAGGCTTTGACCGATGAATTCCATCAGCTTTGCTCGCAGGCAGGTACCGTTGTCGGCTCGGATTGCACATACCAGGACGGCTGCCATCGCACCGGACCTTTTTGGCACGGCAGGTTTCACAGGCCACGTCGATCTTGAGTCTTTTTGGCCTATGTCCGGCAGTACCATCGTCGCCCTGCTTCTGCGTGATATCCATTCACAACGATGCCCAGCGGTGAGCTGCCGAGTTCGGGAGTCGTCCGAGGGTTCCGGGTCGGGAGTGTCTGATGGGAGAGAGTCGTGCACAAATCTCGGTTGAATGTGGGGGAAGCTCTCGGAACCAGAATGCGGGGAGGACAGTCTACATTTTGAAGGTCTCCGGGAGAGCCCGCTAAACTACTCCTAGACTTGGGGTTCCGAGCTCATCCGACCTGCTCCGAAACTTGGGGTCTCCGCATCACCCACAATCGTCACTACGTCCTCATCTCCTCCCACTGCGCCACGCCCTCCGAAGCGCTCATCCACATTGGCCTGTTCTTGACAAAAATCTCGTTCTGTGGCTTGATGGACAAGCTTAGTCGCGGTCAGCTTTTGACTGGGAAATCAAACAAGTCGGGATGTGGCCGAACGTACCCATTGTCAAGTAGGGCTGTTCTGACGAGGAGGAATTTGCCCTTGGCAGAGCTTGGCACCGTCCACAGTGGGCAGCCGCATGTACGGCAGAATGCCTTCAGCTTTGGGTTGCCACTCGACGTGTCCGTGAATGTGTATTCGCCGATCGCATTTTCAGCCACCGTGAGTTGCACGTCTGGCTCGGCGAACTTGGCAATCTTGCAGGGAAAGCTAGGTCAGTGTTTGATCCGCGACATTGGACTCTCGATATTTACCACTTGATGGCTCCCCCCTGCTCCCTTGATGCAATGTTCGCAAAAGCAGGAAAGTACAGCCGCTGGTTCAGCGCTGATGGCCAGGCGGACAGCGCCGCAGAGGCACGAACCGGAGTAGGGTGCAGGCATTGTGGCTTTGGGGTAGATAGCGGCTCTTCAGGTGTTGTGGGCAAAACAAAAAGCGGCCGTTCAGCGAGTCCGCAAGCGATATATACCCTGTCGTGGACCCTCCAGGGCTGTCTTCGGGCCGGTCAGGGACCCAACCCCCTGTTCAGACAGGGACAACGTTCCGGTCGGAAGAGTCACGGCACCCGGAGCTAGCACAGGCATACCGACGCCTACGAAAAGCGTCGAGCACCAGAACTCGACAGGACACGACGCAATGTTCAGGTCTTAGCTAGGCATTAAATTAACAACAAAAGTATATTCTAAGTCTATTCGAACGCCATCTTGTTGCGCAGTGAGCCCAACTTGCTTATCTTAACCTCGACAAAGTCACCGTCGTTCAGGTACCTAGGCTCCTTCATTCCCATCGCAACGCCGGAAGGAGTACCCGTCAGAATGATTGTGCCAGCCTGGAGTGTTGTTCCTTGGCTGCAGAAGCTGACAATTTCCTCCACGCCGAAGAGCAAGTCGCCCGTGCTCGTGTTCTGGCGCTCTTCGCCGTTGACAAAGGTCTGGAGACGGAGATCTGAGGCGTTGCCAACAACCGAGGGTGAGACAAGAATGGGACTCAAAGGCGCGAACTTGTCGAATCCCTTGCTGAAGCACCATTGAGGGACGCCGCCGGCCTTCTTGGGGTCTCTCTGCCACCCACGGCAGGACACATCGTTGCAGGCAACATATCCGGCAATGTAGGACAGAACGTCACTCTTGGCGATGTTCTTGCCCGTCTTTCCAATGACAATGGCCTGCACGCTCCGAATTAGTTTCAGGGCGGGCGATTTGCGTGCAAGGGGAGTGACATACCAGTTCACCCTCGTAATCAATCGTGCCATCCTGAGCAATCTTGGGGACGGGGATGTCCTCATCGTGCCCCGCAATCGATGTCTGAGGCTTGATGAAAACCGAGGGGAATGGTGGCGGGGTACGGCCACCCTCCTTGACTACGGGCGAGTTAGCCTCAAGACCATCAAAGACATAGGGCGATCACCTACTGTGCTCCTTGTAGTTCAGGCCGATGCAGCGGATGATTGGGACGTCGTCCGGCCGGAAGAGCTCCAAGATCGCTTTGACATGGATCTTGTCGCCCTTTTCAGTGGCAGAGACGGCACTGATGCCCTTGTACTCGACTGCCCAGAGGTCGTTCTTCTCCAGGAGCACGGGAAGCTCGCTGACATCCGAGATGACAGGCTCGCCGAAGGCCTCCCGGCCGTTGTCGTCAACGAAGCGTATGAGGCGGTTCCAGGTAGACATGTTGAGCTGTATGCAGTTATTCGTGCAATGTTTGGTTGACACAAGACAGCTCTAGTTGCAGAAAGTCGCATCTTCAAGTACCGAATTCAAGATGCCGGGTCACGACGGAGCGTGCCCAATCAAAGTATGGTCCGGTCGGACCTAGGGGTAAGCCCCAAAGCACACGAAGCACGAGGGGAGTGTTTCCGACTGAGAGCAGGGGTATTGATCCAATCACAGAAGCTTCCGCTCGGAACCCACCTTCCCCGGACCTAGCTTGGCCTGGCCAGCTGGCCGGAGACACACATCAGCACAGCGGGCCGGACGGGAATCCGATGTTTGGAAACTGTTAGGGGCGACTCGGAAGTCGTCGGCTTAGGTGGCCGGCCTGTTGTCGTTTACGTGCGACATCCATGGCCCTCAGACGCTGAAACATCCCTGATTCAACACCATCAGGCCATCTATCACCGCGCTGATCTTATAAGACAGTGTCTGACCGAGCCATATCCAAGATGCAGTAACTTCATCACCGGCATCTTCATTGCATCATACCTACCTTCCAAAGAACAGCATCATGGGGGCTTTCGTCAGCACAGCAGCACAGCCGGCGGCGGAGAATGAGAGCGAGGAAATGAAGAAGTTCCTCAGCGTGCTGCCATCCCAGCATCTCGAGCCACTCTGGTCCCAGATGAACACGATGGTCCCACCCACCCCGAACCCGACTGCCCTGGCGCACATGTGGAAGTATGAGGAGGCTTTGCCTCACCTTCAGAATGCTGGCCGCCTTGTACCCGAGGAAAAGGCAGAGAGAAGGGTCCTTATGCTGGTGAATCCAAGCATGCGTAAGCTGCTTCTTTTCTGTGCCGACATACTGGCAGGCTTCCCACTAATACGAGACCAGAATCACCATACACCACTGATACTATCTACGGAGGCCTTCAGCTCGTCAACCCAGGTGAAACCGCCCCAGCCCACAGGCACATTGCGTTTGCCTGTCGCTTCATCATTGATGGCGTTGGGTTTACTGCCGTCGAGGGCAAGAAGATGCCGCTGACGCGTGGTGATGTCGTTGTCACGCCAACATGGCACTGGCATGACCACGGAAATGAGAGTGACAGCCCGGTCGTCTGGCTGGATATGCTCAATTTGCCACTTTTCCGCTTTGCCCCTGTGCACTTTGCAGAAGGCTATTCTGATCCTCGATACCCCAGCAAGTATGTCATTTCCCCAGTCTGACACAAGAGCGTTTACTCCCATAGATCCGAACCTTTGGCTTACCACGTGTGTCTAGGGCTTGCGATCCGTGCGAATGGCGTCACCCTTGGGCACCTGTCCAAGCTGTCTTGGATTCTTCCGACGGCCCATCGGCTGTGTATCATTACAAGAATGCGAATGGGAAACCCCTCTCCAGCATTCTCGGGGTTCAAGCAGAGAGGTTGAGCCCCGGTGCAGTGGCGGAGTCTCAAGAGAGCAGCTCCTACATCTACCACTGTTACGAGGGTCACGGACGCACAGAGGTTGAGACTCCCGCGGGACAGAAAGTCGTGTTTTCGTGGAAGTCGAGGGACACATTCGCCATTCCAACATGGTCAAAGATCAAGCATGTCAACGAGTCAAAGACGGACGCCGCCTACCTGGTCGCGTGCCATGACGGGCCATTCCTCGACTGCCTGGGCCTCAGGAGGCCGAACTAATGGTTGTGGTAGTCATGAGGAGAGGAAAGGAGTAGATCAGTTAGTATATAGGAAGTGCTGTTCAATGATCGACGCAGGAAGTACTCTGAGCTTAAGTATGAACTCCTCTGGGACGGTTCTCTAGGATGATCGTCCCCAGCCTGTTTCGTGACAGGATCAGGCAGTTGGATCTCAATAATCGTTCATTATAATTGCTTGATTTCTTCTTTCAAGTTAAACTCGAAGGCTCAAAACTTCGATGACCGGCGTCTGTTCGGTCTTCTCCGCCATCTTCTGTGGCCCCGGTCTTTCCTGTTCTGGAAGTTACTCTTGTCAGATGTATTCGTGGAATTTTGCCGTCACTTTCAATCCAGGCATTGCACAAGACTTATTTTGAGTAAGCCACTCGTAAATATTTCATTTTGATATCAGTGGTGGAATGAATACACTGTCTTGAATGTGCTACATAGTGTGGCTGCTGCGCCCAAGGGCATGGAATCAAGCCAGCTCAATCTGCTTGACCTTTGAGTTCTTCTCCTGCTGATTCTCCGCATCTGCCCCCTCAGCGTCGGCAAGCTTCTCGTTGGAAGTACCCTCAAACACTTGCCTAATCTCCTCCAGGCTGTGACCCTTGGTCTCCGGGAAGAGGAACCAAATGACGACAATCAAGACTGCGAGGATGCAGCAGAAGACAATGTAATACTTCCACCCAATGTTCTGCATCGCGATCGGATTGACTTGGTTGCCGACCACGAGACCAAGGAACGTCGAGCAGTACATGACTGAGATGCCGCGAGACCGAAGCGTGTAGGGGAAGATCTCCACGACATATGCCTGAAGAAGTGGCGCCCACGCAATAGCGTAGAAGAAGAAGGTGATGAAGACAAAGCCAACAACAACGCGGCCCGTCAGTTCGTTCTGTGTGGACGCAAAGCTGCTGGTCAAGCCCGTCCAGATGAGGTAGGAGACAAACATGCCAGACGTGGAGATCAAGAAGAGAGTCCTGCGTCCGAGGCGATCGACCAGCATGGCGCCGACAAAGACAGCTGCCAGCCAGTTGGAGATTTGCAGCAGTCCGTTGATCAGAGTCTGATCCTTGGCCTGGGTGATTCCGATGGTTCGGAGAACGAGGAAGAGGTAGTACGAGATCATGTTGACACCGTTCCACTGGGCACCTAGACCAACGATAACTGCAATGAGTGTGCGACGGCGGTTTGCCGGTGAGCGGATCAAGTCGAGCCAAGAGTTCTGCGACATGGTGTCGGATTCGACGACGAGGGCATGTTCGATCTCGGCCAACTCAAATTGGACAAGCGGCGAGTCATAATCTCCACCGGCGTGGTAGTCGGCGAGGATCTTGTGGGCTTCTTCCTTGCGACCGCGGGCAACGAGCCACCTGGGCGACTCTGGGAGGAAGTACACGCCGAGAAGCTGGAGCGCCGGAAGTGCTCCCTGCACCAGGGACGGGATTCGCCAGCTCCAAGTAGAAGGCAGCTTGAAAGTACCATATGTGCACCACGCAGCCAGAATTCCACCGAGATACTGACACGTCATGTCAGCCAAGACCCAAGAGCAAGCACACTGGAAAGTAGGTGGTCCTTACGAAGGATGTGTTGTACAGAGCGGTCAGTTTTCCTCGGTGTGTCGGGTACGCGAGCTCGGTGACAAGAATCGGACTGGGCTGGGCAAGGAAGCTGGTGAAGAAGCCGAGGATGGCACGGGCTGCGATGAATGTATGCAGGTTCTGGGACACGCCCTGCATGACGGCGAAAGCGACGCATGTCGCAGCGCCGATGGCGATTGTTGTTTTCCTTCCGTATCGGTCGGCCATCCAAGTGACCAGGAACATAGCGAAAAACTTTCCAGCAGGGTATACTGCGTTGAGAGCACCGAGGATAGCGCCCTCGGGATTTCCAAAGTAGTTTCTCCATTGCGGAAGTGTCTGGAGACCGTTCATCATGGATCCTACACTTTCATATCAATACGTGTTTCCGGGTCGGTGTAGATCAATGTCTTCATACCATCGTAGCCGATAGCACCAGAAGACACCAGGGGGATCAGCAACAAGAGGTTGAGTCGCAAAAGATGCGGTGTCTTGTACCAAGGAACGGATGTTTCTGGAAGCACCTGTTTCACAAATCGTCAGTGGCTGACATCAATCAAGACCTGGCATTGCAAGAGTGCAATGGGGTGAGGACTAACCGCTGCCAGCTCGTGACCAACAACACTGGCGGCTCCGGCCTTCTCGGTCTTGGTCTTCTTGAAGATGCCCATTGCTGTCGTGACGTGGAAATGTCGCCTTGTCAATTGATGGTTGCAGATCGCAGGAGACCCGATATGTCCCTAAGAGCCAATGTGACCTTTATACAGAGAATGCCAGGCTTGAACAAGGAAAGTTGGTTCGAGGTCAACGACGACCCAGCCCATGCTAGTGACTGCACCGAAATCTCCCAATACTCCCCACATCCCCATCCTGACGCCCGGAACCCCACGGGGGCGGGCGAGCCGACCAGTCAACGGGCGATCCGGGACCTCGGCGCATCCACGAGTCAGACGTTTAGGGGGTTGGAGCGAGCCGACACCCGCTCCGTGGGAGCCCTGTCGGCACGACCTCCTGTCCATCCAACCCAATCATCATCGTTCCACCTCGGCGAGACCCCCGAGGTTTCTCCACAGCAGGCTTCGGAAGAGAACCACCAAAGCTAGTCCTCCAAGGCTGCATGCACATGTGGGCGGAACACGTGGCGCGGGCATGGCTTCTGTTCCTCGAGCCGGGGGGTCCGATCCGGAGCTTGCCAGGACGCCCATCTGAGACGTGGAGTGTGCCTCCGGTGCTCGGGTCATCGAGCGCTCATGCCTTCTATAGTTTGCACGCAAGGAAGAGAGGAAGTTGAATGACGAGACTGTTGCTTTCAAAGATGTTCAAACATATTCTGAGATAGTAGTACCAGTAAACTTTCAGATGTCCAATCCTTCTTAAATACCCGTCTATCAACACTGATACGTTGCCACCTACTTAAGGTGTCCATGTCAATGTTCCCAACGACAAGACAGCGCTGTCAACCAGATCGACCGCCGATGTTCCAGCCGAAAAGGCATATTTCCCTCCTTCAAGCAACCATTGCTTCGAGGCTTCATCAAAGTGGGCAAAATCGCGGGCGTCAACCTGGATCTGCGCGCTGGACGTCTCTCCAGGCTCCGCATGAACCTTTTGGAACCCGACCAGCGACTTGATCGGATGCTCGGAAGATGTCTCCACCCTGCCTGCATATAGCTGTACCAGCGTACGCCCGGTCCGGGTACCTGTGTTGGTCACATCAACGGTGATGTCGAAGGCTTCGGGGTGTTGGGCGGCCGGAACGACTACCAGGTTGCTGAGCGCGAATGTGGTGTACGAAAGGCCATATCCGAATGGGAAGTTCACCACAGAACGATCAAAGCGATCGTAATGGCGGTATCCGACGAAAACCCCCTCCTTGTAGGCCACCTTTAGCTGTCCATCAACATACTCTCCAGGGAAGTTACCGTGAGCTGGAGCATCTTCGATTCTCCGGGGGAAGGAGACAGGCAGACGTCCTTCAGGGTTGATAACACCCGTCAGAACATCTGCGATTCCGTTGCCGCACTCCTGGCCTGGGAACCAAGCCTGCACAAGGCCCTTGACTTTGTCGATCCATGGCATAGAGATGGCGACGCCAGTGGAGTTGACTACCACAACGTTCGAGTTGGCATCAGCCACAGCGGCGATAAGTTCGTTTTGGCCTCGAGGAAGGTCGAAGGAGTCTTGGTCACGGCCTTCGGTTTCCCACTGGGGATCGTGACCCGTGAAAATGATGGCGAGGTCAGCAGCGGCGGCCACCCGGGCAGCTTCTCCTTGGAGATCGGCGTCGCGGACAGACTCCAGGGCGAAGCCGACACGTACACCGCTGCGACCCTCCAGGATTTCGAGGCCGATCTTCCTGGGGGGGTCGCTGCGAATACGGACGCGATAGGTTCGTCCGCCTTCGAACCTGTGCTGGATCTCTGGCTCTGGTGCAGCAAGGAACAGGGACCCCATCGGGTCGCTGCTGTTGCCGGTCTGCTCGAAAACAATCTCGTCGTCGACAAAAACGCGCGTCGGCCCCAGCCCGGAGCAGGCAATGTAGTGGGAGCCGGTCTCGAGCGGTGTAAAGTCACCGACGATTTCCAAAGCTCGCCAGAGAGACTCCTGAGATCCGAGGGGTGAGTAAGCTGAATGTGTCTGGCCATGGCTCACTTTGGCAGGCTCATCCTTGCCCTCTTCAAAGAGAAGGCGGGTAAAACCGTGCTGACCATCGAGGCCAATGATCCGTCCACAACTTCCATCCTTGTTGATAGGAGGCAAGAGACGCTCTCTGTGAGCACCAGCAGCAAACGTGAACTCAACAGAGTCCCCAAGAGCTTCGTGCAAAGCGTCCCAAGGCGAGACTTTGTAGTAAGAGTTGACCGACGCGCTCCC
>JACAFV010000126.1:0-83915 GCA_014635975.1 Plectosphaerella sp. P0831 | reverse complement strand
AGAGCGTCTTTGGAGAAGCCGATGAGCGCGATCTTCTTGCCCTTGACGGCCTCGGGAGTCAACGGTAGTATCTCCTGGTCGTTTTTCAAAAGAACCATGCCTCTTGCAGCAGAATCACGAAGCATGGCCCTCAGCTCAGGGGTGTTGGTCGAGGCGCCCAAGGTTTTCGGGTCGGCCGCATCTTCGTGCGCCTTGAGCTTCAGTGCAAAGTCGAGAACGGCCCTCACGCGGCTGTCAATGGTCTCTTCTGACACCTCCCCTGATTCCAGAGCGTCCACCACCGCCTGGAGCTTTCGGATCCTTGGCGGCCCTGGCATTTCCAGGTCAAGCCCAGCCTTGAGAGCAGAAGCAACAGAGTTCGTGCCACCCCAGTCGCTCATGACCAGGCCGTTCCAGCCCCAGTCGCCGCGGAGAACGTTTTGAAGAAGCCAGTCATGGTTGTCGCAATGTGTGCCGTTGACGTGATTGTACGCAGTCATGATGGCCCATGGCTTTGCTTCCTTCACCGCGATCTCAAACGGTTTCAGGTAGATCTCCCGGAGGGTCCTCTCGCTAATGGTTTCATCGACAGTCGTTCTCTGCGTCTCTTGCTCGTTGGCGACGAAATGCTTGATGGTTGCAGACACCCCCAGACTCTGAAGTCCCTGGATGTAGTGAGATGCGAGCTTGCCTGTCAAGAACGGATCTTCGCTGAAGCTTTCGAAGTTTCTCCCTCCGAGGGGGTGGCGGTGGATACAGACGGTTGGACCCAAGAGGCAGTGCGCGTTCTTGCCCCGTGCTTCAACAGCAAGGGCCTGTCCGGTTCGGTACGCAATGAGAGGATCGAAAGTGGCAGCTAGGGAGCAGGCTGCAGGGAAGCATGCTGAGCGGATGCTCTCGTCCGTAGCTGCCGACCGAACGCCATTGGGTCCGTCAACAGCCTTGATGGCGGGAACTCCTTTTTCAGAAATGGCCGTGGTACCCGAAAAGTTGGCACCGGCGAGGAGCGATATCTGGAGAGGAGTCAGTCGCTATGAGTAGAGGCTTGATTTGCTGCGCACACCTTTTCTTCCCGCGTCAAGAGCCTGAGGATGTCCTCGACTGTGGTGTTGGCTGCCATGGCGACGCCGTGTTCGACTTGTCTGAAGATATGCTGATAGAGAAGTGCTGTCCTGGGTTGGTTGAAACTGTCGCTGAAGTCTTACATGTGTTGTACAATTGAGGCTGTCTTGGGTGGCCGACCTACAGGGTGTTGCAGCTTCCGGAACCTCCGAGGCGTGGGCCGTCCGCGCTCCGAGACTCGGAGCCTTTCCGACAGTGCTTCCGAGGGATGATGTCACAAAGGGTATGTGGGTCTCTAAAACTGGAGCTATGAGAGCAGAATTTATCTTATTGAGCAACTTTGATGACTGCGTGGCGCAGTGGAAGCGCGTTGTGCTCACATGATGAGAGCCACAAAGGCCCGTGGATCGAAACCGCGCGTGGTCATTTTTTGCCTTTTGAAATAGTATAGGGGCCACGAGCATTAACGTCTCCCGCGGAGTCTTCTTTTGGCCTTGTGCAGACCATGTCTCTACCAAATTTGTATCTCTGAGCTTGTTGTACTCTGAAAACACTCTCATCAGTAATGCCTCGGCCTAGAACGACTCTCTGGCCTGCCAATTGCCCCTGAATCCATGGATACCCCCGACTGGTACCGGATGGTTGACCTTGACTCCCACACGTCGTCCCAGGGCACTACCTCGAAGCCATGGCTGTAGAAGAGCACCCCCAATTCCTGGCTGGTGTACCAGCTCGCTCGGTCAAGATTCCCAGACCCCAACAGGAGGAAGGCCCCGTCGACTAGGGCCATCTTGAGGTGAGATAAGACAGGCTCCTCGGGGTCCTTGTCTGCACCGTGGCTCCGGTAGTAGAAGATATTCAGGTGGCCCGGTCGCGGTCCCTGAGACTCTGCGTCTAGAACAGCTCTCGCTCTAGAGCGAGCAAGGAGCTGTTCGTATCGCTTCGTTAGACCCTTCAGTGTCTGTTCCGTGGTCGTCAAACCAGTGACAATTTGCTCAAACAGCATCATGTTGAAGCTCGTTCGAATTCGAACATCAACGCCACGCGAGATGGCGTCGAGCAGGGCGTCGACGACTGCTGAGCAGGTAAGGTTGGGGGTGATGATGTCGATACGTGATTGTGCCGTTTCAAACAAGGTCAAAAGTGCCATGTTGAGCGGCGTTGAAGGCGGGGATTTGCGGCCAAAGAAGGGAAGATACCGAAATGCTGGGTTTGCGTGATGGGAAGATGGGAGCAGGATTGTTGGAACGAAGGGGAAATTTGTGACGATCTTCCGGCAAGACGAGTTTGCAACTGCAGGAAGGTCAGGCCGCCGGGCAGACCAGGCTGTGGGGGCCAACAATTGGTCGCCGCCCGGCTGAGGCTCGTTCCACTCTGATCCCGAGCCCTTCCCCCAGGTACTTGCATAGAACCTCACAAGCTGTGCAACGGCAGGCCCCGTGAACTCGACGCAGCCCTCGAACCAAGTCTCCCAGCTGACGTTGCAGCTCGGCATGAATGCTTGCTGGCGGTCCACGATGACAAACTTGGGGTGCATGACGCTGAATGGGAGGAAGAAGAGCGTCTTGACCTGCAGATCAATCCGGGCAGCCGCGAGCACCTTTTCGTCAGGCAGGCCAAGCTTCGGCCATGCTGTGGACGGGTAGACGTACCCATCACGCGCCCAAGGATGGAAGATTTTCTGAAAAAAGGAGCGAGATGAGAAGCCGATGCGGATGCGAAGGAGGGAGAGTGCTTCTGAATTTGCAGCTGCTTCAATCTCCTGGCGTCGCCTGAACGCGAGCTCAGCCAATGCGCCATGAATTGAGGTGAGTGTATCCGAGTCGGCCCAGAAACAGGTCACGAGGATCACCTCATAACGAGCGTTGAGGATCGCCGGCACCAAGGTCTCCCGGTAAATGTAGGCACCATTCCCAACAGTCAGCGAAGTCAGGAACGCAGAGGTGACGAGTGTTTCTGGATCGGCAACGTGGTAGCTTGGAAAGTCGTCGAGCTGTTCGCTGCGACTATCCTTCAATCGTTGTGTCCAGGGTTCGAGAAATGACCTGGGTATCGATGCCGCGCTCATGGCGGGTCAACGAGGAGTCGCAAGGCGCTACGTGTTGATTGGCGCGACGTTGCGACGTCGGGAATGTAACGCGAGCGACAGCCGAACTCGATCGGGTCCAGCGTCTGCTTCGTCAAGAGTCCGAAGTTGCAAGTCGGGCGTGTTGGACAACGGTTCCATATACGAGGTCGTCGGTGGAATGGAAGATGACGTTGACGCGTCAAGCAGAGCCGCAGACACGTACGTACGTCCGTCATGGCCCGTGGGCGAAGCTTTGCTTCACGTGTTTCCCGGAAGGCTTGGCTTGAGACAGGGGCAGGAGGCTGAGCATCGTTGGCAGTCCGCGACCCGCGGTGGCACCAGCAGGCCCACCACCCTGAATATGGAAAGCTTGTGCCCATAATTGGCGACCCTGAAACGACTGGGGAGCAGTGCTGGCAGTAGTAACAACATGCATGGATATCCAATCGACCTGGCCTACGGCAGAGCTTCTTGGACACATCTTGTCTCCGACTGACTGACTGCAACGGCGGCCCGACGAGCCTTGGTAGATATGATATGCACTGTGGGTGGTGGGTTTACTTGCGTTCCGGCAGGCCAGACTGCGTATGCATGCGGGCTGCATGCAGCTACAAATTGCCGTCGCCGCGGTGAAAGGGCTGAGACTCGTTGCTTGGGGCCTTCCAAAGTGCAAGACAATTACTTTGAAGCTTGGGGTCGAACAGTGTAATAGTTAATTACAAGACATTCCGGTGACCAGGTCTCCAATTTGCACATCAAACAGGCCCGGCCGAACAGCCGCTGTCCCATCCCGGAAACAGGCGGCATAACAGTGGGCTAAGTCTAGGTACAGTAGTGGCCTGAGATCAGCGGCGAGACCGCAAGAAAAGCAGCGGTCTCGGCCCTTGGTCCAGAAGAGGGTGGGTGTGGGAGGGTTGTTGGCTCGGCGGGTGCCAACCCATTCGGCGGCGTGCAGCATCTCCGAGATCCTCCCCTCTGGCTGGTGCCCGTCCCGACCATTGGAGCGAATGCTATTGCCAGTCAACCGTGACCACCAGTTCAGGGTCGGGAGTGTCGCCGGTGCTACGGTCGTACGGTGGGGGGCCACTGGGCACGCCACCAGCGACGCCCAGTTCGGACCGTAGTCGCTCGTGTCCAATTGGGGTTCCTTTTTAGCGCCGAGTTAGGAATCCGATGGGGTGTTTCGAGTCGGTGCTGTTGAGCGCCGGTCGAGGCTGGCTGGGCACCAGAGATGCGCAAAAACGCCGGGTCATCTGAAGAGATTGGATGATCGGAGCCGGTCAATGAGACGGGACAATGTCTGTGAGTCTGTGACTCCCCAGGTCTCGCACCTGGTCACGGCACGGCATCACACTGACACCTTTACAAGAGCCCACCGGGACCACCTTCCCCTCGTGCCGCTCACACGGCAGGGGCGACACGGGGAAGTCCAACCCAGCAGGGTCCAATGTTCTGGGGCTCCCCGCCTGCCTCTTCGACTCGGACTTCTGGGGTGGGTCGACTCGAGAGGTGCAGTTCAAGTTTGCAGCGGTGCCAGACTCTCGAGGGAGCGCCGACCAGCGGCAAAATGGCGTGCAGTGGCCCAGGCCGATCCAGCCAGTTGGAGAGGCGTGGTGTGTCGGCTAATGCAGGCCGATAACACTGGAGAGCCACCCCCGCCAGCGACCTGCCCAAGTCGTGTCAGGCTGCTCAGGGGGCCCTGGCCGCTCGGCGCTGCGCCATCCCGAATGGAACGGGGCTGGCACGAGGAACGCCCGTCCCTGTGGAAAGGGTCCCGCCGCTTGGCGTTGGCCAGAAACTGTGAGGGGGGGTAAGGTATGGGGCTTGGAGGCGTTGTTGGGGATGCCCCTCCATCGGCGGCGCCAGAAGTGAAGGACTGGATGGTTAGTAGGTATCTGAAAAGGCTGATGGCCAGCGGTAACCGCGCACCACGGATGATGTTGGGTAATAGCACAGTTTCCGGCGGAAGAGAGAGTCGGAGCAAGAGAAGCGGTTGTTCGCCAGGCACACTGTGCGCTCGAGGCCCCGTGCCGTCCAATCGAGTCGGCATGGAACAATATGGGTGAAGCATCCATCACCAGCCGAGTGGACAGGACAGATGGTGGTGGCGGAACGTATATTGCGGAGCGACTCCCCGCCCTCTCCGGCTCAATGTTCCCCTTCATTGAACCCGGCAAATCTTGTTTCCTTTACAGAGCTTTTCCGGTCTTTCGGTCCTCCTCTGGGCAACTTTCCAGGCTGTCTCTTGTCTTGGCCGCTCGCCTGACACCAACCTCGCAGATCCCTCCCCATCGCGCATTCCACTCCCCTGTCGTCCCGCCCACCACCACCACCCTTCGTGCATCTTGCCAACCCCTCCCCGAATTGCCACCGAGGCCTTTTTCTACTCTGGCTGTCGCTGCTTTCTCTCTTGGAACTTGATACCTTGTTACTCGCAAAAGAAGTTCTGTCTTCAGTCTTCTGTCAGCTCCTCGGCCAACTTTCCAACATCAACGTCAACATCCCCTTCAACACCGTAGCCATACGCCCGACCAGTTCCCAGCCACATCCACCAGACATCCGCCATGCATCTGACACGAAAGTTCGACCGTGCCTTCCAATGGGCCGGCGAGAAGATTGGGGGCGAGAAGACGGACCATTCTGAGGAATTCAAGAGCCTCGAGACCGAAATGACACTGCGGCAAGAGGGTGAGTAGTCGCAATTCGCGCTACATCTTGCTGTCACGCTGACAAGAACTCCTTCCAGGCATGGAGAAGCTGCAAAAGTCGACCAATGGCTATGTCAAATGGATCAACCGCCGCGGAGAGGCTTATGACGACAAGGAGAAGGGCCTGCCCATCGCCTACGTCGGTCGCATGATGGTCACTCACGGCGAAGATTACGAGCCCGACTCGGAGTACGGCAACAACTTGATTGGTATGCTCAATGTCCCTCTCCTTTGCCACGGGCCCAAATTCACTGCTAACCGTGCCGTCAGCACTCGGCAGGGCCAACATGCGCATCGCAGAGATCCAGGAGAGCTACGGAGCCGAAGTCACCCAGAACTGGGTCGAGGCCGTGGAACGGTCTCTCGCCATGATGAAAGACTACCAGGTACGTCATGGTCTATCCCGCTTGCCGTCGCTCTCCCCCGCTAACGAAGTCGTTCACAGGGTGCCCGCAAGAAGCACGAGTCCCGCAGGCTGGCCTACGATGCCAGCATCAGCAAGTTGCAAAAGGCCAAGCGAGACGACTACCGCATCGAGGAGGAGATGCGATCCAGCCGGGCCAAGTTTGAAGAGAGTGGGGAGGACGTCATGCGCCGCATGCAAGACATCAAAGAGGCCGAGGGCGACAATGTGCGCGACCTGACCAGCTTCCTCGACGCTGAGCTCGAGTACCACGAACGCTGTGCCGAAGAGCTCCGGCGCGTCAGGCAGGCATGGGGCAGCGGCGTTGCGCCAACTTCTCCAGTTGAGCGCTCCGTGAGGCCAGAACGTCGTCCTACCGGCCGTAGCCGCACCAACACGGCTCGCTCGTTCAATGACTACTCGCCTCGCAACCAGCTCTTCGAGGAACCCGAGGCCGAGCAGGAACCCGAGCCTTTGCCTGTGCGCCTCCCCTTCCGCAGCCATCGCTCCGAAGCCCGCTTCACAGCGACTCCCGAGCCGCCAGCGAGGCCATCCTTCGGCCGATCCCAGACCTACCAGGGCGCGCCTAGTCAGGAACGCCGAGCGTCCGCGATCCCCAGCATGCCCAGCATCAGCGCGCTGCGCAGCCAGAACAACTCCCGTCCCGCTAGCAGGTTCAGCACGGCACAGGCATCGCGGGAAGATGTCTTTGCTGACGACTATGACGACGAGTCCCCGAGTGGCAGCGGCAGTCCGAGCTGGGGTGGGCGAAGCACAAGTCCCGCCACCAGCATGGGCAGCCTGACCAGAAGCACAAGCAACCTCGCCAAAAAGGCGCCTCCTCCCCCGCCGCCTTGTCGATCCAAGAAGCCGGCGCCTCCCGTGCCCCCCAAGCGAGCCACAGAGGTGGGATACTAGCCCAGCTTGTTGTGCTCAATCTGTGAGACGTTCTTTCTGGATTTATCATTCATCTTGGCTGCAATTGTTTGTTTGAGTACCTGGATCGGGAGCATGGCGTTCTGGAATGGGTAGACCTTGCTCGAAAATATGAATGTGCTCTTCGCTGGGACGGGAGCCATATCGAATAAAGATGTTTTTCCGTCTCTCTCTCAACACCGATCTCGACCACCACCTCAGCAGGACCATCACGTGACATCTACATGGTGGGGTTATCAGTCCACCGCCTTCCATATTCATTACAGGCAGAACAGAACAGGCAGGCAACACCGGAGCTCGAAGCTCTCCTTCCTCTCTTGCACCAAGCTTCGTCAACGCAACAGTTTTCCACCCCCAGTGCCGCAGTGCGACTGCATTCTGCCTTACTACAACATCAAGAAACGTGTCGCGAACCTTCCGAATCCGCAACACCGTTCCTCCCGTCGACATTGCGATACCCTTGCCGATAGGTGCGACCGATCTTGCCTTCCAACACCCCAACCGACGCGTCCGAATCCTTTAGCGAGAGCGGCCAATTGGCCCTCAGAGCGCGCCCTCCATGGCTACCGAGGATGCTCGATACCGTCTCTCCTCACAGTACCGTCTCTGGTCGTTTGCCCCAGCCAAGCTCGTCGACCTGCGAGAGAAAACGAACACTTTGGCGACGAACCAAATCGGGGCACGTCTCGTCGACATCAAGTCCTCGTCTTCGACCCCAAATGCATCCTCGGTCTCAACTCCCGCGGCAGGAGATCTTCCTGAGTTTCTCACGGCATCGGAGGAGACTCTCCTCCTCAAGTTCTTCACCGTTGAGCTGATACGGGCGGCGATTTTCTGCGAGCTCCCTACGGAAGTCAGAGCCACGGCCGCAGTTTTCTTGAAGAGATTCTACATCACCAACTCGGTCATGACATACCCCCCCACGGATCTTCTCAAGACATGCCTCTTTTTCGGCGGCAAGGCCGAGGGCTACTTTGCCAAGCTTTCCAAGCTTGCCGACAAGTTTCCCAACACGACCGAAGAAGAGATCCTGGCGGGCGAGTTCCTTCTCTGTCAGGGCATACGGTTCGCCTTTGACGTGCGACACCCATTTCGAGGGCTGGAGGGCGCGATTCTCGAACTGCGGCGCCACGGCAAGTTCGATGTGAGTCTTGTTCGACAGAGCTGTCCCACATGCTGCGGCTAACTCGCCACAGACCAAGCGAATCGAGGATGCACACATTCGTGCTCGAGAAGTTCTCAAGTTCAGCTCGCTCGTTACTGATGCCTACCTTCATTACACACCAAGTCAGATCATGCTGGCTGCCCTTTCGTTGGCCGATCGAGGGCTTGCTGAGAGCATAATCGACGGTACTTTCGACACGCACAACGGTCAGGCGGTTCCAAGCGATGCGATCACAATTCAGATCAAGGAGAAAGTCACTGCCACTGTTGAAAGCTGCCGCGAACTTCTCTCCACGGAACTTCCAGAGCGACTACAGGACTTTTGGGGCACGGTAAGATTTCTTTGCCTTGCAATCCGTGGTTGTGTAGCTTTCGCTTACGTATCTGTTCCAGCCCGAAAGCCAGAAACTCATCAGACCTCTGATCAAGAAACTCCGAAAATGTCGCGACCCCGACCGTGCCGACCTGGTGGCACTCCAAAGAGCCAGACGCGAAGCAGCCGCCAAGGCCTCAAGCGACAAGGAGAAGAAGGAGAAGCCAAGGCCGGTCGGGGACAGTGACGTGTTCGGCGGCCTCATGGATCTCAACGAGGCAAGGGAGGCAAAACGAAGAAAGGTCGCTGCCGTGACAGCAAATGCCGATCCCTTTGGAGGGGCGCTCTGACCAGCAGACGCGGCACCACGACGGCGGATGGGATTTGGACTGGCGGCTCACCTTTTGGTCCATGCCGGATTATTATGACGATAATGAGAGATACCCATTGCTTTCGCAATCCTGTTTCAAGCCGGTTGGCCGGCTAGCTACCTGGAGGTCAGCCGCCTCGATCCTCGATTGTTGGTCCGCTTCTGGCACGGGCATCTAGCGCGCTGCTTCGCTTGATGGTGAGCAAACAAGGTCAAAAGTCAAAACCCCCCAGTGGCTTGGCAAGTTGTGCGTCGCGTGGCTAGTTCCAAACCAAGGACGTAATGAGGTTCCATGCTCATGGCGCGGGCAAGACGTGACCGTCGGCCAGTCCGCTCGGCCTCGAAGGCGTACGGGGAGGCCAGCTACCAAAGCAGCCCGCAGATCACGACGCCTCGCATGTGTAAATGTCTCTGTGTACCAAGGCGGACCAGGAACAGCACACTGACAGGAATCCCGTTTCCCCTTTGGCCAGTTGAACCTTCTCGTCGGTCACAGCCAGTTGCACCTCTCTGAGTTTCCACCGATGGTGTGGGAGTCTGGCCGCCCTCATGTCGATCCCCCGTGTCGGGCCATTGAGGAGGCGGGAGTGTGCCATAGCTCCTAAGATGGCGCGGACGCTAGAAGAAGATGTTGACGACATCGACTTGACTTTGGAGCTGTATAGGTCTCGCACGAACCAAGCTACCTCCTTGGTACAGCTCCGAGGCACACACACAGTAAGCTCAGGCTACGGAATTCGGGACTGCCCATCATGAGCCATTTCCAAGGCGTGTGCCCCAAGGACATACCTTGAGATTCATGAGCGGAATTTATGAAGACATCGGCATTCCATGGCCACAAATCTTCCGGATGGACAGGAGCTGCAGGTCCGCCCTCCTGGTGTCCACCCCGCGCTCGGCCGATCGGCCAGCGCCGGTAGAAGCGGGTCCCCATCCTGCTTCCCCGCCCCCAGACTTCGGTGAGGTGGTACCCGGATCGAGGCATCACATCAGGGCCCGGTAGGGTCGGCGCATAAATCGACTTGGCGCTGCTATGATGCTCCGGGGCTGGCCAATGGCAGAAAGTGGCGGGCCTTGGAACGTCGCTTGAACTCGTCAGCTCCTCTTGTCCAGAACCGGGCTTCGAGACAAGTTCGAATCGTAAAAGCATCGCCAACCCGCTTGAAGCTCTAGCTCGCCTCGGCATCCCTGTTTGTATTGCGTCCATCGCAGATCGCCTCGTCGCGCGGCGTGCTTCAGAGACCGCCCGATGAAGAAACTGGTTCGTGGTTAGGACGTCTAGCTTCTCGCCGTCTGCGTGTAGGTGGTGTAAATGGCAAAGGGGAGGGGGCGGGAACAGGTAGTTTAAAGGTCGCCAGTTCTTTTGGAAGGAAAAATTCGAGAGAGCTTCCCTCGTCCTTCTTCTCGCACCAAAACTGCAACCCTCATTCCGAGCACCACGCACCAAGCATCATGTACTCCGAGACCCTCGTTGCCCTTCTCCTCGCTACCGGGGCCCTCGCCCAGGACAGCAACCAGCGCACCCTCACCGAGGCTCTTGCTTCTAACAATGCCAGCCTTTCGAGCCTCTCGCGTAAGTCAATGCCTCAAACTAGAATATCCAGGGCCACGCTCACACGTAGTTCAAGGTCTCATTGGCACATTGCCCGCGGGGGTTGTCGACCAGCTGAACCAGGCGAACAACATCACCATCCTCGCGCCCAACAATGATGCGCTGGCCGATTTCATCTCCAATTCTACCGAGGCTATTGCCTCGGACCCGGGCCTGGTCACAGCTGTGCTCAACTACCACATCTTGAACGGCACCTTCTACGAGTCCAACTTGACCGCTTCGAGCAGTGCCCAGTTCGTCCCGACGCTGCTGTCCAATGAAACCTACACCAGGGTCACTGGTGGGCAACGTGTCGAGGTCATCTCAGGTGACGATGGAGTCACCGTTTACTCGGCGCTCAAGGAGGCTTCCAAGGTTGTCGAGACCAATCTCAACTTCACTGGCGGCACCATTCACGTCATCGACCGCGTCCTCTCCGTGCCACAGGGCATTGCCTCCACACTGCGCGATGCGAACCTCACCGCTGCTCTCGGCGCTGTACAGAGGGCTAACCTCGGCGACAGTCTCTCTCAGGCCAGTGACATTACAGTCTTCGCCCCGAACAATGAGGCCTTCGCTCGCATTGCCAGCCTCGGCGGCGATTTGAACGAAACTACACTGCAGAGCATTCTGTCTTACCACGTCATCGAGGGCGAGGTTCTGTACAGTGACATGATCGAGAACACGACGGTCAGGTCCCTCGACAACAACACTGATCTGACCATCAGTGTCATTGATGGAAATGTGTTTGTCAACAACGCCGAGGTCGTTATTCAGGACGTGCTCATCAGCAACGGCGTTGTCCACGTCATCAACAACGTCTTGAACCCGGGTAACGCCACTGTTACGCCAGACCCAACTGCCTCGACTCCGGCCCCTGCCTTCACCGACGGCACGACCGCCTCTGGCGGCGAGAACCCGTTCACCTCAGGCGTCGAGGGTCCCACTACCACTGCTCCGGTCGCTACTGGTGCCAACCCTGGTGGCGGCAGTGCCGGTGGCTCTGGTGACAACGGTAGCGGCGGCGAGGGCGCCACGAGCACCAGCGAGGAGGCTGCCATGCCCATGCGCACTGGAGCCGTCGGCGTAGCCGCCCTCTTCGGCGCCGGCGTTGTCGCTTTCAACCTGTAAACTTGAAGGTTCCCAAGTCTCAAGGGGGATGTAACGTCCGCATTTCGCTTTGCAGTGTCGTTCAGCTTTTCAACGAAGATACTTGCGTATCCTGCTGATGGTCTTACGGCGGGGGAAGCAATGCTGGAATGGTCGTTCGAAATGTAACACAGAGTTTCAATCCTGACACCAACCACTGCCTGCTCTCCGTCGGAAGGTGATGCCATGTGCAAGCAGCACTCAGATTGAGCATGGTCGACTGCATACGTTGCTGTGCCTCTTCATTGGAGCAGTGATGTCAACGACCCATGGCTGGTGTGAAAGCGTCTGTTGTCCCACTCTGGAGAGGCATGACATCGCAATTAGGATCGCACATGTTCTGGCCGTTTGCATCCGGCACAGAACTGGGTAGCACGATGACAGCGGTAGACGCGCAATGACATTAGGTACTGATTTGATCGCCGTATACAGCGAAATCAACAAGGGCATGGGAAGACACAGAAGTTGCAGGGCAAAGGGCAAGGAATGATGAAACAGAACCGCCCCGGGCACATCTCCCCGTCCCTGCCTCCTCGCAGACCCAGCTCCGGTTCGTCGGGAGTCGTGCGAATGTCTTTGGAATCCATGTTAGTCATACACCCAAGGCCGTTCGAGTACAAAGGCTGCATACCCATCTGTTGATGCGAGCCCGGTTGCTCTGTGACCGTCTGCTGAGCATCCGACGCCGAGAGTGGTTCACCGGCCGACTCGCCGGGACGTTGGAACGATGTGGGCTGCTTCGAATCCTCCATGGTGATGAGATTGCACGTCTCAAGTCGGCGTATCGTCAGCTGGGAGAGATTTGCTTGGCGTAGCTTCGAGAGGAGGTTGGGGAGAGGTTGGCAATGATGAACGAAGACCAAGCCAGAGGCCAAGAAAACGACGACCTTCACTCCCAGCTTGAGAGGTGGCTGGGCTGGGGCTGTGCTGAGCTTACGTCATAACTTCGTCACCACCGCGACCGTCCTTTCATTAAACTGGAAATCGCTCTCAGCATCCTGGGCTCGTGCTTTGCAATTAGAAGTTTGGTATTCATAGCATTAAAATTGTGTAAATGTTGCCAGTCCTCGAGTGCGTCTCACTCATCAAGTTCCTATCTAAACAGACTCATGCGGAACCTGCTCCGACCTTTGGGATTCGCTCCTCCGCTCCTGCCGCTCGTCGGACGTTCATCAAAGCTGTCCATGCTCGGTGCTCGCGTCATTGTCCAGGAGGGACTCGGTGCTACAGGCTGTGGAGGCTGTTGGGCTTGCTGAGGGGGCTGTTGAAGCTGCCGCGGGGGAAAGTCACCACGGAGGGCCCTCTCAACATCCATGTGCTGTCGCTCGTACTCGTCGTGCTTGGACTTTGCATCGATGAACCGCTCCTCTGCTTGTTGTCGTTGGTCCTGCAGTGCCCGGATCTCTTCGTCCAGCTGTCTCATTCTCTTCTGCTCCTCTTCCATGTGGCCGTAGTATTCGCGCATCTTGGTTTCCAAGGGGAGGAGCACGCTCTGATTGATGCTAGGGCTGCTGACCCGACCAGGGCTACCGACGGGAGGTTCTGCAAGACGGCGCGCAGGGGACGGAGGGTGATGCTGCCCTCGCGACTCCCGCGGCACATGGTCCGGGTCAGGTCCTCGCGGCGGCGATTGCGTCGGACGCCCGCTGGGCTCGGCAGACATTCCACCACCGTCCGAAGCGCCCGAGAGGCGACGGGAGTGACGCGCCGTCCTTCGCCTCGGCGGCCCGCCTGCCCTTGCTTCAGGGCCCTCTTCGAAGCTGGATTCGTTTGGAGGTGGCCCAGGGTATGAAGGTGGTTGTTGCTGATGCGAATGTGGCGCAGAGGGCGGACCTGCGCGAGACCCGACCATGGCCCCGGCGGGTGGCGGGTACCGACTGCGCTGTCCCGGGCTCTGTTCCTGTTGTTGACTGGGTAGGCCGGCTCGGGTTTGGTGAATCGAGTGAGCCAGCATGGCATCTTGAATGGCCATGTCAGAGCCAGAAGCTTGCGCCTCCATGTCTTCTCCTGCACCAGAGTACATGTCGTTGGTCGGAGGCGAACGTTCACGACGGTAGCGGCCGCCTCTGCTGTCTCGAGAGAGTGGTACGTCGTTCATTGCCTGGCAGTCGAGCGGAAGAGTTCGAAAGCGATGTCCGTCTTGAGAGGCGACCGTAACGAGCAAAGAAAAATAGGGCAAGTACAGGCGATGAAATGTGTTTACCGGGCAAACACGGTCGATTGCCGGGGGGGCAGGATTTTATCTATACATCAAGTCTGGGAAAAGGAGGCTGGTTTCTGAGTCCTCGCTGCCATTTGGGTGCCCACTGAACTGGCGCTGCAGCTATGAAATCTGCGTGGCTGGATCGGCCCACCCAGCCCCAAAATTCCGGGTTGCGTTGTCTGCCCCTGAGCACGACAGAGGAGACACGGCCCAATCAATCTATCTTGGGCGAAAGGATCCTGACCCGACCTGCCTGCCCGACCTGCCAAGCCGGCGGTGCTTTCCAGGATGGCGTGCCCAGAACCCAAACTTCCCGTCCACCACTTCATCTCGATGAAAACCAGCGCCAGCCTTCGCTTTGGTGCTCCGCAGTCCCCCGCCCCCTCGACGCTACACCGCAGGCTCGGGCGCCCGCTGGCATCTTTAGTAGGCGTACCTGGGACCTTCGTGTCCGGTGCGGTCCATCTTCTTGTTGGTTCGCATCAGCCAGAAGCGCATGGCCCATGTTCCCGCAATCGAAGCAAATGCAAACGCTGCGTTACTCGCCATTGCGGTGAGGTACTTAGGGCCATCGCTCTTCGGATACAGGTACGCCGTGTAGATGTACGAAGCGTTGGCAACAACGTTGACAATGGAGAGGCTGACGGCCTTCTTCTCCTGAGTTGATCCAAGAGTCGCCGATACCCAGCCCAGGATAGGACCATTTGTGGCGTATGCGCCCGAGGCGAAGAGGAAACAGGCCGTATAGCGGGCAGCCGTATTCATGGTGACACACGAGATGACGAAGCCGATGATGGCGAGAGCCATGCAGATGGTGATGTGCCAGGTGCGCTCGTTGAACCGACCGGATGAGTACGCAGTGAGGTAGCCGAAGAAGCCAGATACCAGGTAAGGAGGGCAAGTGAGGACAAGCGTGATAGTCCTGTCAAAGCCTAGCGATCCCACGACGGTTGGGAAGAAGTTGTTGAACGAGCAGGCCGACAGATGCATGTTCTGGATGAAGCAGAAAAGCCAAAGCCGGGGATCGCGCACAGCTTGCATGAATCCGGCGCGGGATCCCTTGCTGTCTTCCAGGCCCACCGTGTCGCGAACCATGCGATCGTGCGCGAGTTGGCGCTGCTCGGGGGTGAGCCACCTGGTTGTAAGAGGTGTGTCGGCGAGAGTGTACATGCCGATGATTGCCACACCAAAGGTCAGCACACCTTCCACGATGAAAAGCCACTGCCATCCTTTGAGACCGTGCTTGCCATCTAGTGTGTTGAAGATGGCGGCGGCGATGAGGCCAGAAAAGGATGTCGCAAAGATGTTTCCAGAATAGAGAATCGATAGCCGAGTTGCAATCTCTTTACGGGTGTAGAAAACACTCAGAAGGTACAGAGCACCTGGATAGAAGGGGGCCTCGGTGATTCCCAAGAAGAACCGGACCATGACCAGACCCTTGTAGTCTTTGGCAAGCGACGTCATCGCGGAAACAATTGCCCATGCCATCATGCAGACAGCCATGTAGATGGATGGCCGGACGTGTTTCGAGGACATGAGCATGTTGGATGGAATTTGCATAAGCAAGTATCTGTTCCGAAGATCATCGTTAGCAGTAGTTCGATGAATCCTGAAGATCGAAGAACTTACCCAACAAAGAGAATTGAAATACAGGTGTTGTACTGATTTCCAACGAGGCCCAGGTCATCCTCCAAGCCATCGAGACGAGCTTGAGCGATGGCGTTGCGGTCCAGCTATCACCGGGCACGTTCAGTCAGCAACGATGAAGCTTCTCTGCCGACCCTGCGCAGTGTGTACTCACGTAGTTCAAAAAGTACATCGACCAGAGGGTAGGCATGATTCTCCAGTCCAACTTGCGAACCAGAGCAAACTCCTCCTTGCTGGTCTTCTTGACCGCGCCAGAGTAATCTGCGTCAGGGTCCAAACCCAGGACGCCGCCCTTACTTTCATGTTGCATATCATGCAGCCCTTCGGAGTAGTCTGCGATAGGCTTGCCTTCAACATCCGAAGAGTTAAACTGCTGCTGCTGCTTCTTTTCGGCGGCCATGATGATTGGCGTTGGGGAGATAGGCGGAGTACCCGACTTGAGTAGTGTGTGACAAGGGGCGGCAGGGGCTGTCAAGTCTCTGAGATGGAACACCAAAGTGTGGTTGATGGGAGGTGGCCAAGAGAAAGCCAAGCGGCGGCCAAGATCCAATTCTTATACCAAAAGAATATCCCCAGAGTCAAAAGCTTGGGGAGTGGGCTTTCCCCATGGGGTCCTGTTCCTCCGCTGGGGGTTGCTGGTAATGCCGTCTGTTCCAGCCCCAGCCTCGAGAGATGCGCCAACGTGTTTGCTTCGTCGTGCCACTACGGACTAAAGCCGCCCGTGCTATAACAAAACACCGATCACCAAGTGACCAAAACCGTTTTGCCACCAGCCGTGATGGGAGGCTCTTTGGCTAACTTTGTCCGGGGCTAGAACGGAACAGGTGCAGCTCAGCCTACGACACGGTAGCTGGCTCCTTGTTCTCGACCATTTGAGGCGCATGTGCGGAAATGAGAAAGTCCGCCAACTTTTCAGAGCTCGGTCGGAGTAGCGAAACCCCGTTCAGAGTGCCGCACCATCGGACTTTCGCTAGTCCGGCGACCCCTCGCTTCGACGGAGTGTCTCCCGCCCAGCCCACATTTCGTGGGGCAGCCAGTACGCCGATTGCCCTGGCTCGGCGTCCATCGGGTCTCAAGATGAGGATACAAAAGAGGGTGCCCATTGCCCGGGCCATCCATCTCTAGACTGAACAAACATTGGCTTCTGCTCTATCACTTCTCTTTCAGCAAAGGTTTTTACCCCCAACACCAAGAGCCAAGATGTCGCCCACCGCCCTTCCCGCCCGGGGCTCCTACAGCATTGCCTCCATGGGTGCTGATGGCATCGGCCCGGAAGTCGTTTCTGCGGGTGTCGAGGTACTCAAAGTTCTGGCAGAGACGCTCAACTCGTTTGATCTTGACTTTGTCGATTACGACTGGTCTTCGGATACCTACAAGAAGACCGGAAAGTACATACCAGACGGCGGCCTCGAGCAGCTCAAGAAGCACGATGCTATTCTCTTTGGCGCCGTTGGTGCCCCTGGTATGTGTTCATTCCATGTACATAGCCGTTCCCTTTTACTGACCCATCTACTTCTTAGATGTTCCTGATCACATCTCGCTCTGGGGTCTCCGTCTTGCCATTTGCCAGCCTTTCCAGCAGTACGCCAATGTTCGCCCGACCCGCGTTCTTCGCGGCACCCAGTCACCTCTGAGGAACTGTCAGACTGGGGATCTTGATTGGGTCATTGTTCGCGAGAACAGCGAGGGCGAGTACGCCGGACAAGGTGGACGTTCGCACCGCGGTAACCCTTGGGAGGTGGCCACCGAGGTGGCCATCTTCTCGCGCGTTGGTGTGGAGCGCATCATGCGCTTTGCGTTCGAGCTGGCACAGACCCGTCCGCGCAAGCTCCTTACTGTTGTGACCAAGAGCAACGCTCAACGCAACGGCATGGTTCTATGGGACGAGGTCGCCCAGGACGTCGCCAAGGACTTCCCCGACGTGACTGTCGACAAGATGCTTGTCGACGCCATGACAACTCGCATGGTCCTCAAGCCCGAGTCTCTGGACACAATTGTTGCCACAAACTTGGTACGTGGTGCCCCAAAGGATACATGAAAGGCAACGAGCTGACTATCTTCTTCACTCCTGCAGCACGCAGATATTCTCTCCGACCTTGCTGCTGCGTTGGCTGGATCGATTGGAATCGCTCCTACGAGCAACCTGGACCCCAGCCGCAAGAACCCGTCCATGTTTGAGCCCATTCACGGATCTGCTTTTGATATCACTGGCAAGGGCGTGGCCAACCCTGTTGCAACCTTTTGGACTGCGGCAGAGATGCTCGAGTGGCTGGGAGAGAAGGACGCAGCCGCCAAGCTGATGGAATGTGTCGAGACAGTCTGTGACAGTGGCGTCGTGACGGCGGATCTGGGAGGCAAGTCCACAACGAAGGAGGTGACGGCTGCTGTGATCGCGGAGATTAGGGGCAGGTTTGGCCAGGTCAAGGCCCAGTAAAGTCAGTACTACCAAGTCGATGGATAAAACATTTATTCGTTAAATCACCACATGTGTAGTGCATTTACCCAAGTACGTGGTCGCTGCCTTCATGTTGTCAAGGGCTGTGTCTCTCCTGGCAAGATGGCTAGCCTCCCGGGTTTCAATACCATTATGTCAACCCCCGGAGTCAACCTGTCCCAGCTTATAGCCCAGCACGCTCAAAGTCATGCGCTGTTTTTATCGTGGTCAGAAAAAGTCAAACTTGAAAGGGGGCGTAACTCACGACGAGCCAAGTCGACCGAAGATATTTCCCGCGAACCATGCTCACCTCCTCACGGCCGTTGTTTGCCTGGCCTTCTTCCATGGTCCTCCATTTCCAGCTGGAGGTGAACTGATCAGTCGTTCCCTCGAGCTGATTCTTGACATGCTGTGGAAGATTGTCAGATTTCCAAGCGGAACGCGGATGCTGTTAATGCTTACCCGGCCCAAGATAGGCAGAAACTTGAAGCCGTGACCACTGGAACTTGTTGGAGCTGCTCTGAGCGTAAGATTGAATATCGAAACGAAGGTATACTGAAACAACAAGGAAGGATCAGAGCTGGGCGACATGGTACTTGTTAGAGCTCGCCGTGACTTCGGGAGTCTTAGCAGGAATGCTCCGGCCTCTCAGAACGTGCCACCGTATTCTTCCGACCGGCTCAAGAACGACTTGCACATTATCATTCTTGGTCCACATCCCGGCCACCTCATCGAGATAGGCAAGATTAGAATTAAGCACCTCAATTATCTAATCGTCAAAGGTCCCGAAGAGCCCTCCTCTAGAGATACTGAGAGACTTGGGTTATCTGTCTCTTGGTTATACACTTTCGTGAGACTCTGGACACACAAAGATTGAGAGCGTCGGCCAATCCCGTCATGAGAGTACTTGAGCGCTATTCCATAGCACCTTTTCTAAGTCTGCAGTCCGCTTCCTCTGACCATGAACCATTTGGCATGTCCAGTCACTGCCAGGACGAATCTACCGATGGGTCAAACTGAGCGGATGCCAGCACTGGGTATTCAATGGCCCCAAAAGCGTTTGCAAACAGTTGGTCGAACCAAATCATCGACTCTTGTCCCTCACCAACCGTTTCGCTGGGCATGAAGCTACCTGGCATCGAGGCGAATGAGGACGCAGCCAGCGCTCTGGAAAGAGGCTGGTCGAAGGCAGTCTCTTCTCTCTGCAAGTCTTGGGCTAAACCACTGACCTGCTGGACGTCGTGGGACCACGTGTTAATGCTAGGTGTGCCTGTGACAGCGAGTAGCGGTTGTGCTGGAGGTGCAAAGCCGCGACCATGCCCCCGAGCACCAGATGGGCCGCTCCGACGCGGCATCTTTTCTGCCCGGGACTCTGCGGCATTGTTGGAAGGTTGTTTTCGATGAAGCACTGTGCTTGCTGATGACACCCCTGTGACTGGTCTTTGAACCGGATACGGACCACCGGTGTCCGCCATGAAGCGAGGACCGGAACTCTGCGCCGTCCGGGCACTGGGTGACTGCGTGGCTCGCCAGCCTCCAGAGACAGGCTCCACGGACGTGTCGTCGTATGCCTCTGGAAAGAGCTGGCTACCAGAGGCATGTGACGGCTCTGTAGTGTTTAAAAGACCGCCAGACATCTCGGATCGGTCCGCGCCAGTCGGCAAATCCTTGATTGCCGCGGTGAGCTCGTCGATGGCTGAAAGACAGTACTCAGGCCAAGACGTGTTTCTCGCGGCGATGTGGCGCAGGATGTCCTTGCTCGACTCCACGTATCTGATAATAAATCAACGTTAGTATTATCGCGATAGAGATTGGGCCAGTGAAACCCGCCTTTGAGCCACAGTGAGATGCAGCTGCCCCTCGACGGCGGCGAAGATGAGTATAAAGGCACTGATCCAG
This sequence comes from Plectosphaerella sp. P0831, assembly GCA_014635975.1. Lineage (NCBI taxonomy): Eukaryota > Fungi > Ascomycota > Sordariomycetes > Glomerellales > Plectosphaerellaceae > Plectosphaerella > Plectosphaerella sp. P0831. The sequence goes on along the minus strand of JACAFV010000126.1, from coordinate 63,989 downwards.
ATCGCCCATGTGCAAGATGGCCACAACATTGGCTGGATAAGACGATCGCCGCCGAGGTCTTCCTGTACTTTGAACTGTGAAGTGTGTTTTCTTAGGGTACTGAGAATTGATTTGGCCGCGAAGATGCACTCTTGAAGAGCGGCTGCGTAGGTTGCACCCAGGGGGTCCGAGGTCATCATTGGGCGGTTCAGGGAAATTGTCGACTCGTGCTTCAGAAGCAATAAATACAGCCGATGACTTGGCCGTATGCCCGGAACCGCTGAGTCGCCATCAGAAAATCCGTCTGGGCCGTCCACCAGGTCGTGGATCTCGTTGGACCACTTAGCAAGCTCGGCTTGCACGTAGCTGGCCTGCTCAGCATTGTCGTGTCTGCTTGAGATGCTCTTGTTCCGCAATTCGAGAATAAGTCCTCTGATTCTGGCGTGCTTTGCTAGGGAAGTGAATAGGAGTAGTCGATTGTCTTGGGGTTCTTGAGGTCCGTGTCGTTCTTCCCCTGGAAAGCAAACGTCGATGTCGTCGTCTCGAATGTCCAATGGCAGACCCAAAGACTGACAGAGGAACCGTTCCAGGGAGTAGATACACCAGAAGATCCGACGGCGCATCTGCGTCTCGCCTGGGTGGAAGAAGCGGAACCTTGCGGGACAGCGGTGGAGACCAAGATGGAAAGCCATGCGGACAATCAGTCCTCCCAGTCTCGATGCAGAGTTCAGCCGAAGCATCGAAATGAGGAACAACTGAATTCCAATGGCTGCCTGGGTAGCTTTCAGGGAAGCTGGCCTGAAGAGAGCGTGCTGTGAGGCAAACATGGCCTCTTCGACCGTCCTGAAGACAAGGTTTGCGGGGACAGGGCTACTGAGAGGCGGTCCTTGGCGACTGTCGGCCAGAGATATTGAGAGTACTGACTTGACAATAGAGCCGTCGAGGTGGCTGATGCCTGTGATTCCAACCTGGCTAACTTTTTCAAACAAAGCAAGGACGTCGGGGGCTCCTAGAAACGGTAAGGTTGGGTGCCAGGACTCGAAGTAGCTCCGGGACCAGTCCACCAGCTGTTCGAATGAAGGATGACCAGAACCGTTTTCGAAGTCTGCGGTCGTTTCATTTTCCTTCCATAGATCTTGCTCGCTTCCGTCCCTTGACGAGGACCGGCGAAGTAGTTGGTCGTCTTCCCCTGGTACGTAGTCGTTGGTTGCCTGGGCGCATGGGGTGGCAGGCCTGGTAGCCGATTTCCGAGCCAGTCTAAGATAGACATGCCGTATGAAATGAATTCCGCTGCTGCTTCCGACAAACTGAGCGGTATCGGATCTGCCCGAGTCCCGCATGAGACCAAGTTCGCGGGTAGAGCGGTCGGTGCTGGTGGCTGTGGAAAACTTGCGCTTTCGGAGACGGCCCAAGTCCGCGGGGCTGATGCCCGGGGTACCAGGATCCGACGATGCGTGGGGTGATTCGACAGCGTCCATCATGAGAAGGATCAAACAAGCGAACCTTTGACTGGTGTTTTGTCTCGGCGACGAAGACGCATGGAACTCCACCGAACGTCAGTCCTGGGTCGGTCGACAAGGGGGTTGACGGTGGGTCATTCGTCAGGCCTGTTCGGTAATTCTAGGTACCTAGTCATGTCGTTGCGGCGGGGCATTAAGGTACTAGCTGTTCAGCGTGTCATGTTGTCCTACTCTTGCTAATTCATTAACTCTGGCACCTTCAGTGGCCGGACCTCAGCTCGCTTTCGCATTCGCCGGATGCGGGGTGGCCGAGAACAGTCGCGGACAAACGAAACCCCGCCGAAACCCCGCGCCAGGAAAGATGCAGGTATCTCAGGGAGCCCTGTACCTACATAGCTGGGCGGGTAGAAGACGACCTGGCCCACACTCGACGTCAGCTAGAGCTTGCATCCTTCCAAAGCACGACGAAGCCTAGCAATGGATGAAAGTATCGAGGGAAGCAGCAAGAGTCCCGAGCCCAGCCTGGACCGAAAGCTCCAAAGTCCGATTGCATGCGAACCTTGCAGAAACAAAAAGCGCAGGGTGAGTGACCGACTTGAGCTGCCCTTAGCTGATCCAACTAACACGATCCTGGCCACATAGTGCGACAGAACTTTGTATGAATCCCACATTGATCAATATCAAGATGAGTCGCCATTGACTTTCAACACGCAGACCACATTGCCTCCAGTGTGATCCATCCAGATGCCAGTACCCCGAGCAGAACAAACGGTGAGCTGGCCTGGATGCATTCCAAAACATTATGACTGGACAAGATGAAGAAATTGCTGATTCTTATTGCTAGGGGCATCCCGACTGGGTATCTCAACAGGCTGGAGGCTCGATTGGCCGCTACAGAAGCCATGTTGTTTAATGCCCTTCAGCAGCTTCCGCCAGGCCACATGCAGCATGCGGACTTTGGACTGCAAAGGGTTCAGCTGGATCAGGAGACTTGGCAGGCCAAGCGAAACAAAAGTGACCTGGTGAGGGAATGGAACGCCTTGCCGCTTCGAACTTCGGGCGACCTTGACGCCTGGTATAGGAGCAAAATGCAAAGCTCATTGGTAGAAACAAGCGTCCCGTCTCGAGGCGTTGGGCTGTTTCCAAGCTCGACGATGGGCGCCAGCCCTGACCTGGGGGAGCCTTTGAGATGGACCGAAGATTCAGAACCAACATCTACAGCTGAAGATGGGTTCAGGGCGAGCCCAGCAGCACAATTCCAGGTTTTGCCCTTGATAATCGAGTCGGGAGAGGGGGTCCAGGCTGCCGAGATACCAGAGTCAAACGCCGAGCAAAGTAAGACGTCTGCTCTACTTCGAAGACAGGATAATCTATACTTTTGAAATTTTGTTCATCATTCTTAATCGCTCAGTGTCTACCAAGGTACTTTCTTGAATCGCGTTCTTGTCTGACAGCAGGACAGATGGCATGACTCCAGAAAGCCCCAACTGTTTGCAACATGGGCGTGAGATGCACCAAGGAAGCCGGCATGCAATTTGGATAAGAAATCAGTCGATTGGCTGCCGAAAGGCGGGGCTGGGTCTTTATGTTTAGCTCCTTTCTTCATATCTACACCTCAGACGTGATCTCAGTGATGTTGCTTTTGGCAAGTTTGGATGTCTCGTCCAGCACTTCCACCATCCTCTCCCGAGCTTTGGTGAATGATTTGCCGCACAAGTCCGCAGAGTTCATATGCTCCATGGCAACGCACACGACAGATTCCATCAGCTCCAGTGCTATCGGTCCTGCCGCGCCCTGCTGGTAAAACGCAGGGGTCTCATTGACCTCGAGAAGCCAGGCTGTTCCACTTGCGTCGACCAAAAAGTCAACACCGAAGAGCTCAAAACAACTGTCCAAGGTTGTGAATTTGTCAGCCATGGTGTAGGCTGCTGCCCTGAAGACTTCCGACGAGACGGCGCAGATCTGTTCAAAGACAGCGTCTTTCCACGTGGAATTGTCCTTTTCGCAGCCGAGAAGATCGTCCGGCAAGTCAGAGAACTTTCGCATCGAGTTCTTGCCGACAAAGTCCTCCTCGTCCTGAAGTGCCGTGTTGGTGAGGGAAGCCATCAAGCTCGGGTTGTTCCAAGGCGGCTCATAATCGACAGCGGCGAGGAGAGCAAGCATATCTCGGAAGACATGTACTTTGAGCCGACCGATACACAAAACATAGGCCCGGACGTGCCACTTCCGCTTCTCCAGTGGAAGAATGTCAGTGACATAGCGCTGGGCCACAAACTCGCGCATCTCTGAGGAGGGAATCCGGCCACCCGCTGAAAAGACGTAGGGCTGGCGCTTCTTGGACCCATCGAGAGATTTCACTCCGATCTGGTCGATGGTGGTGACGAGAGCATCCAACGAATCAAGGCCAGGCAGCGACAGTGAGACTGGGTTGTTGTTGGCGTCCTTGTCGTTAATTGAGAGACTGGCCGCACCCTCAGCGTCGTCTTCTGTCTCCTCGTCGCTCTCGACTTCGTCTTCAGCAAGCTCCAGGTGGCTAGCGAGCTCATCCATCGTGCTGAATAGACGGATTCCTGCGCCGCAGTCGACCAGAGCCGGCTTCAAGATCCACCACTCGCGCTGCGAAGCAGGCATGCCCTCGTTCATCTCCAACGAGGACATGAGAGTCAGATCGTCAGCAGCAGCAAGGGACTCGTCCACGTATTCTGCGTAGTCAAGAGACAGGCGAATCGTGAGTGGGGAGTTGTTGCACAAGATGCTGCCGGGCCTCTTTGCCGTCCAGTACTCGACGACCTTGGAAAGGTAGTTCTTCCTGGCGACGGCATCGCTGTTGGGGTATGCGTTGATCAACCCCGGTTTTGAGGTGTTCAAAATTGCAAAGTTTCGATTGAGCTCCCATCCATCGCAAAACTGAAAAGTCTTGATGCCCGGATTCGTGGGAAAGTCGTCGAAATTGTTGTAGAAGATGGCCTGAGGGCAGTGTTGCTGTACGAATGCCTGAAGATGCTCATCCAGCCAAGGAGAGGCCCCTTGAATGTAGGCATGGATTATTGACGAGTTTGCTGCCATCTTCAGGGGGCAAGGCGATTTGGTTGGAGGAACGAGGGTTCGGGTATGTTTGAGGCATGGAGGAGATGCGGTGGGCGTGGCAGCGAAGGCCTTCCGGCATGAAGATTGACGAGCAAGAGAGCACCCGAAACAACAAATCGGGCTTCTTGTGCCATATATCTCGATGCTGTAGACAGGCACAAGCCGGGGCGGGCGGTCATGCCAAGAAGAGCCGTGGGTACTCATTACCTAACTACCACGACCTCATCGAGGATGGTTGGCGTACTACGACTTGCATTGGCCGTGCGCTGAACCTGTCACGTAAATGATGACAGAAAAGCAGGTCATGACAAATCGCCAACCCGGCTTCCTTGGTAGCTGTGGTGTTTCCGGAATTGAAACGTAAGTACCGGGTTTCGGCCAGCCCCCTGTGACTACAAGAAATAGGATCGACCTGCAGACCAGCGAAAGATCTTGTCATCCATTGCGCAGCTGGAGATGAGAGGTCTTGGCTGATAGCTTCACATGTTACGGTGGCCGATTCCCAGGAAAAATTCAGTATGGCCTCGTGGGGGGAGGGCAAGCTCCATCCGTCGATCCGGCTCTCTCCCGAACCTAGGCAAGGCATGCATGCACGTAGACGACACTTTTCGAGGCTGAGAAACGGGCGCTGAATTTTCCGAGCTTCAAATGATCCACGCAACCGAACAGAACAGGTAGGCCCTGGTGTGACAAAAGAAGAACGCAGGTGACTGCATACATACATGGTTGACCCATCATCTTGGCTCATAAAGATCGACGCACTTCGCTCCCACTCTGCAGCACGGCTCAATCGAGCCCAATGTCATGCCTGACCATCTTTCTTCCATTTTGGCGACTCCTCGTCTGATATGGAGTGCCGTGGTTCCTTGAAGTCCACTGGCCTCTCTTCTGGAATCTCCTGCAGTGCGATGCGGTGAGTACTGCTCGCCATCGCGCTCTCGCCATCGTCTAGGAGGAGTGTTGACGTTCGGCGGTCGCTCATTTTAATGTTGCTGGCGAGAATTGTGCTCTGCCTGTCGGCTGTAGAGACGAGCCTTCGCGATGTGATGGATGTGTGGATGTCGCGAATGATTGGGCGAAGAATCGGGATACACTGAACGATGATTGTTCCAGTGATCTCGGAAGAGTACCTTTGAAGGTGTCAGTCTCGTTCGTGCAAACGCAAAACGGTGGCCAGATGAATATGTCTGGCTCGTGACGACTTGGTTTGACTTACCAGACCTGGGACAGACCGTTGCGGACTGTTGGTAAACGTGTCAGCGGTCTTGATCTCTTGACAGTTTGGGGAGGAGCTGACTTACAGATGTAGTACTCGTCTCGTTCATTGCCGACATCCTTCCAAGCAACACGAATGGCCGAGACAATAGCGACGCTGTTCTAGTCAGCGACGCCGTTGTTAGTGAAGGAGGGAGAGGGAGAACATACATCATTCCCAGGCTCATTGTCGCACAGAGGCCAACCTTTTCCACGCGACGCATCTCCAAGGATCTGGTGATGACCCAAGGGAACGCGGCGAAGACAAAGTCCATGATGATGTTGTAGACTGTTTGCAACGTGTTAGGCCAAGCCACACGGCAAGAACAGATTCGCGACGTACCGTTGCCACCCTCCTTGAAATCGTCCCTAAAGTCCCATCCGATGCAAAAGTCGAGCCTGTACCACTCCTGGTAGCCGTCTTTGTCGCAGACCTTGGCCCACTGGAAGATGACCTTGAGGACCATCCATAGGTTCATCGTGACGATGCAGAACCACAGGACCCAACGCTGCCACTGGTTGCTCATCCGCAGCAGTGTGACGGCAAAAGCCGTCTTCGTCAATGCCTGCCCCATCAGAGTACCGCAGGAGGAAATGTTGATGAGGATGTGCATTCGATCATCCCATTTCTGTGTCGAATCCTTGAGGACATAGCCGGTCGCAAACTGATGGACGATGAGGATGTTGTTCGCCAGGAGGATGGCCTTTGTGGTCAAATTAGCGACTGCGTTCTGGGGAGTTCGATGCCACCAAGAGCGTTCCGACGTACCCAGGAGACGATCAGAATGTGGTCGTCGTACCAAAGTCCGTGGCGGCGGGTGACCTTGACCCAGAGGCGGAGGACCAGGAAGAAGGTGGCGCCCAGGAAAAGCGACCACAGGCCCAGGTTGAGCTCCTTGTACGGCGAAACGAACCCATGGACGGCATCGATGTGATTGCGTGTAAGCAAATCCATTGTGCTATCACATTGGGTCAACCAGGCCCCCGAGTGAATGCTGGTGGGCGAAATGGGCGTGGGAGAAGAAAGTTTCAAGCCGTAATAGCCGGGAGGATAAAGACAGAGATGGCCAGGCAGCCCAGGCATACATCTAGTAGCAGGATCCCCAGCAATATACTCGAGACCCCGGGCCCAGCCATGCACCAGGATCTTTCCCGCCAAGCCTCCACATGTTCAAGAGAGCGAGTTATTCTGCTTATTGGTGGACTTTGGGGGGGGATGGGTCACCCTTGCTCTTCTTGGTACTGACATACCCCGGACATCGGTCGACTTGTTCCCACCCGCAATGCTTATACTGGCCGAGTGGGTTCCTCGCACTGGTGTTGGGTCGGCACTTGGGGTGCCTTGGAGTGCGTGTGCTCCAGACTCTCGGAGGTGGATGATGCAGTTCCGTAACCGACTCGAGCTAGGACGTGCAGAGTGTGGCGTAGATGCAGCCCCTTTGAGGCAGTTCTCCGAGCTGACTGCTTCCCCGCGGTTTTCTTGGCCCCGTCTGGTCCTCCGAATGACTCGTCTGGTAATAAGTCGAGACGCGGTTAGATTCGATCGCCCCGGCTAGGCCTGGTGGTGTTCGGGAGACGATCAGTCCTACCTGTCTATGGCGGCATGCCACCTGTCATAAAAAGCCGCCGGTGCAACCATCATCGCCAATCGCTGCCGTCCGAGCCCTCAACCCACGACAACGGGGCGTCTTGATTTGAACCTTGTGGCCGCAGAACTCTCCCGCCCCTTGTGCGGCATGGGTTTGCGGGTTCCCCGGCCAGGGGTGCCAAGGTGGCGCAGCTCGCTTTCCAGATTGCGTTTCGATTGGCCGTGTCCCCTGGCTTCAGCTTGCTCACGAAAACCGGTCTCGGCGCCGCAATCTCCCCTGGTGCGGACGGTGGCAAAACGCACGAGGGAAAAGGGCATACATGTGCCCCTGCATGTGCTTGCAGACCGGCCGGCCGACTTGCCTTCCCTCGCCTAGGTAGCCCGGTGTAAGACTTTCATGGAGAACCCCGCCTCTTGGGAGTTTGAACTGACGAGGCCAAACGATATCCACATTCCCGAGAAGCTGAACTCCAGCTCTTCGGCATTGACCCAGATCGTACCAGACTTTCCCGTGAGATGGATCAGGATCACCGTGAAATCCACCGCCCGTGTGGATCTCCCTGAGCTTCCCGTGTCGTCTTTCCTGCTCGGGCCCACCAGGTTTGTCGTGTTTCACCACGGCAGTTCGTCTCGAACCGCGGGAGTCGGGACAATCCACGCTCTACCTACCTATTTCTGGTCGTCGTTGCTCGTGCGTGCAATGCATGAGCAGCACGAGCAGCCGTGTCTCGCACGTGTCCGGCATTTGAGAACGTGCACATACCTTACTGTTTGGGCCGCAAGGCTCGTGCCAGGGTCGCCAGGGTCGCCATGCCCGGCCGTTGCACTCGCTCCCAAAGCTTCCAATCTCAGCACGATTTCGAATCTCGATGGCCGAGTGGTTTGCCGCTGATCATCAAGGTTGTAGGGGGCTCCATCGCAATAGAGGAGGGACTGCTCTGGAACCGGGACCCCTGAATGTGAACCCGCGACGCTCCACTTCCCGGGCTTGCGTTGATTTCGGTCGGACGTCGCGAGTCAAACGGTTCCTGTCTCCGAATCGTATTTCCGTCATACTCGGACTGACTGGACTGATGGGCTGACATGTGCCTCATGTCGCCCGATCCTGGCAGGGCAACCACGCCGGAAGCACGTGGCCGCAGAATCGACATGGCAGTCTCGTGGCTTTCCAAAGTTATTCGAGAACGGTGCGAGTGTTCCAGTGCGCGAACGACAGACTTGAGACTTCAGACCAAAGACCGCAGGAGTACTTCTACCCGGACACTTACTCGCAGAAAACTGGCTCATGACTGGCATCCCGCCCAGTCTCAACCCCTGGGCAGAACACAGCCACGCCCACTGAACCCCCGACGTTTACGATACCTATCCCGAGTGTCTTCCTCGACTCGGAACCTTCAAGTTTTATCGGAGCAAGGCGCGGCTCGTCCCCTGCCGTGCCTGCAGCCAGATAGCCGCACATCGGCTTGCCCATCTTCTCAGCAACCGGGACCCAAAGACGCCTGCAAATTGCTTCACGCTATCTTCGCCTTCAAACACATGGACACCAAGTCACAGTGCCATCGAGGGACATATTTGCTATACACACGCTCTCGTGCTCTTGTCCGTATAAGGCGCGATGATTGCAAGGCCTCGGGGCGACCATTGACGGTGGCGCCCCCCGTCCAATACCAGACTAGTCATCAGACCATAGCAACGTGGAGTCGGAATACGTGAATATCGAATCAAGGGAGTGGGTGATTCACGAGGCGCACTTGTGCAGGGCAAGACTGGATGGCATATGCAAATAAGACCTTTGAGGAGATGTACATGGTGATTTCATATTAGGTGAGGTGGTTTTACTCGACCATGTCATCATGTCGACATGGCCCTAGGTAGCAACTAAGTACTGAGAACTGGGTTGAAGTCCTTGGCACACGCAGCAGGTGAACCGGCAGATCAATCAACGTACACTAGCTCTGAAGCTCAGCAGGTGCCCTCGTCGCCGAGGCCAATCTCCGAGGCGGAGAGGAGGAACTCCATGAAGCCGGCGTTGGTCTCGAGCATGCTCAGGTGGTAGGCCTCCTTGGTGGGGTAGAATGCGCAGCTGGCTTGACGATTGCCGAAACCGAACTCGAGGCAGTATCCGTGAATCTTGCTCTGGCTGGGATCAACGAAGTGGCGGGAGTAGGCGTAATCATCGCTGGCACCTGACGTGGGGTACAGGTAGGCAGCAGACATGGCCTCGTAGTGACGGTTAGGGCCTCCGACGTTCTCCATGGCGTTGACGGAGCGCATGGCGGCGTAGACCTTGTCGGACCAGTCGCCGCTAGGCATGTATTCGCCGTAGACGGCACCGGTGGAGGGGTCATCGGGCATAAGTCCGCGGACGCTGTCGTAGCTAGAGTTCATGAAGTTCATGTAGGGCTTGCGGATCTGGGCTGAATCGGAGCCCCAGGAGTAGAGGAGAACGCCGTAGTAGGCGTGGACGTCCATGTACCACCGCAGGTTGGTGTGCTCGTCCATGACCCACTTGATGGCCTGGGTCTCGGCCTCGGAGAAGGGGGCGGCGCCCTGGTACGTCTGGGCAGCGGGGTTGGTCGAGGCGACGTTGGGACCGACCGTAGGGTGGAACTGTTTACGGAAGTCGAAGAGGAAGTCAAAGTTGCGGTTCAGGTCGATGCCGATGGAGGCGGGGTTGCCAGCGGTGGCAGCGGCGGGGTTGCGGTTCTTGCGCCAGCAGGTGTGGGTGCTCTGGTCCCAGGCGACACCGTCCGGGTTGGAGAGGGGCAGGAAGACGATGCCGGTGCTGATGGCACGGCGGACGTCGCAGTTGGTGTAGACGTTGCCGCCGTAGGTCAGGCCCTCGTTGTGCTTGTTGGCCCAGAGCAGGTCGGACAGGAAGTAAATGAGGTTGTCGTGGGAGCCGCGCTCGCGAGCGTGGATGGCGCCGTTGAAGTAGACGTGGTAACTGGACGAGCAGTTCTTCTGACCGCCAACCTTGACGCCGACGATGCTGCGCTTCTCGTACGTCTTGACGGGGGCCTCAAAGTACTCGAGGTCGTACTCGTCGGCCAGCGCCTTGATGGCGCTGTAGACCTCCTCAACGTTCAGGATCGACTCGAGGTCGACGCCAGGGGCCTGAGAGCCGAGGCCACGGGGAATGGTTCCGTTGATGAAGCGGTTGCCGGATCCAATGGCCAGGCCGGTGTTGCCAGTCTGGCGCCTGATGATGCCGTTCTCGGCCCCAGGGACAGACTCCTCGGGGAGCAGGCACGCGCTGCCAAGAGCGGCGAGCGCGGAGAGGAGGACGCTGGTCGTGGAGGTCTTCATGATTGCGACGGGAGCGGCGACGAGGCTGGAAAGAATCGAGCAGCGCAAGATGGACGGGCAGCCAGAAACCAGCGGTTCTCTGTGCCAGGGCGATTGTGGAGGGCCGTCCTACTTATAAGACTCTCCGCCAAGCTGTCCAACCTGGGGCCTTCACCGTCCATCCCTAGGTTGGAGGGACAAGCTGCAGAACATGTCAGGGCGGGCTGGCAGGAGAAGGCGTCTGGGTCCTACCCAGGGCGGGAGACGAACTGGCCGCGCGACCGGGGGTTGCATGTTCCCCACGTCATGATGTTTCCTTGGTGCTTCTCGTTCGGGAAGCTCGATAAGAGTCGTATCCAGCGGCGACCCTTGCGTGGACCACCGGATCAGAAGGAGGCGGGCAGACGCGTTGCACTCAATGCTCTCTGGGTGGTTGAAGAATTGGTTGGTGCCATTGCGCCGCCGGACAGTTGAAATGTTCTGATCGGAACGGGCAGAAGTCAGAGTGTTTGGCGAATTGACCATGGTGGCCATGAGGACACTCGACTGCATCACGACGAGGGACGGGAAGACTGAGAGAGAAAAGACCTGAGAAAAGCTGTCCGGCGGTGCCTGGGGCGCGGTGCCTGACAATCAGGACGCGCGACCCACTTGATGCCCCAAGCAATGCGGGGAGACCAATGCCAGAAGTGGCAGGTCGTTGAATAGTCTGGCTGCAGCCACCGTCATTTTCTGCGCTGGCCACAGGGATGCGACGAGCTTTGTACAACGTTCAACCCATGTGTGTGGATGTGAGGACACTAAATCCAGATATTTTACACACGCTTCTGACATTGTATCGGCGCATGTGTAGGCTACGTACCGGTGTATCGGGCGGTTGGAAAACAAACGTGTGGCGGGGTTACAATGGACAGGCAGACCATGGTGCCTTGTCCGAAGGGGAGACGGGGAAACATCTCGCTTCGATCAAGCTTCAATGCCTCACTTCGAGTGTGGGCTGGACCTCGCTCGCTCGCGTACCTATCGTGTCCCCTCGCACACCTCCGGTGAGCGCGCACGTACCCGTCCCGCTCAGCAGCCAGCCACAGGAGAGATAAGGCCCCCATCCATTGGTTTTTCCTGGGCTTCGAATGCCACTGGGAAGGCAGGTCAGGTCATATGACCCGGCCTCCCGTCCGGGGTTAAGAAGTGTAGGTGTGGTAACCGAGGGGACTTTGGTGGGCTGAACCAGATCCCCACGTTGTACCGATGGAGCCATGGTCGTTCACATCTGCAGCAGCACAATTCTCCTGGAACGCGTTCCGAAAGGCAATGGAAAACGAGTGGGTGGTCAAGACGGCGGGGGCCGAGATCCATATCTCGCTCGGCCAGAGCATTGCTTGGATGGGTATCTAGTAATCCGCCACACCGTAAGCCTCAGCTGAGAGCTATCCCCTTCTGCGCACGAACAAGCAGGGCAGTCTGATCAGGGAATCGCCTGGAGGCTGTGGCCACAGTATCGTCGTCCCAGTGCGGAGCAACGGAGACACTGCCCGCTAGACCATTCAGCAGTCGTTTGGTGTCGGAGCATCCGGCGTCTGCGTCCGCAAGTGGTTCGACGGGTGTGCCCCCTCTTTCCCTGCCTGCACAGCACGTTCTCCTTGGCTTGACTGTCCATCGTGTAGGTCGTCCGGGATGCCCAGGACAATGGCCATGTCTGTAGTCGAGACACTGACACGAAACTTTGCAACAGTGTATGCCTGACTCAAAAGTCCACGCCTGCATTATACTTTTGGGTATCACAGCTGTCGTCCGCAGAAATCCTGTCGGTGCCATATTGGCGGTATTCGTGTCTACTCGTCTACCTCCATGGCCCCGTCGGTTTTGGAGGTCTTCTTCGCCTTCTTGCTTTGCGCGGCGTCTGCTTCTGCTTCGGAAACAAAGTTAGCTCGGAGGTCTTTGAAAGGACGTGGTGCGAACACGCATGACTGACCGGTGACTTGATCGTCAACCTCCTTCTCCTCTTCCGCTGCGGCGGCCTGCGCCTCCTGTTGCTGCTGGCGCCGCTGAGCATGGCCTAGGGCGCGCTCTATTTTCTTGGCCTTCTTTCTGCTGAGTGCCGTGTTCGGTCCGCTCGTGGGAAGGATCCCGGGTCTCGCACCCCGCCGCGCATCCTGCTTGGCGATCCTATTCTTGTTGCTGGCCAACGCCTCAACGCGAGCCTGCTGCGACTTGGCCTTTCTGGCGTTTGCGACCGACTGGAGCCGCGATGGGCCATTCGGGTTCTTAGCGGAGGGGGCCATGGCTATGCGTTTCGGTGACACGAGGGAGGGAGGTTGGTGTTGCGATGGAAGATTGAAGAGGGTTGGCTTTTTTGCCCAAATGCGCTGCGAAGAGGCGGTGTTCATGGCATTTCCCGCCGAAAATTTAATTGGGGCCTTTATCGATAACGTGGAGCCACATCTTTGCGGCGGGGTCAGATCCGGCCGAGACGGAAACTTGGACGAAATACTGCCAGCAGAAAGAAATGCATTGCGTAAAGCGAGGTTGCTGGGCACATGCCCTGCCAGTACTGAAAATTTTAGTAGGGCCGTTGAGCACATTCATCATCTTGGGCAGGACTGCGAGGTTTGTAGCGTCCAACAGGCATTTGACCTTCACCGAAATGCGGACAACGCCGGATGATTACAATTGTATGATGGCCTGGAAGAGTTCCAGACACAATGTAGCCTCCTGTCAAACGCCGTCCCAATGCCAAATGATGCAAGCCCCGACCATAATACCCAAAGTCCTGTACATAAGACGTCGGGCATAACACCCCAATCCCTCTCCGACTCTTCATCGTGCAATGCGGTCGCTGTTGCTTCCCAAGGTGCTCTCTGGGCTGGCAGGTCCCCTGTCGTTGCTCCGTCGATGCCTCTTGGCTTCGTCCTCGTCGTCGCTGATAAGGCCCTCGAGCTCGAATTCTTCGGCATCCCGCAGCTGTCTTGTCTCGTGGCCTCCGGCGGCTGTCGAGCCGTTGATCGCCACGGCACCGTCCGTCTTCAGGGTGCGCTCGTAAAGCGCAATGATCATGTGGACAAAGAGGAAAACAAGGAACGCAAATGAGTAAAGGATCAGGATGTACGAGACGTGATCCATAGGCGAGTTGGCAACGAGCACCATTTGTTCCTCGGTGGCGCCCATGAACAGGAAGCCAGAGGCGTAGAGGAGCTGCATGTGATCAGCAAACAGCATGATTGGGCGGACAGCGAGGAGTGTGACTTACGAAAATGGGGATGTACTGGAAGCTGTTGTGCTGGCGCCCATTTGCAGAGATGCCGCTGCCGTCCCTCAAGACAAAGGCGACCTCGATGATACGGGTGATGCCGGCAGCCATGAGCGTCTTGCCAAACATGGAGTGGGTCATGGCGCTGACCTCGAGCTCCTGAGGATGCGCAGACATGCCCCAGCCGGTCATGAAGATAACGAAGCCCGGAATGAAGTTTCGCTTGGGGTTGCCATCGCCATCCCTGCTGAGCCAGACGCCTGCGAGGCCGGCGCACCACCAGATGATGCCCATTGTCGTGTGTTGCCAGTCGTTCTTGACCCAAGCAGTGCCCCAGTGGTGTTCGGTGAAGGTGTTGACGCAGCCCCAGGCGGCGATGACGACGCTGTCGTAAAACTCTTGCGAGCGATTTGTCTTTCGGAGCCACAGCTGGCCGACCAACAGGAGGAGGGTGAGAACGATTCCGTAGGCCACAAAAGCAGAGCCCATGATGAAGTGGGCGGCGCATTGTCCGAGATGATCGCCCTGGCAGAAACCCAGTCCAGTGATGCCGCCGAAGATAATCTGGACCCAGGAGACGACCGGCATCGCCTTGCCAATGACACCGTGGCAAGGGCGAATGATTCGGCGGATACGGCCGTGGATGCCTTTTTCGAGATGCAGCTTTAGGTAGGCTCCGATGCCAACCTGGGCCGCGAGGAGGAACATGAGCGTATTGGCAAACTTGGCATGGACGTTGTTATGAAGGAATTCGCGGCCGCCGTGGGCATGGCCGAGGAAGTATGCGATGACGGCAATGACCGAGCCTAAAGTTTGGACAGGAACGTGCCAGCGGTTCCTGGTAATCTGCGCAAACACCCACGGTCAGCAGGAGTCGAGCAAAAGGTTCGTGCTGTTGGATGGGCTGCAAGACTTACTCCCAGTACCATGCCGGCAGGGAAGATGACGCCAAAGGCCAGCATCATCAAAAAGATGTGAATCCATAGTGTCGAGTCCTGGAGGGGGGCTCGTCGTCAGCGACATCTGCGCCAGAAAGCGGTGATGCTCTCAGTGATATCTTACCAAAGGTTCTTTCGTCGTCGTCTCTCCCTCCGCGATATGGCTCACGCCGTGTTCGTGACCGAGTGCCATTGGGAGACTTGTAATGATGCATGCGAGGGAGAGAAGTCCAGCAGGAAGAGGCCGCGTCGGAAGAGCGTGGGCTGTCACACCCAGAGAAAATCCGTGCCCGGCCATGGCGAAGTTTCAAGCCTGTTCCCTGTGGATCGAATGCAGGCCTTGACACTGGAAGCTGCACAAGCCGATTCGCGTCGTTACGTGTCGCAAGTTTCGGACGAAAATGGGAGGATCCTCGGACAGAGCGGCTTCTAGTCGGACGAGTTGGGACGGGTGGCAGGTTGCAAGGTCGAAGATGGCATCGATGGGATGGAATGGGATGCTTGTGGTGCAGTCGGAAAGCAACTCGGTGGCCGTCACCCTGCGAAAGGAAGCTCGGGGGTGGCAAGCCGAAAGGGATGAATTCGCCCTCGAGATGGGACTGTCGGAATGGGATCGTGTTTGCTGGCTTTGTTCCAGCTCTCGGAGGGTCCGGGGTGAAATGGGAAAGCCCCACTTGGGTACATGGACACTGCAGCAGCCCCCACCAAGGATCAGGTACCGAGCGTGCCAGGCTGCCAGGCCCCGTATTTGGGTAGGTGCTTCGGTACGAGCGGCACCACGCCGCCAGCGACACCGCATGCTAATGATGCGCCTCTGATTGGGTTGTCCTTTCCACCACGGTCGCTGGGAGGTATGTACGAAGACAGCTTGCAAACTGAAAGGCAAGGTGTCTGACGGTCTACTCAGTGTCTCTAAGCAGCCAGCGCAGAACACCAGGTCGAGCGACAATCCTCTTTTCGACGCCCAGCTCCAATACGGCTGCCACGTCAACGGCGCAACATCTGGGGTTTGCCCAATAAGACTGCTGCTGTTCTTTACATAGCCGATCGTTACCGCCACCACAGCCTTTGCTACCGGTCGCACTCGAGGTTTGCGACATTCTCATTTAACTGCGTCTTTCTGTGGTGCTCGGCCGGGTGGCATAGAACATGGCCGCAGACGTAGGAACCGCCATACCCAACGTAACGACAACCTTGAGTGCACGGCAAGCGGACAAAGTGGCGGGCCGCCTGGCCGAGGTCATCCCCTGACGTGGATCGGCTTCGATGACAGCCATAATCAACCAGCTGAGGGGGTCTTTTTCGCTTAAAACACCAATGCGTGTCGAACTCACTCCTGTCGGTGACAAACCCAAGCATCTCCGGCATCATCACCCTGCCCATCGTGAACAGTCACACCTCCCATCCATCAACAGAGATGGCCGGCACCCATCTCCGCATGGAAGTGCTTGTCTTTTCGAAAACAGCCGGTTACCGCCATGCCTCAATTCCTGCCTCCATAGCTTCAATTCGACGGATCGCCACCGAAACAGGACTATTCAAGGTCACCGAGACAGAGGATGCGGACCTCTTCATCACAGACAAGGCGCTCTCGGCCTATGCTGTCGTTGTCTTTCTCCACAACACCGGCGACTTCCTTTCGCAGGATCAAATCAAGGCGCTGCAGACATATGTCCGAGGAGGCGGTGGCTTCGTTGGCATTCATGCTGCTGGGGCCGGCCTCGGATCAAATGAGTGGTATGGGCGGCTAATAGGTGCCCATTTTAACGGACATCCCGACCCGGAGAAGGGCGCCATCTTGGTCGATGCACAGGCGTCTTCCAGTCCAGGCGGTCGCTTCATCCTGAACGACTATTGTCAGACGCGTCGTGAGTGGCAAGACGAGTTCTACAACTTCACCACGCATCCCCGCCAGAACCCGAGCCTCGATATGCTGCTGTTGGGTGACACGGCGACTTTTTCCGGGGGCAAGATGGGCAATGACCACCCTTTGTGCTGGTACCAGGAGTTTGAGGGAGGAAGATCGTTCTATACTGCTCTCGGACATTTCGACGAGGCCTATACCGACGTGTGGTTCGTGGACCTCATCATGCGGGGCATCATCTGGGCTGGTCGAGCGGAATCCAGTCTCACCTAACCAGAACGCATGCCTTCGGTCGTGGATTCATCGGTCTTGCAACTTGCAGCTGTCGGAAGCTTGAGAGGAGAACGGTCGTACTGATTGATATTGTCGTCTGCCTTTGCGCCGCTACATACGGTACCTACACGGTCGCAGAGATGGGCATGATAGATCTACTGGGTAGGAATGACACCTGCACACCTATCACCGATCATGTCAGGGATGGGCAAAGTGGTATCAAATTCGAAAAGAAGCAGTATTATGTGAGGGTGAAACGGACCCTTTCCCTCCACACCAATGTAGGTAGGCAGATTTCCAAAAGTACCACCCTTGACTTGGGACAACATGGCACCAAGACAGCGGTTAGGTCCCTTCAAGAAAGCTTAGACAGCGCTGGTAGGCGCCACCTTCTCGGGCTGCTCAGAGGAGTGAGCAGAAGGGACAGCAGTGGTGGGCTCATGGCCCGGGAGGATGTCGGAGACGTGACGGGTGAGCTCGACGTAGTCGTAAGCGAACTCGCCGCACTGGACGTCATCAAGACCAAGCTCCTCCTCCTCGGCAGTTACGCGGAGCGACAGGCCAGGCACGAGGTTGAGCAGGAAGCAAATGAGGGACGTCATGACGAACGACCAGGCGCAGCCAGTGACGGTCTCGGCAAGCTGGTAACCGAGCTGAACGAAGTGGCCGTCGATCCAACCACCGTCGATGGCGTTGTCCTCTCCAGCAAGCTCGGCAACCCAGGAACTGGAGGTGCAAGTCAGTACACAGATCAAAATGCATGTAGACAGTGTCGGACTTACGCAGCGAAGATACCAGTCAGGAGGTTGCCCACAATACCAGCAACACCGTGGACAGCGAAGACATCCATGGCCTCGTCAATGTGAACAAGGAACTTGAGCTTGGTACCGAAGTTGGCAGCGACGGCACCAACGATGCCGAAGACGGGGCACGACCAGATGGGGACGAAGCCGGCGGCGGGAGTGATGGCGACGAGGCCAGATATAGCGCCAGAGCAGAAACCAATGGTAGACCACTTGCCCTCCAGGCGGTAGTCAAGAAGAACCCAGGTAAGGCCAGCAATGCAGGCGGTCAGGTTGGTGCTGAACAGGACGTAGGGCGTCAGGATGTTAGCGGCAGCCGTGGAGCCGCCGTTGAATCCGAACCAGCCGACCCACAGGAAGACGGTTCCAAGCATAACGTTGGTAACGTTGTGAGGGCGGTAGGGAAGGCCGTTGAGGCGGTCGTAGCCGGAGCGCTTGCCCAGCATCCAAGAGTAGGCGAGGGCTGCGACACCAGAGTTGATGTGAACAGGCGTGCCGCCTGCAAAGTCGAGACCACCAAGCTGGGACAGGAAGCCATTGTCATTCCAGGTCCAGTAAGCAATGGGGCAGTAGACCAGAGTAACGAAGAGGAAGACAAAGACCATGGCGGGCAGGATGCGACCACGGTCAGCGATGGCACCGATAGCCAGGGCTGGGGTGATGGCAGCAAAGAGGCCCTGGAAAAGAGCCTCCATGATGACGGGAATGCCACCAGCGTCACCCGCCGAAACGCCGCGCAGGCCAATGTAGTCCATGTTCCCCAAGAATGCGTTGCCAGTGGAAGAAAATGTGAGCGAGTAGCCCCAGAAGAACCACGTGACTGTGGCCACGCAGTGCGCCAGCATGATCATGACCATGAGCGAAAGGGCGGACTTGCGCCGGGACAGTCCTGCGTAGAAGAAGCCCACGCCGGGGATCATCAGCAGGACCAGAGCGCTGGACGTGGCCATCCAGGCCATGTCACCGGACTGTATACCCGTATCTATTAGCCGTGTGCGCGAGTGGCATGGATCGACAACAGCAGAAGCGACGAACCTGGAACAGCGATGCGTCGACGACATCGGGAGGCGTAGACATGTTGATGATGTAGCTGCTGCGCGCAGACACGACTAGGTATGCTCGGGGATGTTTGAAGTCGAGGCAAAGCCGGGCCAGCTGGGGCCAGTGTCGAGATGCGGATGAGGAGAGGGATGGGAGGAAAGCAGATATCAGCAAGAGGAAACACCGGGGGGCGGACTTGCTAAATATTGCATGGGGAGGGAAGGTACGGCAACGGGACTGATACAGCCGAATCCAGGGACTTCAGCACTTCTGACACGCCGCGGCAAGGCGAGAGCCAGTACCAAAAGCTCCTATCTTCCTCATCTGGCCCCAAAGCCTACCGATCGGCACGGGCAGGGGCATGCGATAGCTGACCTGCGGTTCTGGGGTGGGCCGCAGTCGTCTTGGTTCGGGCAAGGGCCTGGGCATTCTGTGGGATGCATACTCAGGTCAGGGGTGGGCGTATTACCAGTTGCCAGGGCACGAAATGGGGATCACATCGGCGGGCATGATGACGGACGCCGGAAGTCGACATGAGGGCGATGCAGTCTGGAGGGAGACACCTCGAGGATGGCAGGCGGCCAATGGATAGGCGCAAGGGCCTGTCGCCAAGTAGGACGGGCGTGGGCGGCTGGAGGCCAAGAGTGCCATGTCTCTTCCTAGACTCTACCGGACAAACGTTAGTCGACTGGTGCGGCAGTTGGGTCTGCAGACCGCCTACCTATAGATTAGAATCACTGAAATCAAGAGTCAGTTTGTCATCCGCGTGAGGTCAATAGCGCTTGGCTCGTTGATGATTGCGGGTGGTGGTGGTGGTGGTGTTCGGCGGAGATGGAGGAGTCGGAGTGAAGCCCCATCAAGTCCCCACGCCGCCGTTGTCTCCTCCACGCCCAGTCTCCTCCAGCCCTGCACGGAAACAGCAGGGCAATGTGCCAAGTGCGCCATGTGGGACGCCTCAAGGATGGGTGCTGATAAGGAGACCCTGGCCAACGACAACCGTCGATGTTCGCCCTCGGCCGTTTTTGTCGTCTGCATCATCAGGATTCAAGACGCTTTTATCATGCCACCTGCCTGTGACGCGACCCATTTGCCCTGGGATCGGTGTCTGGGGTTCGTGTGAGTGAATGCAGCTCGCCGTCAGACGCACCGGCCTGCGAACTGGCATACACTCCAAGTCCAGGACATCGCAGTAGAACCGTAGTAACATGAACGGCGGTTGCTTCGGGACCTTGGTCGGCTCTTTGGTGCATCTCACCTCGGCCATTCTCACTTGCCGCCAACAACATGTCACAGCCAGGAGGTCTTTCCGGACTTCCAGGTTGCCTCCATCTTCAGCTGTCAACTGTGCATGTTGGAAGGTGATTGGACGATAAGCATTCGGTTCTTATCTCTGGGCAAAGCGGATCCTCGGCTGCCTTCAGCCTTGGCGAGATAGCACGAATGTCACACACCCCGCCGGGCCCTTGTTCCCGCGCCCTGTCCAACGACGCATTCCCCCGGACACCAGAAGCGCAGCGATTCATCGAGGAGGCACACCATCTCGGCAGGATCGAATGCCCAGAGACGGCATAGACAATGACTTTGCCCGCGTCGCCAAGCAGGACTACATGTCCGCTTGACAAGCCGTCGTCCTGGGCATCCCATTTCAGCTTGTGCTGATGTTTATCGTCTCCAACCATGTTGTCTCTTAGATGGATTCGAGGTTGCGTGGAGTCACAAGATGACCTGCTGATATGGCCAGGATAAGCGTCGAGAAGTGGCGCCTACTGATACCGATTGCAGGCCATAAGCGGACATGGACGGATTTGCAGCGCCTTCGAGGGCTCGGGCTGCACGATTCGGAATGACGATGCCGAGTTCCTTCACGAGAGTATTCGGATGCCAAGAAGCCGCTTGCCTGCGTATCTAGCAGGATATCTCAACTGGTTCGTGGCTACATTCTGTAGGTGTCGGCTCCGCTACCCCTTTCGGTACAAAGCCTAGGGGAGCAACTAGTCTCGCGTTGATATTTCGAGACAGCTAGCTCCCCAGAAGAACTGGGTATAATTTTCATGAGGTTCAGCCTAGGATTCAACATGTGGTTGAGAAAAGACTGCTTACTTGAAGGACCCTGCTTCCATGCGCCCGCAAGATCGCTTGATGTGCCGGCCCTTACCCTGTTCTTCGCCTGACGAACGTCTGGGCTGCGTCTCCCCGCTCTCACTGTGTTTCTATCCCGACTGCCCCAAAGCCGAATGCCCCTGCGTCGTTGCGGGCGCATGCTCACAAACGGTCGCCATGTGTATCTTGGCAAGGCTTAAGCATATTTCTCGGCCACGATGCAGCGCCCGCAGTGATGCAAGCCCAGGAATCTGCACCGTCCCGAGCATCGCCGACATAGTATTCCACAGATTTTGCGGGCGCATTGTAAGTTTTGCCGCAGACTTCTCATGGCCAAGCTTTCTGGACCCGTCTACCCGGCCGATATGCCCGGCCGATATGCCCAGTAAGCTGCAGATTCCGGCAATATCTCGAGGGGGCCACATTGTCTCTACCTTTGACATGATGATATGAAATTCAAGATCCAGGCTTGGTACGTATTGGGGCTTTGTAGGCAATCAAACACATCAGGTGATCCTGATAGAAACTCAGGCCTCATATGAAGGGATGTATTGACCGCAAGAATTGGCATAGAAAAGAAATGAAGCCACGATTGGCATTGATTGAGTTCGACCGGACACCTGACAAAGTGAAATCTCTGGCTAGTGCAGACTTCGGCCACGCAATGTCCCAGACGGCCTCCGTGTGGCTGGAGAGTAGTCCGATAGATCACCATTTTAGTCCCGATCATTCTCGTGGAAAACGAGACATCTGACCTCGATGCTCTCCCTGGCTGGGCTCTCAGCTGGCACGCTTGAGTCCAAAAACGCAGTGTGCGGCACGCGTCGAGCCCGCCCATCGACCTTGCTGTCGAAGCACTTGATGAGAAGCACTTCATCGGGTGTAAGACCGCTCTTGTAGATCCAATGGTGGGACGCGTTGTGCTTGACTCCGTATGTTTCACCACGACGGCTGGGGTATATCAGGGGAATAGGAATGAGATCAGAGTCGGGGACCGACTTTGCGTCTGCCACGGCCAGAGGGTCTCGGTGAATGGTCTTTATCGGGCGCCACACGTTGATGATCTGCACCCGACCCTGGAGAAGTCTTTCTGCTTCCTCTGGAAGGTGGTGGGGGACTCGTGAGAGGGACGCAGAATACGATTGGTCAATGTGAACTCGCTGTACAGGACCTCGGAGAGTCCGGCCTGCGCTATCACTCCCGGGGGTTTGGCGGCGGATGGTGTGATCAAAGATGAAGATGCGAGAGGCTCCTGTTCTGTGAAGGTGTTAGATGGTCTGTGGCTCCGCTCCCATCTTGCAAGTTCTGGATGTGCTCTTACACATCTCTGAGGAGCCGTTCAACCTCTGGGTAATAAGATGACTTGATGTGGTCGTCGTCAAGGAATTCTCGCTCATTCGCGGTGTGGCGATGAATTTGGAATCCGTTTCTATCCAGGCTATATTCAGACTCTCTCCCTGAAATGTCGTGTATGTTGACTTTGTGCGCCTCAACCGGGCGATCGTATGTTTCGGGGCGATCGACGTATGTGGCATGCGGAGGTGACCCATCTTCATTAGGCTTGTGGTAGTTGAGGACTGCTACCACATCATGAGGAGTTCCAGGGGAACTTTTAGGCAGTCTCTCGGGCACCAGCCCAAGGGAGTGACCGAAAACAGGTGGTGCTTGGGTTTGTTGGACGGCTGTTGCCGCCATCTTGTTCGAAGGTTGCAAGAACCTGAGTGCTCAAGGAAGATTGGTGTGTGACAACTGAATATCACGGAGTCTGGGGTTGATGAGAAAAAGGGTCCAGCGTGGCTTGATGCGATCCTATATACTTTTCAAGCTCTGATCCATCAGGTTGGTCTTGCTCAAGCTGTCAGCAACCCCGCGAGCACGTCATTGCTCCTGAGATGGATGCAGCGTCATGGCTTCCCGATGGTACCTCCATGATTGATAATCGTGTCCAATAAAACCAAAAGGTGATACTGGTGCCACGCCTCGGGCAAACATGATTGGAAATAAACGTTTACTACCAATTTTAATTGCAACTGGAGGAATCCATGGATGAAGGGCATGAATAGCACAGACTGGACCATGCGGGTATGTTTAGCAGGGAATATAGCTTCCGCCTTGCACATCGGACCCCGGAGCTCTGAGGCCCCTTGTTCTAGGCGTCGTACACTGTAGCTTGCAAGGGGAGCATTCCGAATATTTGTGCCTTCGGCGGAGAAGACCTGATAGTAACCCGGCTTTTCATGGGACAACATTGAACACAGAATTAGACGCTAAGAATGACGAAGTACCACCCCTATAGAAGTGGCAGCTCCTGATCACGATTTGCCTGAGCCTTCTGTTTCCTGTCTCATCGATCGAGACTGGCTAGGAGTGAAGTGCGCAATATGATCAAGGACTGCCGGGAAGCACCATCCGTGGTCCTTGCTAATTGTGTCGGATCACCACATGCAGCTCGTCAGCCCCTGACCTGATGACGTGCGCACCAAGCGCGTCACATCATGTCTCACAGGTGGCCAAACATTGCTCGCGCACGCGCATCGCGCAATCGAACGCCATCAAATGCCAGTCCTCGATTTGCAATCAAATTCCCAGCATGAACCTCCATTGGACTGCATCAACACCCGACTCCGAGTCGCTGTGGTGGGCGTTTTCCTTCCTTCCATCGCTTCAAGCACAACTTCCCGTTTACAAACTTATTGGCACTTCGTTACCTTTGCCTCGTGCCTAGAACGACTAGAGCCCAGTACAAAATGGCGTCCCCGACAATTGGGGAGACGCAGCCACTCCTGCATCCAGATTCCGCTTCAGACACCAACTCAACGACGTCGCGCTCTGCGTCTCTCAGCTCAAGAACATCGATCGATGACGTCGAAACTTTGGCCGCGCCCTCCCAGCCGTCTCGGGCAGTCGAGGACGATGTACTTCCAGAGACCTCTCCCCTTGGGCGCACGTTGAGCTGGCAAAGCGCATACATCATCGTCATATCTAGGGTCATTGGAAGCGGCATATTTGCTACCCCTGGATCGATCGTCCGCACCGTTGGCAGTGCAGGCCTGTCGTTAACACTATGGGTCGTTGGCTCAATCGTGGCAGCATGTGGGCTTGCCATTTCACTCGAGTTTGGATGTATGCTGCCACGATCGGGCGGAGACAAGGTCTATCTGGAGTTCACTTATCGCAGGCCGCGATTTCTCGCTAGCACACTGATTGCGGTGTACGTTGTCTTGCTAGGGTTCACGGCCAGCAACTGCATCATCTTCAGCCAGTACGTGCTCTTTGCTCTCAATATTGACGACCCCAGCGACGCTCTCCGAAAGACACTCGCGGTTGGGCTGCTCACCTGGGTTGTCGTCATTCATGGCGTGTTCCCCGCGACTGGCGTGCGTCTTCAAAACCTCCTCGGCTGGATCAAAGTTGCCATCATCGTCTTCATGATACTTGCAGGCGCTTACGTTGTCGTATTTTCCGCTGGATCCGACATTCGTCAGAGTCATCAATCCAACTTGAGCTGGGACAAACTTTGGGACAACTCAAATTGGAACTGGGGAGGGATATCTACGTCTCTCTTTAAGGTCTTTTACTCTTACGCCGGACTGGACAACGCCAATCTCGTTCTGAACGAGGTCAAGAGACCCGTACAGACCTTGCGGAGTGTGACATTCACCGCTCTGCTGACGGCCTGCGGCCTCTACCTGCTCATCAATATCGCATACTTCATCGTGGTCCCCATCGACGAGATCAAGAGCAGTGGCGAGTTGATCGCTGCACTATTCTTCGAGAGAACCTTTGGTACAAAGGTTGGCAGGACAGTCCTTCCCTTGGCGGTTGCTCTGTCAGCCGTGGGAAACGTCCTAGTTGTGGCATTTGCTCAGGTACGTTGCCCTCTCCCCTCAGTCTTCTGCACAGGACATTGTTCTAATGACATACCCAGGCCCGCGTGAAGCAGGAGATCGCAAGACAGGGCCTTCTTCCCTTCTCGGGTGTCTTGTCTTCGACAAAACCCTTTCACTCGCCTCTGGGCGGGTTGCTTGTTCATTTCATCCCCTCTCTGTTGGTCATTACACTGCCCCCCTCAAAGGAGGCATATTCCTTCATTCTCGAGGTCGAGGGATATCCAGGCCAGATTCTCGCGCTGGCCGTGGCTGTGGGTCTGGTTTGGCTGAGATTCAAAAGACCAGACCTGACACGGCCCTTCAAGGCATGGCTGCCTGCCGTCGGTCTCAAGATCTTTCTCAGCCTGAGCCTCCTGGCAGCCCCTTTCTTCCCTCCAGCCCGCCAAAAGGAGGGACAACTATTCTATGCTACTTATGCCATTGTTGGCACAAGCATGTAAGTTTCCATTTGGCTAGGCATTTCAAAGCTAACATCATGCCTCTAGACTTGTGGTTGCCGTGCTGTACTGGTATGTTTGGACGCGGTTGCTCCCAAGGCTATTCGGGTACAGGCTAGAGGAGAAGCCCGACGTTCTGGCTGATGGAACTACGATAACAAGGTTGATCAAGGTGGCTCGCTGAACGACCTTTACGGTGGCTTATATCGAAGTAGTTGTCATATGAAACATACCTGACTTTCTCCAGCCACTACATCCCTGTCTTTAATGACAACTCGAAAGTGTCGACTCGAGCCTTTCTTGTCGAGACTGCACCTTGAAATTTCAGCCGCGAAGGTTGAGGGATTTCAGGTAGAGCTGAAAACTGTTGTTTTACAGAGAACCAGGAGGCAGGGGCATCATCATTGGTAATCTAGTAGGTACGGAAACTGCCCATGAGAATCAAACCTGCAGGTGACTGCACTTTCCCTTTCTTCTCCTTCACCTGGCTGAATCTTTCGCTTCCTTCCATCTCAATTCAAATTCAAAAATACTATTTAAACTCGACAAGGAGCTGGCCCGGACCTTTTCTTTCTTCACAACCACCAACTTCCGAGGTCTCAACCAGGCTTGTCACCCTTTCATCCCACAACTGGCTTCAAACTGCCACCTCGAATGCCAGAAGTTGGATCGTCAGCACAATGGGTCTTACAATACCTGAGAACTCCACCTCAAAGGCAAAAGGCCTCGAGACCGCCCTGGAAGTTGGCAGGACACCCAGCCCTCTTTTCGTTGACAACTTCCCTTCCTTCCTGGAGAGCATCCACCCCCCTGTCGGTGCCACAGCCCCGGTCTCCCACTATGCTCCCTCGGATCAGGAATCTGAAGATCAAATCGAGATGGAGGACGTCTTAACTGCGAAGCTTGAGGAGAATCCCGTTGACACTGCGCCCGTTCGTGTCAAGCAGGAAGTCACCGATGGTAATGACTTTTGCTCTTCCAGCAGCGTTGCTGGCACTGGCCAATACCACCATAACGTCCTCACAGACGGCCGGGCCGAGGACTTTCCGCTGGCTCTTCCCAATGAGACCGAGCCTGTCGACGAATCTTTCAACACGCAACTGCCTGACCCAGAGTCTCACACCATTCCAGCCGCCCACCATTCCGGAGGGCAGAGCAACCTTCCCCCTCCTGCCGATCATTCTTCGGTTCGATACGATATTCGATACACTCTTCGAAACGACCACCTCCAGTTGATCTTTTCAAGCAGGCCCACGCGGCCTTTTGAACAAGCGATGCAGACATTCTGCGACCGTGCTGGTACCACTGTGGAGACAACTCGATGGCTCTTCGAGGAAGCACGTGTGCAGACGACAGACACACCCCAGTCGGTAAGTTTGCCCCCGCGGATGCTCTACTCAGCATGGCTGATGTATGTTGAAGATGGGCATGGACGAGGAGCTTGACAACACGATCTGGGCGCATCTCGAGACCATTGGTGGCGGCAACACTACCACAAGCATGATCTAGGGTTCAAATGCGGAGTGAAGACCATGGGCAAGAAACATCGGGGCGGAAAAGAAGATTTTGGGGCCAGCGCTAGAGCATGTAGATAAACTACAGATCATATGGCATCCCAGAGAGTTCGTTCATGGGACAGAGCATCCGTGGCTGCCTGATTATGATGGATTCCAATCGGGATGAGTGCCCATGTGATGGCTCCACCCATCCAGGTTCTTCGGTTGCACTTCAAAGTCGACCTTCCGTCGTTGAGATTTGCGATAGCAGTTATCAGCTGCGCTTCTTCATTTTCAGGAGGCCATGGCTCGCCCACTATGGACAAGCAAATGTCATCTAAATAGTGTACACAAAATCGGGACGAAGGTCACCCTGGATCCACTTCTGCTCATCCGAGAGCGCCGCCCACTTCTCATCCAACTTGCCGGCCTTGCGGTCGCGGTTCATCTTGCGCAAGGCAAAGAACATGAAGATGGAGCCGCCCAGGAGGAACAGTACCTGGTAACCAAGTACAACGCTGTGGCCGCTCCGGTACCGAGGCCGCTCCCTCTCGAGGTAGATGTTGGACGAGACCACGCCGTTCAGGTTGCCCCAGCCAACAACCATACCCAGGACGATGGCTCGCTTCAGAGAACCCTCGGTGTTGTTGACGATCCAGGCCAGAGTGTTTGGAATAGTAGGGTAAATACCGGCAGCAGCCAAGAAGACAGCGGCGTACTGAACCTTGGGGTTGGACGACACAAGCAGCATGATGAAGCCGACAATGCCGAGCAGAACCGTAGCAATGTTGCACAGGCCGCGGATGCGTGTGTGATCGGCGAAGAAGCCCACCGAGACGGTCAGGACGGCAGCCACGGCGTAGGGAGGGACCGACAGGAGCTGAGCCTGGGTTCCGGTGTAGCCCATGCCGCGGAGAATGGTAGGGAGAAAGAGGGAAAAGGCGTACAGGGGCACGAGGCAACCCATGTAGATGACCATGTATCCGTATGTCTTCCAGTCCTTGAGGGCGGCGAAGATGTGGCGCTTGTCGAAGTCCTCGGCAGTACGGCCTTGACGGTCAAGGATGAGGCGACGCTGGACACGAATGCGGTCGTCGGGGGAAAGGAAGGATGCAGTTTCGGGCCAGTCAAAGACCATCCACCAACAGAACACACCGACGATGACTGCGTAGAAATGGTCAGATGATAGCTTCCAAAGGAGGCGCGGGGCACCGCGGGGGCTGATGCTTACCGGTTGCGAGACCCTCGATGATGAAGATCCAAGCCCAGCCAGGCAGTCCACCGATGTCGTGCATACGAGCAATGGCGGCAGCTAGGAGACCACCGAAAGAACCGGCCAGGGCGGCAGCGGAGAAGAAGATGGAGGAGCGAACACCAATCTCAGAGCCCTTGTACCAGCAACTGAGGTAGAAGTTGACACCAGGGAAGAGGCCGGCCTCGGCAATACCAAGGAACCAACGGGCGGCGAGCAGGCCGGCGTTGTTCTTCACCAGACCCATCAGGGTCATAATCTGTCTCGAGTGTCAGCACGTAGACCCGAGGACAGACGTTGAGGGTGGATGATACGTACGATACCCCATGACAGAATAATACCGGTGAAAAAGATACGAGGTGTCAGGCGCTTCAGCAGGGCGTTCGTGACAGGCTCAGCCACGGCGTAGCTGATGAAGAAGATGGTGAGCGACATGTTGTAGTCGCTGGGCACCATGTTAAGGTCCTTCTCCAGGCCCGCCAGGCGCGCATTGCCAATGTTGGTACGGTCGAGGAAGGAGAGCAGGTAAAGCAGCGACAGCCAGGGGATCAGCCACATGTCGACTTTCCACATGAGCTTCTTGTCCTGACGAGACGATTTATGTCAGCGAGTGAGGTGTGGAAAGGCTTACTCATCGCCGTGACGGGTAGGAGCAGTTCAGGTGAGGGCACTTACGATGATGCGCCTCTCTTCATCGGACTTGCCGGCGTCCGGGTCTGGGAGGTTGGCGAGCAGCTGTGCACGCTCATAATCGATGCCGGACTTGTTCCCCTTCTCCTCGGAGGAGGTCTCGATCTTCTCGAGATCGGGCTTGCTGTCGATGGCAGCCATGGTGACAACGGGGGTCCAGAGGAAAAACAAAAAACGAATTTGGTAATGTAGGCTCGCGAAGGGGGAAAAACCAGGAGAGCTGTGTAACCTCGCGTCAGAAGGAAGAGCGGGACTGCCGGGGGTGAAGAAGAAGGAGGGGCGAGAGATCAGCAGGAGGAGGGGCCCGGAGGTCTTTTTGTAGTAGGAGGAAAGATGGCCTTTGAAGTGACGAGGTGTAGTGACTGCGCGGAAAGAAGGCCGTTATGGTTCACCTGGGGGCATTGATGTTGCGCGGGGGGGAGGGAGGGCGGAGAGAGATCGCCCCAGCCTGCATCCAATTTTCTCCATGATGGCCTCCGGCCGGACGAAACACAAAACCCTGGTTCCATTGGGGAAGCACGGGGAAAGGTGCCCCCCCCCCCCCCCCCCCCCCCNCCCCCCTTTGGCCATTGCTGAGCAGGAAGGCGGAAGGATTACCGGGGGAGCTGCAACTGGGATTGGCTGAGGCCTTCTCCTCAGCATCCATTTGGATGACCACGACGTGGAATAGGTGCGGGAGCGATGCCACTCTCCTGTTGGGGATGTCTGGGGGCTTGCGGTCGGACTTGGTCGACCATCCCGATGCCATCTTCAGACCGACCGACCAACTCCCACCGCTTCCCTGCAATGACTCCGCCTGTTCACCAGGAGGGTGTGGACCGGACGTGAATCGGTCTGCGTGGGGCCGGCCACAAGGCCTGCGCTAGGGGAGCAATGGAGCCGGGCCAGAGGGGTGCGGCAGCCGGGGTGGTTGATAATCGGGGGGCGCTGAATGATTCTAGAATGATGTCCTTCAATTTGAATGGGCCCCGGGCCGGCCCCACCAGAAATTCACCACCTCCAACGGCTTGGCGCACGACCTTCGCGATCCCCTTAGGGATGGAGTATGGAGTCTGGACCCGGGGCAAAGGAGCGAAAAGCTGAGTCGTCCCAAGGCTCCGAACCGACCTCTGCCGGATGGTGCTGCGTTTTTTCTGCGTGCCTGCATGCGTTAGGGCAAATACGGGGAGCTGGGAAGCTGGGCAGGGCGAGCTGGTGTTGCGGCTGCGGCTCCTGCCACATCTGGGTGCCTCCTACTCGTCAAGAGATACCGCTGCCGCCTCGACTTTAGGGCTAGACGCGGCAGCGCCCGCCTGGGTTGCCCTCCATAAGCCCGGCGTCGTACGATGAGGAAGCGGGACTTGCAATGCGCCGCGCCGCCTGCCTTCCCCCGCCAACCAGTCGATCTGCTCGAGATGCCCGGCAGCACGGAACGCCAGAAAACGTGGGCATCGCGTACGGCATGCGCCCCTTGCCTTCGCCATTGGGCGGTTCGCGAGCCGACACCGTACGATCATCAAGGTCCTCCGCCTCTGCCGGTTCGGCCTGGGGTCGAATACCCTGTCTGAGGGGAGTTGGGACAAGGGGGCACCTAGGTACAGTATCATCGTGGCAAGGTGTAAGGGGGGTGGGGGAGTGGAAGCAACAAGAAAAAAAAAGGAGAGAAAGACTTGGCGTCAACTTGCTTCGCAAGATGGTCCCTCACCACCACGCCGGCGTGACCGAGAATCAAGTAAGTACACGGGCTTGACGGGCGGCCACCACCACCTGAAGACCAGCGAGTGATAATACACCCCCGTTGAGGAGGAGGCAGGACCCCGCAAATCCCCCGCACGCTGGGGAATCCGTGTACGAATGAGTAGCCCGTCTGAGTGAGGAGCACCGAGCATCCTAGGCAATGATGGCAACGATGGCAACAGGAGAGGGGAAGCTGGACAAGGGCCATGCGGCAGTTGCGGACGGTGGGGAGGACGGCGAATGTCCGCTGACGTTCTTCTCGAGCGGCGAAAATCCGACGCCTCCTCATCGCGAAAGGGCTTTTCTGATAGGTCGTGCAGGCTCCGTGATGCGCCGCGTGCCGAGTCAGCATCCCAGGTCTGCTCTGTCTTGCGCGACCCGGGCTGCTTCACGCTAATGGCTCTCTGTTGTCTTCGGGTCCTGACGGGAAGCCAAGATTGTTCGCCTCTCTCACTGGGAAATTGTCTTCAAAAACAGGCGAGCCGCTATATTCCGACACCCGTCGGGCAATAAGTACAGGGCGCGACAACCATCGACAAGCAAGCCTTTGGTGCGAAACTTCTGCCAAGTGCGCCCGCTGCGACACTCCAAGCCCCTCATGTGGTTCAGCAGTTGGCAGCCCTGGGCGGCAGGGGCCAGTGCTAGCGGGCGCCTCAGGGCCCGCCGTCCACTCTTTCTCACTGGCGAGTGGCACCCACCTCCCACTGAAGCGTCTGATACTGCTCCCCGCCCCGACCACCCCGCCAAGTGACTGGGCTTGAACCGGGCATTTCTGACGACGCCATTCCGCCTGGGCGCGTCAATCGGGGGGTTAAGCCTCCGCCGAGACACCGGAGCGGCTCGTGGCGCTTCAAGAACCGTGGTGGTGATGATGCAACCCAACAAACTGGGCGCGGGTGATGCCGGGTGTTCGCGAGCTCGCCGGCTGGGGTCGTACCGGAAGTCACCTTGGTCACTTTGCTGGCTTGGCAGAAACGCGGACAAAGGTGGTGATGCAGCTTCGAGTTGGACAGGTACGCCTTGACACTCCAGGAAATCCGCCAGCTTTTCTTCCAACTCCAGTGGGGATACACGGGTGATTAAGCTTAAATCCCTGTCCGCTTGGGCGTCGACCCCAAGTGCCACTACCTTCTGGTGAAGCGGGCCTCTTGTTTGATGGATTGCTTCTTCAAGCTCCCCGCCGCATTTTGTTGTGGGCACCAACCGGACGCGACTGATGCAAGCATCGTGGATGGTGGCCCACTCGCTGGTTCGCACTTCTCCAAAAATCAGCTTCCTCCCGGTCCTGCCGCGTTTACGAGCGTTCAGACCAGGCTTGCTTTCTCTTGGTACGCGTGAACGCGAGGCTGGCCGCACGCACGCACCTCCGAAGCACCGAAGCCTCCGAATCCCCGAGCATCTCGGTCGCCGAGGCTCTGCCTGCCGTTCACCCCAGACCTCAATGTGAGGAAGTAAACTCCCCAACACGCATCATATCACCTTTTCGTACAAGGACGACAATGGGGTGCTATTCTGATGCTCACCGACGTGGACACTTTGCGGTCATCAAGCCCCGCCATCCTCCTCGCTTTCTCCGATATTGTCCAGACCAAGCACAAACTGACTGGCATCAACCCCTCACACAGAGGGGTCAGATTGAGGCAGCGAACGGAGCGAGGGGGTTTGAGCGTGGGGGGCAACACTCCACTGTGCTTGGCACATTGTGGAGAGGTAGGGGCCTCGTTCGGTCCTTTTTCATTGCACCGCGAAACCCCTGCCTGTCAAGACGAAAGCGACGCAGTCAAATGGAGACAACGGAGGCCCAACTGCAGCGGGTGCTATCAGCAAGTCGAACCAGACGGGCCATAGCACCCAAAAGTCCCACTGCTGGGTGAGTCAGGTGTGCAACCTCGTGACCCAGACAAACAGGGATTCCTCCGGGGAACAGGGAGTCGACTCGGTAGTTCCCCGAAGGCTCCACCTGGTGGGCTTCATTTGAGGCTCGAGCAGCAATCATTGTGGATACAAATAAGCAGGACATGCAGTTTCAAACTGGCACGCAGGGCCTGCGTCACATGACGACGACGAAGACGAAGCTGGGAGCTCTGTGTTCGTGGTTGATGTAGGTATCCATGATTCCGTCAAGTTTGTGGCCTGCTCTTGAGAAGGGAAGCCATCACAGACCCCATCATGCCTGGATGAGGGACCAGCACTGCGCCAGCCTCCTCCAACGCCCGAGCCTTGGCCTCTGCCGGCACATCGTGGAATGTCTGTATGGCTCCTGCGTGTCCCATGGTCCGCTCCATCGGCGCGGTCACGCCAGCCACCATGGCGACGATGGGCTTCGGGTTCGACACGGTCCTTCTGTACTCCTTGATTGCCTCTGCGGCGCGGAGCTCAGCCTCGCCCCCAATCTCGCCGATCAGGAGTATGCCCTGCGTCTTGTCGTGCCGGAAGAACAGCTGAAGGCCGTCCAACAGTGTCGTTCCTTGCGACTGTCAGCAACCAGTCCGATTGGCACGACGAGAAGAGTCAAAGGGGGCTACTTCACTTACCGGGCATCATATCTCCGCCCATGCCAACCACGATGCTCTGCCCGAGGCCAGCCCTGGTTGTTGCGCCCACTGCTTCGTAACTGAGAGTCCCGCTTTTGGAGACGATGCCGACCACGCCTGGCGTAAACTGCTTGTAGGGCATAATGCCAATTCTGCATTCGTCTGGAGCAATGATGCCAGGGCAGTTGGGCCCTACAAGTCGTGTCTTTGTCTGTGTTCTGAGGACCTCATGAACCCGTAGCATGTCGTGTACTGGAATATGCTCGGCGACGGACACCACAAGGGGAACCTCAGCCTCGATTGCCTCCGTTATAGCCCTGGCCGCGTGAGATGCTGGAACAAACACAGCACTAGCATGCGGTTTCAGCTTCTCCATTGCCTGGCGATTCTTTTATTGAGACTCAAAGTTTGCTCCGCGGTGGGTGGCATGATCTCACCTCTCGAACTGAGTTCAACACGGGTAGCCCAAGATGCTCTGTCCCTCCTTTGCCGGGAGACACGCCACCAACCACTTTGGTGCCGTAGGCTATGGTCTCTCTTGCGTTTGCTGTAGCCTATAGCGCCATTCAGAACATGTCATGTCAGAAAGACCCTCTCCGACGAGGAGGTACGGGGCAACGCGGGGGATGGGATGCACGATGCGACTTACGGCGCGGCCCGTGAAACCTGGGGTATGGTCAGTCGTCTGATGCAGGGACCGAAGGGGGTACTTGCCCTGATAGATGATCCTGGTGTCTCCACCGATATCGAGATTAGAGATCGTGGAATCATACGAGAACGCCCGATGGTTCGTGAGCTTCGTTTGTTGAGGCGTGGCTGCCCAGGGCAAGAAACTCGTTTTCAGACCCCGCATATGCCGCCGGCGGGGTGTTTGAAATGCCCTCATCTCTTCAGGCTGACAAGAGAGCTTGTATGTTCAACAATGAAACCAACGAGGGCATTCACCCTTCAACTCTTGATGATGTTTCCCCAGCCGGCTTTTGCTCGGGCGTTGCAGCAGGAGAAAGAGTGCCGCGCCACATACAGCCGAGGCACCGACGAGCGGGTTACCACTTGAGCTCCAGTGACCCCGCATTCTTCCCGGGCGGCACGATGGTATTGCCGGCCTAAGCCCGGTTTTGGACTCGTGGACAGGACGGCATCGTGCAGCGATGCCTCTCATGCAATGGATCTATCACGATTCGTTCAGTATTCCTAGATGCATCTAGTCTGAAGCAGCTCAGTGTCTACCTGCTGTTTGATCCAAAACCTTCACAGATGAACGCGTCGGCTCAGAGCCTAGTCTCCATTCTGAGACCAGGCCAACGACGTCTGGTGAGGCATCTGGAAGAAACGTCAATCGTTGCTGACACTGACACACGCATATCATCAGATTCGTTCCGTATTCGCAGTTCAAACCCGCAAACTCAGCCTACACGAGTACCAGACCCAAGAGCTATTCCGTCAGGTATGACGATATTAACACCTGTCCCCGGGCCCCAGCTCAAGCTGACCTGCCCCCAGGCTGGCATATCAGTCCCGCGCGGAAGGCTTGTCACCTCATCAAGTGAGGTTCTGGATGCAGCAGCAGAGTTTGGTAAAGGACGATCATCCCGTAAGCTGGCGAGTACCGAGTCTGACTGTGCCAGGGACTGGGTGTGTGGTAAAGCCTCAAATTCTCAAGCCTGGCCGTGGATCCGCTGCGAGCTCTGGGGCTGTTCCTGCGAAAGAACTCGGCCGGGAGGTTTCCGTGGAAAGTTTGAGCATCACCCTCTTCAGCACTCGTCTTGACCATGGGTATCGTGTATCTCGCGCTTACATCGAGGAAGCCGTGACGAACGCGAACGAATGGTCTCTAGAGATCAGGCTTGACAGAGAGAAGTATCTGGCCGCTTTGCATCTCAGTCAACCTTCTGTCCGAGATCCGAGCGAAAGGACAGCGCATCGAGCCTATCCACTTTCCGTTCTCAACGGCGTCGACAACACCTCACAGGCCGGTATCGCGGCTCAACTTGGCGTACATGGCGCGCAAGCTGAAGAGCTCAAGCAAACGATCAGCAACATCTTCCGCCTTTTCCTTGCAAAGGACGCCCTGACTCTGGAGGCTACGCTGTCCACGCCCAGAATTGGCACCGGTGTCTGGTGCTATCGTGGCCGCCTGACTGTGGACGACGCTGCCAGCAAGCGACAGCAGGCGCTCTTCTTGCAAAGGGACACAGATGCCGAGGTGCCTGAGGAAGTCGAAGCCGAGAAATATAGCCTCGTCTATGTCAAGCTGCCAGGCAACATCGGGACCGTGGTCAACGGCGCTGGTCTGGCGATGGCAACCAATGATGCCATTGCCCACCATGGCGGGGCGAGCGCCAACTTTCTCGACACGGGGGGGCAGGCGACTGTCGAAACGATGACCAAGGCCTTCGGCATCATCCTCGGGGATCAGAGGGTGAAGGCCATACTTGTCAACATCTACGGTGGTGAGATGGCATGTGCAAAATGTCGAGGAGGTGCGTCATGCTGACACAATGTCGTGCAGGAATCATAAGATGCGACATGATTGCGCAGTCCATCATCAGCACCGCAAGATCCCTTGGTCCGCTTCGTGTTCCCGTAGTCGTAAGGCTGCAGGGTACGAACTCGGAAGAAGGCTTGCGCCTTGTACGTACCGAGTCAATGCAATGCGCCGGATGGATGGCTGACGTAGTAACCGGACAGCTGGAGGAGGCTGACCTGGGCATGCATATCGAATCCGACTTTGGCCGGGCGGCGAGCCGAGCCGTTCAGCTTGCCGGAGGCCCCTAAGACGGGGGAGCTGCACGCGCGAGCGCCTCTCTTCTTGTCGAAAGCAGCCAATGTTCTTCCTGAGCAGCACGTATTTGAACCATTTGCGAAGAGATGCATCGCTCCACATGAGCTGGAGACAGACCTGAGCAAAGACAACAACACATGGCCTAGGGGCTATCTTGGTGGGGGGCGCCTGCTGCAATGTTGGGCGGACCAGGTGGCACGACAAGAAGCAGAGGGAGGGCGCAAGCTTAGCGAGGGAAATGCTTGCCCGTACCTGTTCAGGCGGCAGCGCCAAATGTGTCGCCACCTTTATCGAGATACTCCTGCTCCTTGGATTCCATGTCCCTGCCAAGAGGTCCGTTGCGATGAGGATAGCGGCCGAACTCGGCAATGATGTCCCTGTGCCTCAGCTCGAACTCGAGATTGTTTTGGAGAAACTTCTCAGTGGCTTCCTTGTTCCTCGCAAGTATTTCGCCGCACTGGCGGTCTTGTTCAGTGGCAGCTGACGAGGGCTGGGCCAGCAGTGCCTTGAAGTCGGTACCCATTCCTGTGTATTCAGCGACGGCCTGATCGTGCGCCTCGAGTTGTTCCGAGTGCATCAGAGGCAAATAGAACCACATGCGGCGAGAGCCAAAGTATTTCATGTCGGGTGACGTCGGTATCCCAAGTTCGATTGCGTGCCGGGCGACGGCCTGGGCGAGAGGATCGAACAGGTTGAAGACAACATGGGCGTCTGTGCCGCGATAACAATTGCGTGGGACTTGATCGAGGAGGAGGACGGCGGCAAGCCATTCGGTCGGGGATGCGTTTTCCAGCGTTGAGAGGACGGAGCTCGGCGAAGGGGCAAGTGATCGGACAGCCTCCAAAGGCTCGGCGAAGCGTTTTCTGCATGGTCGGAGTCTTGTTAGTCGGGATGCCCTTGCGCACACTCAAGTCTGCAGAGGGAGACCTACACGCAGCCATGATCGAATTCCTCGCCACCGCCGAACCAAGGCTGCATTTCTTCCTGCTGGGGCAGAACCGCGGCATCTTGATCGGGGATGTGGGAGAACCAGAAGCTGTTGACTGACGCAAGCAGGTCGCGGCTGATAATGTTCCCTAGCCCTCCAGCGACAGGCGGCATATTGTTGGCGGTAGACGTTGAGAGATATCGAGGGGTACTCGTCAAGAACAGGTTGCTGCTCTTGCTGGCGCGATGTCGGATGGTAGGAACCGAGAAATGGCGCAAAGCTAGTCGGATTTCGGGACGAATCTGGACACGGGCTCGCAGAGTAGGAGAGGTCCTGGACGTTGAACAAAGGGGCGCACGCGACAGCGATGCCGTCTGCCGGAGTGGAGCGCGTATCATTGGCACCTTGTTCTCGAGCCCGGTGATAGCAAGGTGCGTTGGGGTGACTGTATTGAAGCTATTGACTGCCGTCCCCATGAATCCATGCCGCAATACCCTTCAGTTAGCCGGTAAGCGAAAACAAATATCCTTGGCAGCTCGGTAAGCTGTGGGGCTTGCCTGGAGTTGACGAGAAATGTCTGCATCAGCATGAAGACTGGCGCTACTCCTCAAGATCGACATCACCAGCGAGGAAGATGAAGGCCGTGTGCTGTGATGATACGATGCGTGTTATGGTCGTCTGCCATCCCCGAGACTTTGTTGCAGTACTCATTGAGATGACGGCAGTGGACACCTCAGGCATCAGCTCATTTGCTAAGCCGACGCATTCCGCTGGCTAAGTGCGAAATCACGTGATGCTCCGTCTCCCCCTTACTGACCGCCAATGACAGCCAGCCGTCCCATCTCCTTCCAGTCATTCCAGTTCTCACCTCGTTGCGTGGTTGAGCTGGTTGAGCAGACACACCGAACACATCCTCCTTCGCTTCGGCCATCTCTGTTCCACCCTTGAAGCCGCCGCCTGGCCAATAATCGCTCACGGATAGGCCTCCATGCCGACGATGCAACCACTTGGGAATCCCGAGCTGGGCGGATTGTGGCGGAGCCATCATTGTCAATTGATATCAGCAACAAACGCCGACCACCAGCTTCTAGGCCACCCCGGGACGGCTTCCAGAACCAGTCACACCCCTGTCACGAGTGCACAAGGTGTGCTGCATATGGAGGGTGCCCGCGCAATCTTACCCCCGAAGTCTGGTGCTCCCCCGGCCGCTGACCGTGGGTGCTGGAGGACGGGGAGCCTGGACTGGCCCGTCACAGCTCCCCCGCTTGGGAGCCCATATCTCCCCAAGTCGCGCCGACCGTGTCTGCCTCTGTGGCACCAGAAGTCGCATTTTGTTGTCGCTCGGGGCAGCCAAGGAACTGGTGCTGTGCGCCCGCGAAGCTGCCATGAGTGCCTTGCCGGCGCAGTCCTAGCTGGAGCTGTTCGTCGGAGAGGGGCAGATTCGATCTCAGGGCCCCGCAGCCGAAGCTTTTGGACAAGCTTTTTAGATAGGCCTTGGCCAGCTTGGCCCTTCTTGGCTTGCACTCCCGCGTCTTGGTCTCAGGCTCTCAGCCAACCACCCGTACCAAGTCTTGGTGCCGCACGACACCTCGCCTTCCGGCCCTTCCCCATCTGCACAGCCAGGCTGGTAAAATGCCTCGGCCGGGGGCATGTGGTTCGGTGGCGGGCGGGTGGTGTGGTCCTGGTCGTCTTCCCAGTCTCTTTTCTGCCCCAAGTGTCCGGCCTCACCGTTGCGCCTTGCATCTATCTACGCGGGGTCCTCCGCGTGCCGTGACCTTCGGCACTTTGGGCATGGTGCGCCTCAGGGCGTTCAGGCTGGCTTCCTCCCGTCCGCCACCCCCGCTCCGAACCTAACGGGTTTGCTTAACTCTAACTTGAACCACCGTAGTGCACCGTCAGTGGCTGGGGTAAAACGCCTGTGGTGCATGCACCAAAGCACCTCATGACGAACGGCTCAACGAACGGCTCAGCTTGGAATCCGAATCCGCCTGGGAGCTTACCTCTCTGCCTATTTAACCCCTGCGATGCACGACCCGTGCGGCCGTGGCACTGTCACCCAGTCCGCGCGGGCGTTCTGGACACCTCTCCGCGCTTTTGAATGGGCCCAGATACGCTGCAGCCAAACATCCCTGCCACACCCCCTCTCCTTCTTGGCTGATCCCTGACATCTTTGCCAAGGTACCGGACACCTGGGCTCCCCGCGAGAGAACACCGCCTTGGCAAGTCGCGATACTTGGCGCCCGAGCTCCTCGCACCCCCAGCCGCCACCATGTCCTCCGCTACGCCGCCGTCTTTTGGAAGCTAACCACCCACCGACCTTCCCAGTTCGTACCACCTTCCTCCTGCAGATCGCGTGCGCGCCTCGCTGGTACAACCCTCTTCGTCGAATCGATGCCCACGAGCCGATGCTGCGATGCATCTCACCCTGTCTTCCAGTGTCCGCCTGACTCGGACCCTGCCCGAAAAGATGATCTTGCTTATCTTTTTCCCTGTGCCGCGTCTTGGCAACACTTCGCGTCTGTCCAGTGGGTGTCGTACCCGCAGACGAACGTGTTAGACCCTGCCCATAAGAAGCAATCCATCTCCTGCCGCTTCCCCAAGGGTTGGAATTCCAAGTTCCTCTTGTGCTTCCGTCTATAGGTCTGAGCCAAATCAGTTGCTGGCCCTTCGGCTTCTCTTTTTGACACCCCCCTCACGCATTGATACGATAACGCACGATGAACACTGATATCAAGCATACTCCTCCTCCTCAGGATGCGGGATACACCGTCGAGAAGTCAACGTCGCCTGTCCATGGGGGCGCTGACTACGATGGCAAGCAGGACCTCCACATCAGAGGTCTCGAGACCTCCCCTGAGACGTCGCTCGAGAGAGGTCTCAAGGCTCGCCACATCACCATGATTGCTATCGGTGGTGCTATTGGCACTGGTCTCATCGTCGGTACTGGTAAGGCTCTCGCTGCAGCTGGTCCAGGTTCGCTCTTCCTGTCCTACCTTCTCGTCGGCTTCATCGTCTACCTCGTCATGTGCGCCCTTGGCGAGATGGCTACTTGGCTCCCCATGTCTGCCGGATTTACCGGTTACGCCTCGCGGTTCTGCGATCCTTCTCTCGGTTTCGCTCTCGGCTGGACCTACTGGTTCAAGTACATCATCGTCACACCAAACCAGCTCACCGCCGCTGCTCTGGTCATCCAGTTCTGGGTCGACCGCAAGGACGTCAACCCCGGCGTCTTCATCGCCATCTTCCTCGTCGCCATCATCTGCATCAACTACTTCGGCATCCGCTTCTTCGGCGAGTTCGAGTTCTGGCTGTCGTCCTTCAAGGTCATCACCATCGTTGGAATCATCCTCTTCTCCTTGGTTCTCACCTGTGGAGGCGGCCCCGATGGCGAGGCCAAGGGTTTCCGATACTGGAAGGATCCTGGGTAAGCCGTAGTGTTCTACCGCGTTTGTATCGCAAAGCCCGACTAACGATTGTGTTCAGTGCGTTCAAGGAGGTCGCTGGCACGGGTAGCTGGGGACGCTTCTTGGGCTTCTGGTCGACAATGATCAACGCCACCTTTGCCTACCTTGGCACTGAGCTCGTGGGTGTAACTGTCGCTGAGGCCCAGAACCCCCGCAAGACCATCCCCAAAGCGAGTACGTACATATTCCCGAGTGCTCCCCCTATTCACGATCATCTCGGCTGACCCATTCTGCCCAGTCAAACTCACCTTCTACCGCATTCTCTTCTTTTACATTCTCTGCGTCCTGCTGCTCGGAATGATCGTCCCCTACGACTCCAAGGACCTGGCATTCGCCAACAAGCAGACCGTCGGTGCTTCGGCCTCCCCCTTCGTCGTGGCCGCTACAGTGGCCCAAGTGAAGATCCTTCCCCACATCATTAACGCGTGTATCTGCGTTTTCGTCTTCTCCGCGTCCAATTCGGATCTCTACATCGCGTCCCGTACCCTGTACGGCCTCGCGTCGGATGGCTCGGCGCCTGCTATCTTCAAGAAGACCGACAAGAGGGGTGTACCCATCTACGCGCTAGGCGCCTCTTCCATCTTTGCTCTTCTGGCCTTCCTCAACGTCAAGGATGACTCGCGGGCCGTATTTGTGTACTTCGTCAACCTCACCACCATCTTCGGTCTTCTCACGTGGATCTCCCTTTTGGTTACCCACATCTGGTGGTGCCGTGCCCGCAAGGCGCAGAACATGCCCAACGAGGTCATGCCCTACACTGCCCCTCTCGGCATCTGGGGCTCTTACGTGGCCCTTGGCTTGTGCATCATCATTGCCTTGACCAAGAACTTCGAGGTCTTCGTCGGTGGCGACTTTGGTAAGGAGAAGTACAAGACCTTCATCACCGGTTACCTGGGAATCCCTCTCTACCTCATCATGATCTTCGTCCACAAGTTTGTCACCAAGAGCAAGCAGGTCAAGCCGCACGAAGCCGACTTCTTCACCGGAAAGGACGTCATCGATCGCGAGGAGGAGGCTTTCCTGGCGAGGAAGGAGGCGCAGGAGGAGCTCCGTGGAAAGAGCAAGTCTGGCAAGTTCTACAAGAGGTTCGTTGCCTGGCTGTTCTAGATGAGAGGCGTGGTTTCCAGGGAAGGTTCAAGTGCTAGAATCTGCTTACTTGCAGAGTACTCCCGACAGTACTTGATACAATGATACCCCCTGGACTGACTCGGACGTGTTGTCTGCGCATAAAAGTGAACTCTGAGGGGTGAAGATGTTTGACCTGACGACGGGCGGGACGATCATCCCCTTGTAAAAGCCCAATATCGGGACGTAGATGGGGTTAAGCGGTGTGGTTGGTGTCGGGACGTAGTGTTAGGTAATGGACGGAAGACGGACATATTGCAAGCACGTGCCTTGGGGGGAGCGGGTCCAGGAGGACGCATCACACCAATCACAATCACCTGGTGGAGATGAAGTTTGTTATGAGGGCCCATACTCTGCTTTGTAATGGGAGGAGGGAGGTGGGCCTCAAGATGGCATTATCCGAATCGCCCGTTGAGTCGCCCAAGAATCACCATCGGCACAACAAGATCAACTTCAAGGTGAGAAATTGATAGCTTCCACTCCAAACTTAGATACTCTAAAAGCTGCTCTAGGAAAGTCGCCATCCGAATAATTGTTTGGCTGATTTTGGAGGGGTAATCTTTGAAGGCACCGCGTGGACGACAACCCCAAAAAGTAGAGTTTTGTTACCGCGTGATTTGATGTTTGCCGGTTGTGCTGGCGTCGTGCCGTGTCTGAAACAAGTCCAAACCTACCCATTACGGCCTGAGAACGAGGGCCGCAATGAAGGTGCCTAGCGTTGGACATGACAGGACCCCAAATTGACCTGCCCGTCGAAGGACATAAACAAAGCATTGCCTCCATCCTCCAACAGTGTCGACAGGCAGCCCCCTTGCATCTTTCCCATTACATCTTCATCAGTCAACCATGTCCTTCAATCGAATCGCTGTCCACGGCCATCGAGGCCTATTCAGCTCTACCATCACCGCCGCTCTGATCGCCTCCGGAGCACCCGTCACGATCCTATATCGCCCCGGTTCCGAAACCTCGAACATCCCGGCGGGCACCCGAACGATCGAAGTAGATCCCAACGATGACGATGCTCTAGTCGCTGCGCTGCAGGACATAGACATTGTCATGTAAGCGTGAAAGACCCATCTACAGAATTAGATACTAACTGGCCATCAGCTCCCTGGTTGGAGATACGGGGGTTCCTAACGAGTTTGGTTTTGTCAAGGCCATCCCGAGGACCGAGGTCAAGCTGTTCGTCCCGTCCGACTTGGGTCTTCGCTATGGCGAAGAAGGAATGAAAATTCCTCTTCTGAGGATGAAAGAAGACGTCCAGGAGAGTGCCAGGCGAGCGGGAATTCCGCAAACGGTCATCCTCATCGCGGATTTTGCCGAATTCACACTGGGCTCCGTGTAAGTGCCTACGCAGACCAACTACTCCTCTTTTCTCCCTACTAATGACAAATTTTCAGTGTCATGGGTATCGATGTGAAGGGCAACAGACTCTGCTACACCGGCAATGCCGCCAAGGAGAAGGTCGGCATGTGGTAAGCTTGAACTTGCATTTCGCACATATCTCTCACGAGTATGGCTAACCATGTCTCGCTCCAGCA
This sequence comes from Plectosphaerella sp. P0831, assembly GCA_014635975.1. Classification (NCBI taxonomy): domain Eukaryota; kingdom Fungi; phylum Ascomycota; class Sordariomycetes; order Glomerellales; family Plectosphaerellaceae; genus Plectosphaerella; species Plectosphaerella sp. P0831. The sequence continues at coordinate 21,209 of JACAFV010000126.1, read as the reverse complement.
CTGCGGATTATGTCGCAGCTGCGTATGTTTCGCTCTTCACCACAAGCCCCATTTCTGAAGTCAGCAATCGCGCCATCGGCTTGGTCGAGCTCGCCCCCACGGGCGAAGAGGTTGCTGCGGCGCTCGAGAAGAAGCACGGAAAGCCACCTGCAATCTTCCACCAACCCGTCGAGGACGCTGTTGCGACCTTCAACGAATACCTCAATGCCGAGTCAGACGCTAAATATCTTGCTCCGGCTTGGTTCTACCGAAAGCTTTGGAGCACTGGCGAAATAACTACCATGCTCGGCCATGATATTTACGATGTTCCCGGGTTCCAGAAGGCGACCCTGGAGGAACTTGTCGTTCAAGGCAAGGTCAAGCCTTACCGGGACCTAAGCAAGTACAACGACTTCTGGGAGATGATGTACCGTTGAGCTCGTATGACTGGGAACCACTCATGACAATATTGATGGAGCTGCGCTGTTGAACGTATGCAGCAAATAAAAATAACAGATTCGCTAGCATCTGGAAATTAGGGTACCGATTCACACCTGCTTCCTGCCCGCTCAAGTTGACTCCCAAATTTGCCTAAGCCAGCCAGCGGCTCGCTCCGCCACGATGATGCTGTCCTTCTTCCTGACGCAGAACGCATGTGGCAGACCAGAGTCGTCGATTGAGACATGTGCCCAGCCGTTCTCGATGTGTTTCTCCCTGGCGCTGATGAAGTTTGCCCTGAAATGATCCGAAACCCAGTGATCATTCTCGCCGAAGAGGAAGAAGAACTTGGGGCTGGATCGGGCAGGAGATGTTTGCTGAGTGGGCATCTCCCACAAGGAGCTGTCCCAAGATTCTTCTCCAATGGCGCGCATTTCGTCCTGCCCCATGTGCAGGGCTTGCCACACGCCATCTCGGCTTTTGAGAAAGTTGACAGTGACCCGAGTGGCATTCGCGGAGAACTTCATGACTTTGGACACAACGAGAGCCAGAATCCAGGCTGGCCAGAAGTAGAGGAAGCCCCGGATCAAGTGGTGATAGACGGAACGCAAGATGGGGGTTGCCGCGAGTAACGACAAACGCTTGCCAGCTGGCGACTCCCCAATATGGGTGACAGTTGGGAAAAGGAGGATTCCTGCTTGAAGTTTGAGATGCGGCGCGGCAGAAGAGTCAATCAGGTGTCGATGGAAGACTTCCAGGGCCAGATAGGATCCAACGGAATGCCCAGCTAGCACGACTAGGTCATACGGCACAGGAGGCTCTTGAGGTAGGCCATCGGCCTTTTTCGTGCGCCTGAGTGTTGAGAGATGACTGTAGATGAAGCGCACTTGATGCTCGACATTAAAAGGCGGGGATTGTTGTGTAAAAGGCGGATGGCTGTCGTCCTGAAAGCCAGCCAAGTCCTGGCCCTGAACTGTGACGTGGCCCTCGGCCCAGGTGAGCCGTTGCTTCAGCGCATCGAGAAAATCGGAATAGTACTCGATGAGACCTGGATTTCCTGGAATGAAGTATACCAAGATATGTGGCGGTGTGTTGTCTGGCATCGACCCCATGGCGTCAAAGATGGGCGGTCTGTCAATCTGGTGGAGTGAAGATGTTTTGCTGAAGTTGACCTGCACGTGAAAAGACGGAAAACGATGAGACGGCCCGGCCCACTCTGGCGGGTCGCCTCGGCAAGTGGGCCAGACTTGGCACTGCGGGAGCACGGGCTGGCAGTGAGGGATGACCGGCGCAGCCCCTGAAAAACCAGAACCAACGACCACCACAAAACAGCTCGGTGTTGTCGTCAAAGCAAGTAGCAGATCTAATGAGCGGAAATACTATGTGATTGATCGGGTTTGGGTCACTGGCAACTTTCTACCTGCCAGAGCTTGGAAAGAAGATACGGACTATTACAGGTCCCCTAGGCCACACCGTCACGGCGAATGGCGCCGGGCTCAGGGAGATCGTCCTCGTCCCGAGTAGCTTGCTTGTGCTCCGCCTCTTCGACCCTCCGCTCGATATCGTACGCGTAGACTGTGTCCCTGTCCATTGTGGGCACAAATAGGGGCGCCTCGGTAAAGAGGTAGCGCATCTCCTCAAGTGGCCGTTTGGCAGTCTCCGGCAGGAACGCCCAGAAGAAGAGTGCATTGGTGAAGTTGCAAACCTGGAGTGAATTAGCAGAAACTCGACTGTGAGACGGATGAGGGGCGTGTGTACAATGAACAGGATGTACCAGCGCCAGCCGATGCCTGTCTCGTCATCGAGAGCGACCGAAGTGGTCTGTCCAATCATGGTGTTGAAGGCGAAGCTGACCATGGTAGCGATCGAAACGCCCTTGGACCGTGTCTTGGTATCAAAGATCTCGGCTGGGATGATCCACGACAGGGGTCCACAGGTTGCACTGAAAGAGAAGTTGTACAGCCAGGTCATGGCAATGAACCCCCACGCCGCCTGCTTGTTGCTCTCGTCACCTTGAGGGGGATATTTGGCGAGCAATACCGTGGCGATGATGAAGGTGACCATGTTTCCCAAGTTACCGATGATAAGAGGCCATCGGCGACCAAAGCGGTCGATGAAGACGATGCAGAGAAACTGTGCAAACAGCGCAATGCACGATGAGATGGCCTGGTACTGGAGGGTGTCGGCCTCCGGGATGCCGATCTTCTTGTAAATCTCAACCGAGTAGTACTGGATAGCACTGACACCCGTCATCTGAATCGAGGCCTGGATGGCACATGCCAAGAACAGCCGGCGGAAGCACGACTTGTCGGTGAAAAGGTCCGCGTACGAGCGTGCCGAACTTTCATGCTCCACTGCAATGGTCTCCTGGATCTGAGCAAACTCAGCCTGGACCCATGCGTCGTTGATGTCGCCGTGTGCATGGAGCTTTGCAAGAGTTTGCAGGCCCTTGTCTACTTGACCGTGGTCAATGAGCCAACGAGGGGACTCGGGGAACAAGAGAATTAGCAAGGCGAGGATTCCGGCAGGAACGATCTGGATGCCAAGGCTGACTCGCCATTGTCGGTTGTCGGTGGGAGCGAAACTAATGAAGGTTCCTGTCCCGAATGTCAAAACGTGAACAAAACAGACATGGCTTGAGGGGTCAACGTACCCCAAGAGATCCATGCAGCACACAGAGCACCGATCCCCAGCATGAACTGCTGCAGAGCTGTGACCCTTCCTCGAATGCTGGGGTGGCAGAGCTCCGCCTGATAAACTGGAACAATCATGACCATGAGGCCCACTCTGTGAGTTGTCAGTTTTATGGCGACGTGGCTGGCAGTCAATCTGTCTCACCCAACACCAGATAGGGCACGCCCGGACATCATGTATCCGATGCTTTGGGCGCCGGTCTGCAGTCCGCCACCCAAGCAGAAGGTGATGGCGCCGATGAGAATGGTGATCTTGCGGCCGAACTTGTCTCCGCAGAACCCAGCAACAGCTGCACCGCAGAACGCGCCGCCAGTAAACACCTAGAAGATTTAGTCTTGCAGCTTTCAAACAGACCGCATGACCAGAATACGAACCGATACAACCGCACCGCTAGGGAAGGATGTCAGCAATTGCTCCAGGTTAATAAGCAGGAAGGCAGGACCAACATCTCCGCGGGATCATCGCCAATGTTGTTCGCGAAAGACGGCGAGGCGATGACTTGAGCAATAACTCCAAGATCATAACCAAAGGTCAAAGAACCTAGCGACGCGAACGTTCCAACAAGGAACTGCCAGCGAGGCCAGTCAATCTGGGAGCATGCGCACGAGACGCATCAATCCTACCTGGTACCACTTGGGTGGGATAGCCATCGTGAAGCATGTGCCAGTGAATCGGGTCGAGATGCTGGCGTACTGACACAAACTGCCAAGGGTTTTAGGGAGAGAGAGAGTTCAAGGCGCGAGGCCATGGAAGGTATTTAAATCAGGTCAGAGAGCGATCAAAATAGCCAATGACTGAACGCCTCGGGCAGCTTGGCCAGGCCATTGTAATGGCGCCACGGATTGTTGGAGGTCCGCCCATGTGAGCATGATGGGCACTGGAGCGCCTAAGCGACCTGTCAAGCTGTCTAGATACTACAGGGGATGCCGATGGTGCACGCTCAAGAGCGCGGTCAATGTTGAGCGGAACCTTGGTCGAGCGTTCGGCCTTTGATGTTGGCTGCCGAGATGCTGACGGGGGAGTGTGGATGCGCACCAATCGGAAATGGTTTACCCCATGTATGCCCCATGGGTCAGGCCACATCGGGGGTAGTTTCGTTGATCAAACATGCCTCGCACCTCGGTTGTGGGGGTGGATGCTACCCCGGGATTAAAAGACGGAGAAAATGGGTTGATGTTACCCCGAAGGAGGCTGTCGTTGTCAGCAATGATGGTCTGGAAACCCCAGAACACAGGATGCTTCCACCAGTAGACTAGGAATCACTCGTGATCTTGGTGTTCTGGTTTCTTCATGGTGAACTGTTACGGGGTTCCTAGCTTGAAAGGATCACCTTCAGGAGAGCAGCCGAGGGGCTTTCCCATGACCTCTGTGCTGTCTTTATAACCCAATAACTGACCATTCGACTTCCAGTTCTCGAGCATCATAGGGAGGGCGCCGCCTAAGCTCGAAGGACCGGAGGGAGTAGCGGAGGAGAGGAGAGTTTCCCCGTGTCTTTTACATCTCAAACCCGTGATTCTCGAGTCGCTTTTCAATTTCACTGTTGTGAAGTCGCGATCCCCTCACTTATGGGTCAAGCATATGCGGGGTGGGGGGGCAGGTGGCGTCATAGTGGCCAGAGTAAGAAGCCCTGCCTCCTCTGACCGTGTGCTGAAGGAGGCCAATATCTGCGCAACTACTGGGTCTACAGGTCGGTACCCTTGGGTTCAAAGGAAACTGCCTACTTCACTCTCCTGCCTAAGAGCATCCGCTTAACGTATGTTGTTGCAGTGAAATCGGGCACGAACTCAACTGATACCACGAATGACATTAGTGATTACCAGGCTTTGGCTTCCACGTGGTTCGTTCTGCCTTTTGGGTATATGTGATTGAAGGGCATGGAATACCTTTACCCATACGTCGGTGCTGAACGACCTAACTAGTCCCCGCACCTCAACGACCTATTAGCAGATGACATTTGAGGTCAAAACTCGTGTATTCAGTCGGGAGGACTTCGCGCCGACTCCTCAGCCCCAGTCGAGTCGCGAGGATGCGGCTCTCCGAGGGATTGCATGTACGGGCGCCTTGTTGTCCAGAATCTCTCCGATGCTTCCATGTGAAGAGTGTACGACGGTTGAGAATATGGCCTCGATGGCCAGGTAGACCTCCGTGGGCTCGGAAACTGAGCAGACTGCGCCCACAAGATGCGTTGCCTCCAAGAATGGTGATCTGATGATGACGGGTCAAGGCCATAACGAGCGAGTCCATGACGTCAACTTGAGTCTCACGGTGAACATGAGCGATGTGGCCAGCCATCAATTCCCAGTCTTTTCCGATCCCCTGTTGTCATTCTTCTACCTGCTTCATTTCTTGCAACGAAGCGTCAGTGCCCAACTCGTCTCGCGCTGATCTGCCGGAGTCGAGGCCTGGATGAAAGGTTGGCCCGTGGCCGAGAGGACGGAATTAGTGGCCAATGTTTCTCCTCCACGATTGTCGAGGTGGATGTGTGGTCGGGTCTCGGCTACCGTCCAGTCTCGCGGCGAGCTAGAGCAGACAGCTGAAAACCGGCCAGGGGCAAGCGACAGCATTAGGTCAAGTGATGCAACACAACGCCAGCCAAGAAAAGCCGCCATCTTCCCCGCCCCTGAAGCAAGTCTTCCTTTAGGGGGCCTCATCGCTACACATGGTCGGAGTGGTACCCACTAAGTGCCTGTTGTTGGAGGTGGCGAGGAGCCATTGGATGGTCTTGCTAGCACAGCTTCGTTTCCTCCCAAAACTTGAATTAGTCTGAACTTTCATCTCGACAGGTCAGGCCAACGGCGGTGCTGACAGCCTCCTTAGGGTGCCCTGAAATCGGATTGATGCTGTCAACTCGCCAAGAAACCAAACGGCAGCTTACTGTTACCTCCGCCTGCTGTGCACCATACCTAACGTTGTCGCATCATGATGTAAGTGAGCCTATTGATTGGAGGTCCACAGATGCTGGACTTCGGGTCTGGTGTAAGACAGTGGGCGCAGCTGAGAAACTTGGTCGAATCACCCGCAGACAAGAATCCCATCCTGCAACATCCCAAAACCTCTCCAGCACTGGCGTGGACTACACACTGGCCAGCTGGCTCCAACGCACCTCTGTGGACTTGGCTTGGCCTCAGCTCGGATGACATATTGGCCTGCATTAAGGCATTCAGCCACCGGGGCCCCGGATCGACCACGAATGGAGGAACGGGGCCGCCCAGCCCGCTGATATTAAGTTTCTCGTGTTGAGAAGACTATCTGGCAGTAATCTGTACACCACTACTACTGCAGCCCAGCTGTATCGAGATCTTGTTCTGAGTGGTCACCATGGGAATCGCCCGCAGCCACGACGTCGCCGCCGACCGCTTGGCCAGTCTTAGGAACTGTACTCTGCCTAGCGGTGAACATGATGTTGGACAACATGATACGAGAATGGAAGGGCTGAGAAACTCCAGTGTCTCCACACTGAGGGCGTCGAGGGCTCGCTGAACAATGAAGCTTGCCCTACAAGGCGGACGGCGGGATGGCGGGCTGGGGCGGATTGATCCCGGTAGCACCTTGCAACCCGTACATGTAAGGTTACACTACAGCCTTCGGGGTCCGGGAGCTCTAGAGTACAAGCCATAATGACGGGTCCAATGCATGAACAGAGGGGCCTAGTTAAGCTCCAGATTTGTTGCAGTGTTTCTGACTGACAAGTTTGATACAGGTCTCTCTGCGATGAACATGGAGGCCAAAGTGGGCATCACTGTATTTAGGTGACCCAGAAACTTTGCCTTAGCAGTCGGTTTGTTTATGGGAGAGGAACTTTAGGGGAAGATCATGCTTATTTCCAATGATCGGCAACGTGGAGGGTGTAGCTGCTGGCCGATGGGTGTTGGTTGCCGACGCCGACGACAGACGCTGCGGGGTTTGGCTGATTCTGCGGGTCAGCCGGACCTTGAGAAGTATGGTTCTTTTTTTGGAGACTGGAGCTTAGTGTAGGATGGCCCCTGGTGGCTGCTTGGTGACTGCGTGCCTGAATACGAGGTCGGAGAACTCGAGGTCATGACGAGACGGAACTCCCGGCGACTCAGAGAGGTGTGTGTGGTTCTCTGTTGCACTAAGATTTGTTGCTCGCCGAGGACGAGGGGCAGCCTGATACCTATGGTCGTAGAAGCTAGACACCTGCCCGTCACCGGCTCGAGTGGCTTCCCGAAGCTATGGAAACCTTTGGTCGTCCCTAACGCTGGTCGTTGGGCACATCGAGCGGCCACGGTCTCGGGTGACAATGGCGCTAAAATGAGCCGGACACAACCACCACGTTGTCGGGCCATGATCAGCGGTAGCCAAGACAATCATATTTTAGGCTTGTCGGATAACCTCCGCTCTCCTTGACGGGCAAATTGATGACATCTGCCAGGTCTATGGTGGGCCAGCTAATGTGCAGTTGTAATGGAAGCTGCTGCGGAACGTGTCTTTGACCAACTTGGCAAGTATTGCTTCCGACTAACAGCCGCAGGCTTGGGCCAAGCCGAAGTACAGCAACAAGACCCGAGGTATTGCAACATCCGCCCGGGTATGGCAACATTTTGATTCTACCTCGAGGGGCCACACTTGCTGAATTCAGCTCCGATCCCAGGAGCAACTTGTTCAAAGCAGCATTCTTCCTGCCGGACCCAGGTGACGTCCACTGAGAATCAATGAATCCCTCGAGGTCTGGATGCTGGAAGAGCCTTGGAACTCGAGCATGCCAGCTATCGAGCATCTATAAAAGGGCCATACTCCTTCTCTTGCTCTTATGTTTGTCGAGGCAATGCAACCAAGGCATCCAATCTCTTCAGTCAATCGTTTCTCCCCAAGATCACATTACTTGAGTCCATCCATCCTTCAACATGAAGGCCATCATGAAGCTCGTCGTCGTGCTTCTGTCCATCTTCATGGTACAGGGCACATTGGCGGCCGAGAAATTTGATGAGCGGGACGGCACGTCGCTCAACAAGGTCTACTGCGACAAGGGCAAGACCTCTTGCGGAACCAAATGCGTAAGTGGTGACCCTTCCTCCTCCTCCTGCCACAGGAGCCTGTGCTATGTATATGCTGACGTACTGTGACAGTGTGACGTTGGAGAGACTTGTGGCTCCGACTACAAGTGCAAGAAGCCCTTCACCTGCCCCCCGTACACCACCAAGTGCGGCACCGACAAGTGCTGCAAGGCCGGAGACGTCTGCGGAGCCGATTACAAGTGCACGACGCCCTTCACCTGCCCTCACGACAAGACCAAGTGTGGCAACGATAAGTGCTGCGGCCACGACGAGAAGTGCGAGGACAACAAGTACTGCAAGAAGGTCTTCACCTGCCCTTGGGACAAGACCAAGTGCGGAGACGACAAGTGCTGCGGCAAGGATGAGACCTGCGAGAACGGCAAGTACGGCAAGTACTGCAAGAAGGTTTTCACCTGCCCTTGGGACAAGACCAAGTGCGGAGACGACAAGTGCTGCGGCAAGGATGAGACCTGCGAGAACGGCAAGTACGGCAAATACTGCAAGAAGGTCTTCACCTGCCCTCACGACAAGAATAAGTGCGGAGACGACAAGTGCTGCGGNATGAGACCTGCGAGAACGGCAAGTACGGCAAATACTGCAAGAAGGTCTTCACCTGCCCTCACGACAAGAATAAGTGCGGAGACGACAAGTGCTGCGGCAAGGATGAGACCTGCGAGAACGGCAAGTACGGCAAATACTGCAAGAAGGTCTTCACCTGCCCTCACGACAAGAATAAGTGCGGAGACGACAAGTGCTGCGGTCGCGATGAGACCTGCGAAACCGGCCAGTACGGCAAGTACTGCAAGAAGGTCTTCACATGCCCTTGGGGTAAGACCAAGTGCGGCAAGGACAAGTGCTGCAGCAAGGACGAGAAGTGCGACAACGGATACTGCAAGAAGATCCACACCTGCCCCTGGGACAAGACCAAGTGCGGCAAGGACCAGTGCTGCAGCAAGGACGAGAAGTGCGACAACGGATACTGCAAGAAGATCCACACCTGCCCCTGGGACAAGACCAAGTGCGGCAAGGACCAGTGCTNAGTGCTGCAGCAAGGACGAGAAGTGCGACAACGGATACTGCAAGAAGATCCACACCTGCCCCTGGGACAAGACCAAGTGCGGCAAGGACCAGTGCTGCAGCAAGGACGAGAAGTGCGACAACGGATACTGCAAGAAGATCCACACCTGCCCTCGGTACAAGACCAAGTGCGGCAACGATTGCGTGAGTTCTGTCCAATTCACAGGCCGGCCCATGATCAGACACTGACTCCTAGACTGCAGTGCGAGAAGAATGAGAAGTGTGACAACGGCCACTGCAAGAAGATCTTCACTTGTCCCAAGAACACCGACAAGTGTGGCAAGAAGAACTGCGTGAGTACCTCCCTACCTGACTTTACCGCGTCTCGAACATGATCTGACACCGTCTGGATGAAGTGCAAGGACTACGAGTACTGCGGCCATGATGGTCAGTGCAAGAAGAAGGACAAGTGCGCCTACGTCCGCGTGAGTACACAGAACCCCGAGCTTGTGAGACGTTGCGCTGACTTTCACGCTCTAGTGCCGTGATGGATACAAGTGCTACGACGGCGAGTGCAAGAAGCAGTACGGCCACTGAGCCACCGGGCTATGGAACTGCAACAGGGTCAGATTGGATTGAATGACGACGTACATGACGATGAGATGAAGGGGAATGTGGCTCAAACCGTCTTTCCGAAGACAACATTTTATTCTTGTAATTTCTTGATTCGAACGGGTTTCAGTAATACCTGGCCATAAAATCAACGCTTCCTGGGAACTTTGTTGGCAATCGTCCTGGCACCGCGAAAATGATGCGCCTACCTGCCTGAGCTTGCTCGCATGTGCTGCTCAACCGACGAAATGTGCCGCAAGCTGGCCTGCAAACTGGCTTACTTCAGAGAAGGTGCCAGCTCCTTGATCAAAAGTCTTTAGATGGTCAGCATGCGATGCCTGCAATCGGGCAGTGTGTTCGTCTTACCTCGCCCATGTTCGACGTATCAAGACCGATGCTTGACGCGTGTTCGACCAGTTGATTTGCCAACATACCCGCAACAGCGTTGCGATCGCTCACAGCATTCAGTATACTGAGAAGGAAGACAAGATCGCCGTGGCTTCCTGGGTCGCTTTCTGCTAGTATGCGCTCCAGGCACACGAGCCCAGCTGTGAATGCGGCAAAGCAGAGGACGGGGTTCCTCAAGGAAACCTGCAGGTCGTGTGAGAGTCGGAAAATGCCCACAATACCTCCGGCCGCCATGGCTGCCTTCTCTCGGCTGCGTTGTAGCACAGTCGGATCTATGTTGGGACACATCTGGCCCCGCTGTAACGCGGTTTTTTGCAAGCAAATGACGGCTGCGTGGACAAGTGTGTTTGTTAGCAGGGCCTGTTGCGACCTAGACGCTTCTGGTAGCCGCAGGCTCGCAGGCATGGCTGCCGAGAGCATGTCGATGCTGTTCCCTGTCGCAGACTGGATCCGATAGCATTTTGTGTCCATTGCATGGGACGGTGTTCCGTGGTTGACGCAGGAAGACATCGTGTCGAGGGCCTGGTGGAAAAGCTCGGCGGCAAGGACCTGCATTGCTAGAGGTGAGAGGCTCAGCTTTGGCTCCTTGAGCGCCTCCTCGAAAGGAGCCGCTTCTTCGTATATGCCACTAGAAAAGGCCTCATCGGAGGAGGGAAGCAAAGTATCAATCTGGACAGTGTGAGCTGCTGCCGTCTGTTGGAAAGCATCGCTTGGTCTTACATCTCGCATCCTGATCATCGGAGGGATCCCGGTTGTGGCAAATATGAGACGGTCAGACACGAAGGCAGCCCACCACGTCCTCCTGCGTGCCTCCGTCTCTGTCCAGTCACTAATGTACCCAGTGGCTGCTGGCAATCCAGGACCGCGATCAAGCTGGTGCAAACCCAGGACCTGAGCCGCCCGAATGGCTTTGGAGCAGCTGGTGGAAGCCCTCGCGAACAATGCTTGCTGAGATTCGAAATGGGAAATGAGCAGCCAGGCTTGTGTGATGGCCAGACTAGGAGGCTGGTGTTCGGGTCGGTCAGTGGTCTGTGCCATATTATGTTTGCTGCGAAGGAGCTTGGAGCTCATACCTTCAAGTCATCTTCTTCGGCCGCCGCTCTTGCTTGCTGGTAGAGTGGTTGTGCCATTGGTATGTGTGTCGCGTCAATGTTGGCGGCCAGGGCCATGATGATGAGTTGGAGGCTGCGAGGGGGGAAATCCGGGGCATCGGCCTCGAGTGACTTCAGATAGCGCCCCCTAAGGATCATGCTCGTGGTATGACTCAGTTTGTCGAAGAATATGTCCGCCCTGCAAGGAGACTAAGTACAGGAGATTCGGAAAGAGAGACTGCCGCCGCAATGAAGCCGACTTGACGTCCACGAGGTCGAGGTACTCACAATTGCAGTCGAGTGTCTTGCGGAAGCGTCCACTGCTCATCTGGATATGTGCTTGCAGGAGAGTGAATGGCAGACATGGTGTGGGTTCTCTCCGATGTGCTCACGGTGTCGTCGTCGCTCCCGATTGTCCTCTGATACGACGACACCGTTGCTGGATTGTTTGTAGAGGACGCGGCGCTTGCTTGTTGCCTGAGCAGCGCATCATATTTCGCGGCGAGATCATTGACCTGATCGCCCATCACTTCTGATGAACCATGAGAAAACGAAGTGCCGAAGGAGACAAATCAAGCTCACCAAGCTTTGCCTCAAGATCGCGCATGTGCGTCTTCTTGCCTAAGCCCGTTTGTCTCTGGCCTGGGTAGTCGCACTCGCGGTTGGACTCGGTGCACCGACCGCAGACGGGCAGACGCCGATCGCATTTCAGCTTCCGCTTCTTGCAATACTGACATGAAAGAAGGTTCATAGGCTCGACTTCGGGAGCAGCTTGTTGAAATGCTTCCATGTCGATGTTGATCGGCTGGCTGAGGTGTATTTGAGCAGTGTCTGGTGCGGGGATGAAACGACCTCGGAGGAGGGGCTCGTCAGCAGCGGGCGTGAGCGAATGATCCAAACGAGGTCTCGCCGTCGCCAAGTTCAATGAAATGGAGTTAAGATTTTGCGAACCAAAAGTCCGCCGGAGTTTATAGGATGGATTCAAGATGAAAAGCAGGCCTGAACGCGTGGTATCGCGGACTGACCAAGATTGTGGTGAGATTGAGGGTCTCGCATTTGTCAAACGCGGGGTCCGAACGAGTCCGCAGGCGCCGGACGCGGATGGAATGCTGACCTACACCTGCGGGGAGGCGGACTCCGCTGTCTGACGCTGAGAGTGTCAGCGGGCCGCTAGCACCCAGTCTACAATGGCGGACTCGATCGGACACCGCTTCCCACAGGCTTCATAATCTCCGACAGTGAGGTGGACTTGAAGCTTTGTGAGCAGCATCCCATCGTCATCTGGAACCAACATGCGGCTCCTGAAGCCAAATGTCCCTAGTATAAGACCGAGCGAGGCTTCCCGGACTCAAACAGTCCTTCCATCCATCCAACATCCAACATCCATCCATCCAACATCCAACATCTTGATCCTACTCAACATCTCCAGTCTTCACATACCTACGTCCTCATCTGCACTTGCAAACATCCACAACCCACCCACACCACAAACACCACAAACAACACCAACATGTCGCGAACAGTTCTCATCTGCGGAGCCACTGGCAAGCAGGGCGGTGCCGTCATCAGCACACTCCTCGCAGAAGATGCCGACATCAACATCCTGGCCGTCACTCGCAATGCATCCTCCGCGTCGGCACAGCGTCTCGCCCAGAAATCTCAGCGCATCCAATTGGTCCAGGGAGATCTGGCCGGTCCCGTTGCCCTCCTGAGCGCTGCCACATCGCTAGCCGGAGGTCCGGTTTGGGGCGTGTTCAGTGTCCAGGTACGTTACCGCCCGCGCAACCCCCACATCTCACATCACCACCTCTAACACTCAATCCAGGTAGCTGTCGGCTTCGGTCAAGGCGGCGGCGGCGAGCTGGGACAAGGAAAAGCGCTCGTCGATGCAGCATTGGCTGCTGGTGTCGAGTTCTTCGTGTACACATCTGTTGATCGCCACGGGGACCGGTCCGCCAGCAACCCCACTGATGTTCCCCATTTCATCCACAAGCACCAGATCGAGCAGCACCTCATCGCTCGGACCAAGGGGACCAAGATGGATTGGACCATTCTCCGACCGGTGGCCTTCCTCGACAACTTCTCAGACGACTTCAACGGCCGACTGATCGCGACGGCATGGCGCAAAGTCATCCAAGAAAAGCCCCTGCAGCTCGTCGCCGTCAGCGACATTGGTGTCTTTGCTGCCAAGGCATTCATGCGACCGGAGGAGTGGAGGGGCAAGGCCACTTCCCTCGCCGGCGCCGACCTCACGATTGACGACTTTGAGGCCATCTTCAAGAGCACCACCGGCCGCGAGCTTCCGTATGCCAACGGCATTCTCACGTCCATCATCTTGTGGCTGGTCAAGGACCTCGGTTACATGTTCCGCTGGTTCTACGAGGAGGGATACGCAGCCGACATCGCGGCACTGAAGAAGATCCACCCGGGATTGAAGGACGCCAAGGCATGGCTGGAGACCGAGAGCGATTTCAGAAAGGCACAATGATGGGCAGCGACGATAGATTAGACCTTGTTTTCTTCTCGCGGGCAATTTAGAATAATACCTTGACTTTTTACACTATTCATCACACCCATACTCGGCGTTGCAAGCTGTGACAGCCCTCTTGCCCCTGTGCTGTCCACCCCACCAAGCTCCCGCGAGCGAGGTGCATGCTAGAAGGAGAGGTGGGAATTTCTCCTAGCACATTCCCAGGATGATATTTTAAGCCGAGTTTGTCTTGCCTATCACTGGAGCCTGGATGCTCTCCGGACTACAAGATGCCTGTCCTTAACTCCTTGTAGAGGGAGGTGGGTCGCGAGTGTCTAGCGCAGCAGTAATTATGCCCGGCATCAGCCTCTCGTACTCGTCACTATCGGTGCCGTGCCAGTATCGCTTCTGAAGCTTGGCTCTCGTATTTTGCGGGGTTATCTCCAGAATAGATAGCCCTGAACCCAGGATCATCTTGACCCAAGGAGGTGGGTTGAAATGATCCGGTTCGCATCCGACGTTGTGTCAAATCCCGTCACCTCCCATCTTCTTTCTGACCGGCAGACTTCGGTCGCCCAGCCCTCACATCTAACGGTTCCCAGTGCAGATGCTACCACAATGCATAGGTCAACCACTGGTAATGGGCCTCGACGATTGCTCCCACCTTCTTTGCATCCCCTTGTACTTCTTTGGTCGACGACCTGCACCTTCGTTTCTGGCGCGTATGTTCAAGCAGTCACATGCGACGATGCTGTACCACCATACAGAATCGGTGGCCTTGACGCCAAAATCGACTATTCACAGACGCCTTCAGAAACACCATTGTACTTGGAAATCTTTGGCCTCTATCAGTCAACCAACCTGAACAACTCCGTATCGATAGAGGCCAATGTGAGTGTCACGGTCACTTTGCTGTCACTTTCGAGTGAGAAGTCGATCGATCTCCCACTTCCAGAACCGTTTACGCCAAAAACATCTTCACTCCAGAAGTACCGCCTTCCTCTCACAGTCAACCTTCATCCATTCGATGATTACCTTGTCGAGATCCGTCTCCGATATGCATGGAACAGCACATCGATTGCTTGCTCACGCACGGGTGTGACCCCAGTGCTTCAGAGGTCATTGGCATCCACTGCCCAGTGGCTTTCTCCCGCGGCTCTTGCACTTGTGCTGCTCACTTTGCTCCTCTCACGCACTCGGGTCGGCCATCGGTCCTTCGCAAACGATTCGCTGTCGGTAGATTCTGGAAGAGTGGCCGGCTGTCTCTCCTACATCCAGTTCTTCTTCTTCCTGGGCTCGTTGACGCTTCACTTCCCTGGCTTCATACGACCCATCACAAGCCCCAGCAGTTGGTCGACGCTCATGTTCCCGGGAGGCCCAATCATGGACGACTCCTTGTATCTCGGCGTATCCGACGGCATCTACGAGGTCAATGGGACATTTGGCGGCACGGCTGGGTTGGAGCTCGTCTCACAAATCACGGGCGCACCTACAACGACGTGGAACTGGATCAACATCATCAGCCTGGCCTGCATGCTACTCGCATCGCTCATGCTCATTTTCCAACTCGGCCCCAAAGTTCCCTGGACACGTCCTGTCTTTGACTCCAAAACAATGCAAACAATCCGAGGCACCGAGTCGCATGGGGTCCGAGGCACTCTTTACACAGTTCTGAGGTTATTCTTCAGCTACTTCATGACCCCCGTGGTGGCATGGACGTCGTACCAGCTCACCTTGGGCAGTCTTTTGCCGGTATACCACATCGTCATATGTTTGCTGGTATTGACGTTGATACCAGTCGCCTTCTGGTGGAGTCTTCGTCAGGCTACAGCTCGACAGCTCGGGTACTTCCTCGTGGATGCCCGATTCAAGCGTGAAGATGCCGCAAGCGTTCCTCGTGCCCAGGACCAGTTTGCTTTTGCCATCTTCGTCCTCATGTACCTTCGAGGGTGCGCCATAGGAGGGCTGCAGATGTCTGGCTTCTTCCAGCTGCTCGCTTTGGGCGCCTGCGACATCGTGCAACTTGTCGTTGCCTTTTTCCTCCGTCGGGCGATTTTCATGGAGACAGGAGTTGGATTGACGTGCGCGTTGAGGCTGGTGTTCCTCCTGCTTTGCGTCGGCTTCCTGCCTGACGTTGCAGGGCACGTGCAACGAAGCATGCTCGGGGTGGTGGTGTTGAGCCTTCATATGGCAGTCTTGGCTGCTGTCTTCATCGGTCCCTCGATGCTCCGAATTGCCCTGTTGGGAGTGCGGATGATGCGGGGCGAGACACAGGAGAAACAGGTACGTTGGAAGGTATCCCGCTGGACGATGACGCTGATTGCCTCGTGCCCAGGTGTTTAGGCTTTCATCATTGCCTCCCGCAGGGGCTAGTCCTTCAGGGTCGTCACATGTGCAGCATTGGATCGAGACGGTCAGTCCCGCTGATAGAGTCTCAATTATCAGCGTCGACGACGCCTTGTCAACCTGTGACACTCTGGTGGACCGGCCCCAGACTACCGAGCAGATGCATGCCATCAGTCACAACGAAGTGGGGCAGCCATCATCGCCCCGTGTTCCATTTTACGGGCAAACACCCAACTTTTCGCGTCCGTTGTCGATGCCGTTGGGGACAAATGTACTGGTGGCCGATGCAGTCCCACGCGAGGGCGCCCACAGACGTAGCATGCTATAGCGCTGAGGGGTCCAATTTTGAGAGGCAAAGGAAGTTTGAGGCGGGGGCATTTTGAGATCCCCACGACCGCACTCACATCAGTACACATAGTGATATTGATTCATGATGAGAACATACATCGGTTACATGTCACTCGAATGAGCACTTTGGTCAGAAATCAGGCCAGCGACAATTTCTCCACAGATAGGTGTTCCGCCCAACGGCGCCAAGTTTAGTGTAAGAATGCCAACTCCCCATTGCTGCTGCTTGACCCCATAGACGGTCCGATAAGACGGCTCGCTCCACTGGCACCTCCACTGACGACGGCGCGCTTGGGAGAGGATTGAATACTTGGACCCCAAGTCGACAGCATCTCCGCGTTTGCCAACCTCCCTCCCGTCTCATCCGGAAGACAGAAGCAAAAACTCTCCGATTCAGTAGCAAGAGTAATCCTCACGCTCCCGGTCCTCAGTCCCATCAGCCCGAGTCGCCACCATGTCCCAGTCGGTCTATCGTCGCCGTAACGCTGCGGGGTACGGCTTCGAGCAGTGCGCCGCGGCCATCCGCGAACCCAAGGCAGCCGCGGATGTGAAGATCCGGGATGTCCCTACCGATGTAGGCCAGCTCCATGCCCTGGAGCAAGACCGCGTGCCCGACTGACAGCACTCTAGCTGGACGCCCTCAAGGCCAATGGAGCATCCTACACCCTGGAAAGCTTCACCATCGAGGACGCCCATGAGCTCGGCCACCTCCTCCAAGCCCGGCTGCTGCCCCTGTCCCAGGAGAAGCCCACCCTCGTTTCCATCTCGCTCGCCAACAGCAATCAAGTCGTCTTCCAAACCGCTGTCGGCTCGGGCGTCGCACCGGACAATGAGACATGGGTCGCTCGCAAGCGTAACAGCGTCATGAGATGGAACACGGCCACTTGGTTCTTGTCGTGCAAATTTGGCCAGGATGAGGAGCTCTTTGCGTCAAAGTTTGGCATGAGTAAGGAGCAGGCAGGCAAGTACGCCATCCATGGAGGCGGTGTTCCCATTCGCGTTCGCGGCGTCGAAGGCATCGTGGGCGTCGTGATTGTCAGCGGCCTGAAGCAGGACCAGGACCATGGTGTCATCATGGACGTCATTGAGGAATCCTGGGAGAAGATTTAAGAGCATCAAGCACCGTCTGCCATCTACCCGCTGACGGAGCGATGCAGCTCCATGGCTCGGCTCAATGAGATTTCTCTGGCAAAACTGTCAAATCCGTGCAGAAGTCCATATGTTGGTTCGTTGTTGCCTAAACTCCATACCAGAGATGCATCATAGTTGGGGCCGATAGTGCGAGTATGCACAAGGACCCGTATTGTCTGGACGAGACAAGCCAGACAGGAGAAGAAACAAGAAACAGCAGTCATCGAAACCAGAATCCGCTTGTACCATCCTCCAATGCACACCCATATCGATCATGAGAAAGTCGCCTCCCATCGTCCAATTCAACAGTCGATGCGTGCAACCCACGATTAAGGCTCTACCCCGCCCGGCCTCGGCACTTCCCCTTGCGGTGTCGTGGTCGTCATCTCCAATTTGTCACTCGGGGTAGCGACTTTGTCCGCATGCGTTGAGGGGCAGCGGACCTACGCGCCACCCACGCTCGCAGCTGGCTGCTTCGCCCTGCGCCCCAGCAGCGTCGCGCCGTCAAGGCTGAGTTCGAAGGGGCCCTTGCCGCGGTTGCGATCCCGCACCTGCTGACGTGCTGCAGCAGTGATTGCAGCCGAGTGTTGGCCGTAACCCTTCTCCTTGTGGTTGGTCTGTCTCTCCCGCTCACGACCGCGCTGCTGCTCCTGGTCCTTGATCTGGGTGTTCCGCATCGACTGCTCCAGTCCTTGGGTACCCTGCGAGGGCTTGTGGACGTATTCAGCGTCTTTGCCATCTGCCATTTCCTCGTCATCGTCCTCGGACTCTTCGTTAAGGCCGCCAAGACGTGCGGGGACACCACCCTTGGTGCCCATCTGCTTCCGCCGCTTGGCCTCCTCCTCCTGCCTGTGGACCGCGTAGCCCACATCGAAGACTTCTCGGAGGTTGACAGCGCCGGGCGAACGGAAGTCGTACCGGTTGCCACCGTCAGCAAGGCGGGTGGCATCGAAGGCGCGGAGGACGTCGGGCTGTGCCTTCAACTCGTCACGAGGCGTGGGGCCAGAACCGGCGACCCATGGGTGTGCCAAGAATTCGGTAATGGTGTAGCGCTTCTCAGGGTCAACCGTGAGCAGGTGAGAGATGAGGTCCTGGGCACTCTTGGAAATGTCGTCCCACCAAGGCGAGAGGAATGTGTACTGGCCCTTGGCGACCTTCTCCGTCAACACCTCGATGCTCTCGTCGTAGAAGGGAGGGAATCCGCAGAGTAGCGTGTAAAGGACGCAGCCAAGTGCCCACATGTCGACCGACTTGGAGTATCGCTCGTCCTTGACGATTTCGGGAGCCGTGTAACCGACGGTGCCACAAGGAGTCATCGTCTGGTTGTCCCATACAATCTTGGAGAGGCCAAAATCGGCAATCTTGATCTGGCCGATTCCACCAGCACCGACGCCGAGGATGAACTCGCCCTCGTCAACCTTGTCCTCGTCGCCGGCCTGCTTTGGCTTGGGGTTTCGGGATGGGACGAATGCGGTCGGGTTGAAAAGGATGTTCTCGGGCTTGATGTCTCTGTAGGGGCAGGTCAGCTATCGGTCCCTGTGGTGATGACAATGCGCCCGATTGGCGCAACGACAATGTAGCGTACCTGTGAACGACACCGCGCTCCTCGTGGAGATACTCCAGCGCCTTCGCCACCTGGACGATAACGTGGCGAGACAGCTCCTCGCTAAAGTATGTCAGGCGGACAATCTGGTGGAAAAGCTCGCCGCCCTGGGCAAGCTCGAGAATGATGTAATAGTACTGCCGCGACTCGGCAAAGTCGATCAATTTGATGATGTTGGGGTGGTCGAGCTGTCGCATGATTTGGACCTCTTTGAGAATGTTGGACCGCTGTAGTCTCGTCAGCCTCGGCCGCTCGCCCAATGTGGGAGGCATTCTCGGAACATGATGAGACGCAAGACAGGTGGAGAATGCCCCGTAGCAAGGAAAGCACAAATGGAAGAAGTTGAAATGTCTCGCACCTCTGCAGCTTTGGGGACCTTCTTGAAGTCCGGATGTAGATGGTTGTTTCCCTATGAGCGACACCCCTTCGTTGGTATTGTGGCACGGCAGGGAATGGAAGGAAAGGATAAAGGAAAGACGTGCGACGGCCAAGGAAAAGATGACACCGTGATGGGCGGTACATCAGCAACGTCACGTACCTGCATGCTGTTCATCTCGTACTTGCGGACAACCTTGATGCCGACTTCGCCGTACTGGCCCTCGGTGTCGCGGGCTCGGTAGACGTTGCTGAACGCGCCGTCTCCCATCTTCTCGAGGAGTACCCACCGCTCGAGGCCAGGGTACTTGGGGAACTTGCCCCGGCTTTCGTTCTCCTCGGCGACGAGCTTGGCGATCTCGTTGCTGTCGATGTTCTTGGTCCGGCCTCCCTTCTGGGCAACGTTTTGATAGGGCTCAGCAGCGTGGGCGGCAGCATTGCCGGCCTTGGCAGCACGGTTCTGTCCGTCGCCGGGGACCACCGAGTAGGCCTCGGGGATGCCGGCGTGGACCTTTTGGCCGCCGCCGATGGCAGGTTCGGACATTGCGACATCGGTGTGCGGTTTCTGTGCCGTGGTAGGCTGCGGCGGGGAGTTTTGGTGTTTCGCCTGAGGCTCATCGTAGTTGTTCACGCGGGCTTGCTTGCCTACGAGTGGGAGGGTTCCAGGTCAGCTTCAGGTAGTCAAGACGACGAGGAGGGGCGCATGGTGGCCAGAAAGAATCAACTAGATGCGGCCATGCGGCAGCCGTGCAAACATACCATGACGAATGAAGTTCTTAAGCTGCTGTATCGTCGACATGATTGCGGCCTTGTCGCGAATTTGGCGACGACCTCGGGGTGCGGGTGGTGGTTGTGGTGGGATGACGTCGCTCTCGTCGATGCTGCGTCGAATCTACTCCCGGCGCGACCGCTCTGGGTTTTCGTCGGTCTGTAATCTGGTGTCGCCTCGGTCGTTGAGATGCAACCCTCTATGTCTTTGCGTTCCGAATAAAGATCTACGAGAGCGGATCTAGAGTTGGCAAGGCGGTGGGAATGTGTCGCAAGAAGAGGGGAAAAGAAGGCGTCAAGGACGTCGGGCAGGCAGATGGATGGTGCAGCGACGGATGCGAGTGATGTGTGTGGCTGTTTGAAGGGTGGGCCGTGATATGTAAGCGGCTGGCGGTCGGTGTGATGTCGTAGTGAGTAGGCAAGGTACAGTACGTAGGTCGCTGTGCAAGGCAAGGCAAGCAGCACCGGATCTTTGAGGAAGTCGATGGGGAGGGGCCACGGGAAGGAAGGGGTCGCGGCAGGGGGAGGGAGGGAATGAAGAGGAGGCACCAGAATTGAAAATGACGAAGTGCGCGCTTGTCTTCCTGCAGGAAATAAACCAGGCTACCGGATGGTAGGGGGGGATGGTCAGGTCAGGGTCTTGGTCGGTAATCAAGGAACTGGGACTGAAGGCCAGAGGGTGGCTCATGCAAACGCGCTGCAGGGCCGGGAGGAGGGGTGTACCGGTACGTGACGGGTCGGTCTGCTGTGCTGGGCGCCCTAGTACGTAGGGGTCTGTCTGTCTGTCGGAGCGGGCAGGTCAAGTCACTGACGCGCTGCGGTGCAGGTCAACAACTGTCGTGGGGTTGGATGTTCAGGCCCGGGCGCAGGCGTGTTTGAAGATGGCAGGCGATGATGTGTTTGATCAGGGGTAT
>JACAFV010000125.1:87974-102811 GCA_014635975.1 Plectosphaerella sp. P0831 | reverse complement strand
AGCACCCAAAAAGGCGGCAGGGTTTCTCTTTCCCCTGGCGGGTGGGGTGACACGGCCTCTCTCTTCTGCCCCCCCCCCGTATTCCGGACATCCCGACACAGGAGGGTCCCGTCTGTCCCCCGGACGACGATGACAAGACTCATCGGTGCCTGCCCCGAAAGCAAGAGCGCTGACGATCATGACGATGGACCGACGGGTCAAGCATTCGCAGGAGGTGGTATTGTATTTGAAAGCGGGCACATGCGCGACGACTTTTCTCGGTCGCTCAAATCTCCCCTATCTCTGGGTGCCCTCCACTGTGTTTTGGCGAGATTTGGCCATCTCCTTCCAATCCTTTCCTTGGTGGTCTGCCTCAGGCCCCGTTTATCCTCACACCCCTGGCGTGCTCCTGCGGCGCCACACGCACGATTCTTCTCCCTGGCACGCAGGAGCCAAGCCCGGTAGTGTCTGGTCCATCGGCCGAGAGTTGGAGACGGGCAAGACGGTATTATTGTGCATTGCTGGCGTTGAACTTGCCGTTCGTCAATCAGTACAGAGAGAGAGGCGCGAAAAAGCTTCTGAAGAAAAGCCTTCTCGTCCCGTCCCATTTTGCTAGTGAGGGGCCCATCATGTTTCACCATTTTGCACTCCAGACGGCCTGGCGATGGGGCGGCCATATGACGCAGTCCGACGAGGAGACGACACACGCCCGCGCGGGAAAACAAACCACTGTCAAAAGTCCAGACACAGATCTGCACCCCCATCAACCTCTTGGCCCTTTTGCCTCGGGTTCCTGTCCATCAGTGTGCTGAGCGGTTGGCAGCCAAGGTTGTCCGAGCATCATCGCGCGGCCGCTAGCACGAAAAAGCGTGCCATCCAGATCCACATGCGCCGACGGACTGGCCTCCTGATGCTCCCGGTTCCTTGGCCCCCCTGTCGCCAACGAGCTAAAAGGGAGGGACCACGCTCTCCGACGGGCTTCGCGCTGGCTTTCCCGTCCGGACTTTTCCTCCCTCCGAGCTTTTCTTGCCCTGCTTTGCTTTGCCTCAACTTGAACCAACCCGCCTGGGTGCTTGCTCCGCCGCAAAACCCTTGGCCAGCTGGGCCGCGTTGTATATTTGCCACACAAGTTCCACACAAGCGAAGAGGCAGCCGAGACGGTAGAGTCAGCGACCACAAACACAAGAACCATTCGAATCGGGATGCCTCACACATGTCGGGCCTGGATGGCAATTCGACGTTCAAGCCGCGCAATGTGCATCCCCCCACACCAGGATCGATGATTCGTCCATCGCGCCCCCTTGCAAGCACTGACCCTGCTGCCGGTATTTACCCGCCCCACCCCCTCAGGAACAGGAAAATAGCCCGGCCAGGGCCCAGGGGGTTTGCACGCTCACTGCACGAGCTTTCAGATTTCTCATTTCTCAGGCACATGGAGCCAGGCCGAAATGGTCAGTCCAGACCGACCGGGCCTTCCTCTCCTGGAGTAATATTGACGCACCTCGATCGCTGCATCTCCAATTTCCTCAAGATCACGCATGTGCCAGGCGGACACCTCACACTGCACTCACACGCATTGCTTGCTTCTGCTGCTGACGCCAGACTTGCCTCGTCGTGAGCCCTCCCAAAACGTGTCGCAAGAGGCCCTGTCCAACGTAACGTCATGCCCAGGGTGGCCTGTCTTTTCATTCCCCTCCGCATGAATATCACGACGCGCCAAAACATGTTGCCAACGTCTGCCCCCCGGGGACCGATGACTCGTACAGTCTAGAAACACTGAAATGTTCGCATAATGACAACTATCGGCTTGCCCAGTGCACCGGGGCAGCCCTGGGTTCGTCCCGTCGCCCCGCATCGTTCGCCTTCATCGTCTTCTGTGCTATTATTATCAAGAATATTCCCGCTCGTGATCCACCCGCTGTCGGCTTTCGTTCCTGACCTACTCCAGGGTGCTTATGTCCGTCTCTTCAACCCTCCACATATACCACATGAAGACGCTACGATAAGGCGCAAACTTGGCTGATATCTCCAGCATCTCCTTCTCCGACATGTACTTCCACTTGCCGCCGCCCTTGGCCTTGAGCTTCGACACGTCGCGCCCCATAAAGGCCGCCATGCCCCTCTGCACACCCAGGTCGCCCAGCGAGAAGACATCCGGGCGCTTGAGCGCGAAGCATGCAAACATCTCGACCGACCACTGGCCCAGTCCTCGCACCGCGATGAGTTTGGAGAGCACATCTTCGTAAGATGCCTCAGCGAGCATCTGGGCTCCCAGATCGCCCGAGGCAAACTTCTCCGCCAGGCCATGGATGTACTCTGCCTTGCGCTGCGACAGGCCTGCCGTCCGCAGCTGCTCCAGCGTCCGGGAAGCCACATCGGACGGGTGGGGGAACCTATCGCCGGCGGCATTCTCTTCATCAAAGAGTGCGACAAACTTGGCCTTGATCGACCTGGCCGCCGCGCCCGAGACCTGCTGCGATATGATGCCGCTGCACAGACTCTCAAACGGGTCAATCTTTTCGCTCAGGCCCTCGGGTGAGAAGACACGACATGGGTTCTTCTCGATGAGGGGTCTCATGCGCTCGTCGACGCTGATGAGGTGCGCGCACGCCTTCTCCAGGATGTTGTCCGTCGTCGTTGGAGCCTTGTGGTTTTCTGACCCGACAAGTGATGAAGACGAGTCCAGCCGGGGTGCTTTTGACGGTGACGTTCCAGGCGCTGCCCCAGGCACGATCACACGGGACGTCTCCGGCGACAGCAGAGGGGCGTTTGTAGACGCGGGGTCGGCCAGGCGGGTGACTGCCCGGGCACGGGGCTTCTTGCCGTCCGTGCCGTTGATGCTGGCGAGCCGCTCGGCCATGAGCCCGACGGCACCGGGGGTGGGGGTCACGGGAGGAGCGTCGGAGTCGGCAGGCCTCTGCGCCCTCCGCTTTGGTGGCGGTGTCACGGGTGGAAGTTCTTCGGAGACGGGAGCGCCCGTAGCCGTGGCCGTGGTTGTGGCCTTTCGCTTCCGTCCCTTTGGGGACGCGGGAGCAGGCGGAGGAGGCATGGCAGTCTCGGGTTGCACCTGTAGCTGCGAGCCGAGGCGGGCTGAGCGACGCGTGCCTGCCATGACTAGGTAAGTCACGGAAAAGGCTCTGAAATGGATTCTGGGTATGATGTGTTCCTTGTGAAGAATTGATCCGTGCCACGGTTTGCGGCTTGTGATGCCTGAGGTAGGTAGCCGCGGATGTGCACAGGGAAGGGCGTGTGACGATTGGGGCAAGAGGCGGGTCAACCAGCGGTTGTTTGCCGGGCGCATCGAGCGATTTCTAAAAACTGACTGACATGTGCGTTCTGAACTTGATATGACTGCCTGTTTTGGGGTCCTTGAAGCTGAATTTGGGCAGAGTGGGCGATGACAGTGTATGAGAGATGATCAATCGTCGTCAACATTCACGATCAGAACTTGGCATTCGTCCGTCTGACGTCTCAGGGGCTGCTTCCGTCCCAAGATACAAGTCACGTGCACCAGATGGTGCGTGCATCAACCACGAACTTCAGCCACGGAGGCTGGTGCGACCTTGAGAAGAGAGGAGAAAAATCGAACCAGAAATTGAGCAAGAACAGGCAATCAGACCATCAGACATGCCCGTTGACACCATTCGTGACAACCTCCTTCATGCCACCAAGTCCGTCGATGCCGTTACTCTTGGCCTTCCGAGGCTCGGCCATACCTCCACTCGAGCGCGCCAGAAGCTCGTCCACCATCTCCCGACACGTCCCCATGTATCTCGTCGGATTACAGAGCTTCTCCAGTCTTTCATCCTGCAAATTCTCAACAACGACAGGTACCTCCCGCAGAGCCTCAATCAGTGACCTTCCGCCTTCATGTGCAGCGACACAAGCTTGGTAGACGACCTCGTGCGCCTCCTGCCGACCCGTCGATTCCGCCAGGGCCATCATGACAGCCTCGGCAACGATGAGACCCCGCGTCGACCGCAAGTTGGCGAGCATGGCGTCTTCATTAACCTGAAGCCCCGACAGGGCGAAATCGGCCTGGTGAAGGGCACCAACGACGGACACGAATGCCGTCGGGATAGCCGCCCACTCGAGGTGCCAAGGTCCCGACGCACGCTCAAAGTCAGTAATCATGGCGTCAAGGAGCAAACCGGCCTGAGCGCGGAGAATTTTTGACTGCGCGAGAATAACCTCGCTCGAGATGGGGTTTCTCTTCTGCGGCATCGTCGACGACGCGCCGCGGTGGGGGACGTACGGCTCAGCGACCTCGTTGAGCTCATTGGACGACATGATCATGAGGTCGAGTGCGATCTTGCCGAGACTGCCACCGATCAAGGCCAGGAAGCCGATGATCTCGGCGACGGTATCTCTGCTCACGTGCCATGTGATGACAGGATCGCGCAGGCCGAGCACGGCTGCGAGAGTTTTCCTCACGCGCACGCCATCGGCGCCGAGGGATGCGAGCGTGCCCGCTGCGCCGCCGAACTGCACCAAGAGGCAACGCTCCTTGATCTGTGTCAGGCGCTCGACGTGCCGCTCCAGGCCTGATAGCCACACGGCGCATTTGTACCCGAAAGTCATGGGGAGAGCGTGCTGGAGATGCGTCCGGCCGGCCATTGGCGTGTCCCTGTACTTGGCCGCCATGGACCGCAGAACACAAGTGATGCGCAGCAGGAGACGCTCCACGATGGCAAGGCCGTTGCGCATCTGGAGGACGGACGCGAGGTCCATGATGTCCTGGGTAGTGGCGCCCCAGTGAATGTATCCAGCTGTTTGTGTCAGCACATAGATCCCAGATGCGAAGCCTTGTGGACATACCTTTGCTCTCAGGACACCATGCTGCCATTTGCTCAACGAGCGGCAACACCGGGTAACCCACAATCTCCGTCCTGGCAGCGAGCAACGGCCAGTCAATCTTGGCCACGTCGCTATGGTCGCGAATAGCAGCTGCGACGCCTGGGGGAATGATGCCCTCGATTTCTTCGGCCTTGGCGAGAGCGCACTCGGCTTCGATCATGTGGGCGACATAGGACCGCTCGGAGAAGCACTCGCGCACTTCGTCTGTGCCGAAGATGTTGCCGAAGAGGACTGTGTCAAAGACCGATGTAGCAGACATGATGGAAGAGTTGAGAAAGTACGGTGAGGGGAAAGTCTACGAATGACCAGTCATGAGATTGACATGTCAGGTTTATAAGATGATTCGCCTTGACGACAGTCGGGGTTGAGGTGGCATATCCGACTGTGCCGTTGACGGGGGATCGGCGACGGAATAGCGGGATAGCGGGATAGGACGGGCTGCCTTCGGACCCGACGCCGAGGGTTGGGGAGGGCGTAGGTGCCCTTGAAAATGCTCTTATTCGAAGAACAAACATGAAGAGCTTCAAATTTCAAATCAACTTTGCTTGTTTTCAGGTGGTGATCGATATATGGTCTTCCCTGGCTAGACCGCCGTGTTTGCTAATGAGCCAAAAGGGCAGAAAAGGGGCTGTAATTCACACTGTATCCAGCACTGTCCTCCCCTCCTCCTATGTTTTCTACCTATGAAACCCTTGGACTTCCTGCGAAGAAGTCTAGCGGTGCCACGTCCATGGAGTTGGTAAAGTCAAGGACAGACTCCATCGGCCAATCCCAGACGTTCCACGAGACCTGATCCCAACTGTCTGGAAGCTGTGCCCCTGGATCTGGCCCTTGCCCCGCATCAGATGCTCTTGGAAACGTCTTCTCGCGCAGCATGTCAAGAACGTCCGCACATTGACCAAGACGATGGGTGGTAAAGTCTTGTCCGTCGCAAGTCAGGTCTCCCAGACGGCGAAGGGCCCGGATGCACCGCTGGACGGTCATGCCTAGTTCTCCGTCAGGGTGTACGGCATCGCCGTTGTTGTTCGGGCACCCCGCTAAGCGCTGCTTCCAGTGAAAGTATAGCATGGTAAGGCCCGATTGCCACAGCATGTGTGCACCGCTGGGGTACAGAAGGCTCAAGAGGATACCTTCAGGAGTCGGGTGAGAAGTGGCTGCTCCGTCGTGAACTCCAAGACCGGATGCCAGGAGGCCGATCAGTACCCCCGAGGCTCGTGTGCATGCATGAAGCGACTTGGTGAACTGGGGATCTGGACTGGTGAAGCTCAGTGCTGGCCGGTGGATCTGGATAGTTGCGACACAGAGCACCACGTTGAGGAACATCGCCTCGAATGATGCCTCTGGCTGCGGAAGCTGGGATTCGGTTTCTGCTGCTGCCTCAAAGGCCGCTCCACCAGCACCTGATGAAGTCCATGATTCGGTATTCGCCACTGCACCCGGGAGGCTGCGTGTCCACATGTCCAGCTCTGCTTGGAGACGAGTGATCTTGGCCACACCACCTCGCCTCTTGGTTGTGGTGTACAACCTTTCGAGCGCGTCGCCAATGATCTGAGATATCTTGAACAAATGGAGGGCAGGATCCACCTGAGACCCCTCGCCAGGCAGTGGAAATGCCACGTCAGACCGCGACAGAAGTTCATGGTCGACACTGGTTGGGAGGTCGGTGTCGACATCCTGGTTTCGAATGAGCCGAGGAAGGCCGTGGTAGGTGCTCGAGAAGCTGCAGCAGTCATGTCAGAGACGCTCGAGGAGGGGTCGATGCGTTGCATACTCACGTATCGAGCGAGTATTGACACCACCACACCCTTCGCCGCAGCTCTGTCTCGAGGGGGTCGAATCTGAACCGTTGGGAATGACGATGGAGACCCAAGCTCTGCGCTAGGCGTGTGGCAATGCCGCCAAGATGTGATGCCATGGTATAGCGAGATGAGACCTGAAGATAGACCTGCATGATCTCCAAGGCCTGTAGCGTCTGGAGACACGGTTGCTCCACGACCTTGTCCAGGATGGTGGTCGACGCAGCGTAGTGCGTCTCGGAGAGGCAAAGAAAATGGAAGTGTTGCTTTTCGCATAGACCCCCGTGGCTGATAGATCCCAGGGCAAGGAGACCCAGGATCTGATGTAGGACGGCGACTGATTTGTCGCTCAGCGGAATTTCCATGTCCATCAGCTCTTTGAAGGAATCGAGAGTTGTTTTCGCGTGCACAATGGGGTATATAGGGGTCCATCTGTTGATTGCCGCGGTCAGGACATGCTCTGCGTTGAGGGGCAGCCCTGCGACGATGGCCCGTACCATCTCATGGTCGTGGGGTCGTCGGGAGGTGAAGCCCCGTAGGTCGTGGAGATGCAGACTGTAAATTGAGCTGGGAAATTTGGCTGCGTCTAGTCGAAGCATTTGTACCTGCTGCTCGGCCTGGCTAACAAAGTGAACGCCGGTGGTGGAGCCTGCAAACATGGCGACGCCTTGGTCGTCGGTGACCAGTCGACCCATGTGACCGACGATAGCTTCGGCGACTGGGTTGCCTGGAGGATGACCACTCATAGCTATCAAAGGGGCCACGTCACGGGTCATTGTGATTGGAGTTGATCCGAGAGTAGAATAGTTGTTGTGAGGACGCAGCTCGGGGATGGTGGACTGGGGAGAGGCACTTGCATGCTGGGATGGTTGCTGATGGAGGTGAGACGGAGTGGTTCGGCGTTGCTCAATCCCTTCTGCCTCATAAAAGCTTGGAGTTTCCGGTCAGACTGGGTCGTCACGCGAAGAGCACGATAATCTCACCTTTTTCGCTTACGATTCCTCTGGAGCTTCGCAGACCTGACACAGATGATGCCGGCGGCGAGGCAATGCGAACACTGGAATCGTCAGGAGATGCCCCGAAAGTTCCAAAGTCGGCTACTTATGTCGCAATACTGACCTCCTCTCCTTCGCCATGGCATCTGATCTTTCGACTGCGTGCGACGTTAGCCATGTCGTCGCAGGGGGTGGATACTACACGTACCGTCTGCAGCGGTCACTGATGTCCTGGTCAGCAAGACAGCGTGGAACGGCGCCTATTTGTGCACGAGGGACGTACCAAACCTGGCCTTTGGTTGGATTGACAGGGTTCATTTGGTGAACGGGGCACAGGGCATCGTGATTCTCAGGATGGCACGGCTGCTGGTGGTGATGACATGAGGAGTGTCGTCGGTCGCGCTCGGCTCCACTGCACGCATCTGCACCGGCGATGTGCCCGACGGATCACGTGGGGCAACTTCCTTGTGCTTCAATGGCAGAAACATGCGAGCCAAGATTTTCACTCTTTTCCTTCTATTTTTGAAAACTGATTCGATGATCTTATTGGGACGAGAAGAGCATAGTCAAAGTCACAAGAGTCTGTACTTCTTCCTTGTCCAACTTGGAGGTCAGCTGTCTGACCGTGGAAGCATACGTACCTAGGCATAACTGTCAGTACCAATGTACATCACAATTCCTCGCCAGAGGAGGTTGTATGACCTCCAATCGGCCTGTTCTTCCCGGTATCCCTCGTGCCAAAATGATGTCCTCGACACGAAAACAGGACTTCCCTCTGCTCATGCCCCACCTTCGGAGCGGGATAGCGGCCCCGGGGACGGCGTGAGGCGGAATAGCGATATAGTGGCCCGGACTATACTCCGATCCACCTCCAACATCACCACCCCGGAGATGCCCCGGACTCAGACTTTGGAGAAGTGAGTCTAAATGGAGATGCGCGGGGAAGAGAACCTCCGCGACATCGAGAAATATACATACCCAGGCTTCATCATTTACCATCCCCCTTGTCTCCAGCCATCCCCAGCATCCCCCGAGAACACTCGACATCCCTCCACCGTCATCATGGCTTCCAACGCTCCCCATATCAAACTTCCCATCGAGCACTCCGAAGACCCCTCGGGCGCCGACCACGTGCTCGAGAGGCCCTCGCCTGCCCTTAACCCTATCGCCGCCCTCGGCGACCCCGACTGGCAGGCCAAAGAGAAGAAACTCGTCCGCACCCTCGATATGACTCTCCTACCCCTGCTCTGGATACTCTACCTCTTCAACGTGAGTACCTGCAGAGCCATTCTTTACCCCTTTGGGCTGTGTCAAGAGTCTGTCCCGCGAGTTGTCTTACGTGGCATGCTGCTCGCAAGACAGACCTATGATGACTCTTAAGATAGCCGTGAAACGAAGTTACTGACTCCGCGTTATCGTAGTACCTCCATCGCACCAGTATTGCCCAGGCCCGCCTCAACTCCTTCGAAGAAGCTCTCGGCCTTATATGCTCACAATTCAACGTTGTCGTATCCGTTCTCACAGCCGGTTACATGGCTGCCCAGCTGCCCTCCAACATGCTCATCACCCGCATCCGTCCCTCGCTGTATCTCCCCGGCGCCGCCATCATCTGGTCTTTTGTTTCCGCCGCCACGGCTGCCGTGAACGGGTTCGGTAGCCTCATCGCTATTCGGGTGTGCCTCGATATCGTCGAAGCGCCGCTATATCCTGGAGCGGTGTACGTTATGTGGTGCTGGTATACCAGGAGTGAGCTAGCTCTGCGCTTCGCCGTCTTGTATACGGGGCTTGTTCTCGCCAAGGCAGTGTCGGGTCTCATCGCGGCTGGAGTCTTTGCAGGTCTCGATGGCGTCCATGGTCTGGCGGGCTGGCAGTGGCTCTTCATCCTAGAGGGCGCCCTCGGGTGTCTCTTTGCCGTCATTGCCCTCTTCGTTCTTCCCGACTACCCCGACTCCAAGACCGGAAGCACCCGCTGGTCCATGACCGAGGACCTCCGCCGTCTAGCAGCTGCGCGCATGGAAGCTGACCGCGTCTCCGAGCCCCAGAGCACCCGCTCTGTCTTGGGTGGCCTGCGTCTGAGTCTGACAGACTACAAGACATACCTTTTCGTGCGCCCACCTCCCCTTTCCATGGCCGTTGACAGCTTGCTAACCTCCGTCGCAGATGCTCTTCAACCTCGGAATCACTGCATCATATGGATTCAACAACTTCTTCCCCTCCATCGTGCAGGGCTTCAACATGGGCAGCCGCACTACCACACTGTTGCTGACTGCTCCGCCCTATGTCCTCGGCGCCATCGCATCACTATTTGTTCGTCATAGCAGCGACCGGCGGAAGCAGCGCGGGTACCACATCGTCGCTGGTGTGGCTGTCGCCATTGTCGGCTTCATCATCTCCGCGGCTTCCCTCCAGCAGGCTGCCCGTTACATGGCCGCTTTCCTGTACATCGGCGGTTTGTTCTCGATAAACCCGCTCGTGTTTGCATGGAAGTCTTTTGCGCCGATAGTCGAAAATGCGTACTCATGCGTTCTGTCAGGGTCATGTCAACGCTCTCCAAGACGCCGGAGAAGCGCGCTGCCTCTGCTGCCATTGTCAACATTTTCGGACATTGCGGCAATATCATGTCGCCATACTTCTTCCCTTCGTCCGATGCCCCGCGCTATCTCTCGTCCTGGTGCGCGAGAACAAGAAACTTAGAGTCGAGTCGGAGGAGAGGGGGGTCATCTACAACCCGTACACGCTGTGAGGGTCACAATGAAGGGGGGACGGCTGATGTAGTCGGGCAGTGATCTGATATGTCATCAGAGGTGTATCATGTGTTGTGTACACGCTCGGTGAAATAGACGGCGGTTCGATCTCGCAGGAACGTGCTCGTAATAAAGTTCCAAATTTGTCACTTGGCATTCAATGGTAGTGACAGGCACGCGGCCACTAGAGTTCGCCGCCCCGCAGTAATTCACGCCCGGGTGGCCCTAGACAGGGGACTGCAGGGGCGTTTAGAGGCCTGACGCGCCGCCTTCCGCGCTCTGATGATGTACCTGTGGCTTGAAGCTCTTGCCTCCTCAAAAAAGACAACAATCGACAAATTGGCCAGAATCTAATCCTGTCAACTGCATCAGGCGGCATAATCGACATTCGTTCTCCCCGGTATAAGCACCTTGGGAACCCAACGGCGCACGGTCGCATGTTCGAAGCGGCTGCATTCTCGCAAAGCTTAACACCCTTGCTGCGGCCGAGGACAGGGAGCCACTCTCCAGATCATCGCATTCCCCGCGTCCGAGCAATTCCCGACGACCTTCAACCTCGATCTGTTTCCTTCTCCTCCACGTCTACTTCCTCCAATCACTCTTGGCCAGGGACCAGAGGAACTCTAGGACTTTTCACCCACCACGTAGCCTGTGGCCGACCAGTCGAAGCGGCTTCGGTCTTGCCCCTTGTGCCACCCGCACCCGACATCTCGAAGCCCGATCCGAGTAGGACCGACATCCCTTGAGCAGCCTAATCGCCTGTGCTCCCTACACCCTGCCACGCACTCTGCTCACCTGTAACGACGGGCCCGGGACACGCGAGGTCGCACGCGACACGGCCTGCCTGCTGGCAACGAACCGAACTCTCTGCGACACGGCGACGACAGACTCCGATAATCAGCGGCTGCGATGCTCCTCCCCAAACACGCCAAGGGCAAGGGCGGTGGCGGTTGGAAGGCTGCCGCAACGTCCAAATTCCCAGCGCTCAAGACTGTCGTAACGTACTTGACCCGCTCGCGGCTCATCTACCTCGTCGCTGTGCTGGGCTTCTTGATGTTATGGCGTACCATCAGCGGTCGAGCAGCGAGCCACGGCATGGATAGGTTCGTGGCAAAGTCCAGGTCGATAACACGCGCGCGCTTCTCGCTAACACCCATCCTTCGACAGATTCTACTGCTGGGGCCCGCCGGCTGCGCCCATGGACATGAACGCCAACGATCGTGCCGCATGGCACAGGCACCTTCAGACCCCGGTCCTCTTCAACCATCACGCCCCCGTCGAAGTCAAGGCCGGATCTGTCCAGCATGTCGACCTGAACACTGTCAAGTCCACGGCGCACGCCGTCGCCAACAAGGAGCGCATCCTCATCCTGACGCCCCTCAAGGACGCCGCACCCTACTTGTCCAAGTACTTTGAGCTCATCGCCGAGCTGACCTACCCCCACGACCTGATCGACCTTGCCTTCCTGGTCGGCGACTCCACCGACGACACCATGGCTGTTCTCGGTGCTGAGCTGAACCGTATCCAGAGCAGGCCGGACAAGGTTCCCTTCCACAGCGCCATGGTCGTCGAGAAGGACTTCAACTTTGTCCTCAGCCAGGACGTCAAGGAGCGGCACTCATTCCAGGCCCAGGGTCCGCGGCGCAAGGCCATGGGCCGGGCGAGGAACTACCTGCTGGCCACCGCCCTCAAGCCCGAGCACTCGTGGGTGTACTGGCGAGACGTTGATATTGTGGAAAACCCAAAGTCGATCATTGAGGACTTTGTCGCCCACGACGTCGACATCCTCGTGCCCAGTATGTCGCCCGCCCCGTGCTGATCGTGCGTGTTATCACTGACCACCCCATCACAGACATCTGGTTCCACCGCTACGTCGATGGTGTCGATATTGAGGGCCGCTTCGACTACAACTCGTGGGTCGAGTCGCCCAAGGCCCTCAAGCTCGCCGCCAAACTGCCCAAGGACACCGTTCTCGCCGAGGGTTACAAGGAATTTGACACCGGCAGGAAGTATATGTGCAGAATGGGCGACCGGAGCGAGAACAAGGACGTCGAGCTTGATCTTGACGGCATTGGCGGCGTAAGCATTGTCGTCAAGGCTGACGTACATCGTTCTGGTAAGTCCCTGCACCCCAGGGGTATCAGGGTAGATCATCTCACTAACTGTGCCCACAGGCATCAATTTCCCGGCATACGCCTTTGAGAACCAGGCCGAGACGGAGGGCTTTGCCAAGATGGCCAAACGTGCTGGGTACAGAGTCGTCGGCCTGCCAAATTACGTCGTGTGGCACATCGACACGGATGAGAAGGGCGGCAACGCGTGATGGAACATTCCGAGTTGTCTGTGTAACCACTTTGTTAGCGATTTCCCTGCATGTCACGAGGGTTTGGGTATCATGTAATGAGGGGCGGTTGCCCTGGAGGCGTTTTGGGGATTCATGTACGATTCAATATAGAAGGCGTAAAGCAACAGAAGTTCAAGTCATAATAGGGACAGTGATTGCTCTTGATTTTGGAACGCTGAACAAGAAATGTATCGAGGGGAAAGGCTAGCCCCCATCCAAGATGCATCAGATGCCGCTACGTGGCGCAGGCATCTGACATGACAGGCATTGAAACAGGGCCCCGAGGGCACCCATAGTTGACAAAAGGCGGAAGGGAGGTTGCATTGGGAGCACAGAATCCCAAAAGTCTATACATAAGGTAGCTTACACAGACCGCCATAACGCTCATCTCTCGCCCGTCACCTCCCCTCTACCCCCTCTCTCGCTCTTCTTCTCGTCATGTCTCCTAGCCGGCTATCATAAGCACGGTCCCGAGCCGCAGCCCTTTCCCTCGACGGGGCGGCGGTAGGGGGTAGAGGTGGTGCTTGTTATGATTGTACAGCGAAGAACGGGGCACTCTCGGTCATGGTATCTCGTCGTCTCCGGTGAAAAGGGGTGTTTAGTGCTTCTTGACAACCTCGAGGGTGTCGAGGGCCTCCCTCTCCTGGATCTCGGCGCGGGCGGCGTCAATGAGGGGCGCCAGGTAGGGGACGTCCTGGGGTTTGGGTGTCAGTTTGTCGTCGTCGTTTTACGTTGGGTCGTGGTAATAAGCTCACCTCCTCGGCCTTGGTCCACTGGTCCTTGGGCAGGAGCTTGTGCTGGTAGCTGCACTGGACGGCGCGGCGGATACGGAAAATGCGGTCGTAGCTCTCCTTGGGCGACAGGCGCTTCAGGGCGAGGGCGACGGGAGCGTTCTCCTCCTGGTAGAGGTCGTCGTACCTATCAACAACAGCCGTCAGCGTCTCTTCTCGATTCGCTTCATGTCGTCGCGACTTGTGGGCGTCATCGAACCATCCGCCTCTTCCTCGCAGTGGCCACAGTGCCGTCGGTCGTCCTGGCTTCCCCTCGTGATATACCATCTACACCGGCCACTGCCCCCTTTCGTCGTCCAATTGACCCCTTGCAGCGTATGTTTCCTTACCTCAGACCCAGCTTGCGCCAGCCAGCAGCGTTGGCGTACCAGTTGGCGAAAGGCTTGACCATGCTGAGCAGGCCGGGGCGCCTGACGATGTTCTCGGCGATGCGGGCTCCGAGGTCGGCCATTGTGAATGGAGAAGGGGATCGAGGTCGTAATCGGTCGGGAGAATTGAAGGTGTCGGTCGTCGGGCGGACGGAGTTGGGAGGGTTGGGAGGGTGGTGGTCGCGGGAATTGGACGCTCTGAGATTCTGGCTCTGCCACTGGTCCTCGCGAATCAGACGAGT
Source organism: Plectosphaerella sp. P0831 (assembly GCA_014635975.1). Taxonomy (NCBI): domain Eukaryota; kingdom Fungi; phylum Ascomycota; class Sordariomycetes; order Glomerellales; family Plectosphaerellaceae; genus Plectosphaerella; species Plectosphaerella sp. P0831. Next base: position 88,695 of record JACAFV010000125.1, on the reverse strand, counting down.
TCCAATTGCGAGCAAAATCGAGGACCCGGCTTGCCGGAGCCACCCGGGACGGGAAATGGAGTCACGTGCAAAGTCACGGATGGAGGTGTGGCGCTGCATGTGGCTGACCGGTATACAGCCCGTCAGGATGTTGGTCCTGGCTGCTCAGCCCAAGACTTGTCTTGAGCCATCAATCAATGCTCCTCGAGTTGCATCAAAGTATCTTGTTCTTATTGATGGCTGTATATCATGTTGTATACCTCTGGTGATCTCACGGGTTGTTGAGGTTTCGGTGTACCTCATGACAGGTGACCAAGCAGCGAATGCCGAACACCGACCGACGTCACAGCTGATGCTCCTTCCGTCCCAATCTTGGTACAGCTGTACCACCCGAAGCAAGCTCCCTCTCTTTCCAACTTCTTGCAATGATTGTCTGATGATTACGCCTGTTCTAAAGCACCGGGAATTTGACTAGGATTGATCACATCCGTCGAGTTGAGAGGGTTTAACCCAAGTACAAGTCTTTCCACGTGAAGCAACCTTGGTACCTGCACCTCCCGCGCACCTGGTCCACAACGCCAATTTTCTATCGCCGCAACTGGAACCCTCCCCAGGCCCGGCTCACACAGCGGCTGCAGCACACTCTCCAGCGCCGTTGGTCGCTATCGGCGCATTTCTCCCCTCTCGTCCACCACCCTCGCGCTCTTCACTCCTCCCACCCCTCATCCGCATTCCCACCCGA
>JACAFV010000125.1:36824-85654 GCA_014635975.1 Plectosphaerella sp. P0831 | reverse complement strand
AGCGGTGCGGATCGACGAGCGCGTGTAGGTGAACAGGAGGCAGGCCATAGTAAAGGCGGCCATAGGTGCCATTATGGTCTAAGAGGGGCTGTTAGATAATTCCAAATCGGTACGAAAGTGGTTTCAAAACCTACCCGCGGATTGATGTTCCCTCTAGGCGCCATCTTGCATCCATACTCACGAGCAGAGAGGGTGAGAACTGGTGTAACTTCTGATGCAACACGAGTGAGCTGATGCCAAAAGACGAAGGATTCGCGATTATGTCAGCCATAAACGGTGCCGGGGGGGTTCAGACGTGGGGCGCAGCCGTGCAGCTGAGCCACATGGCGACATGGCGGCCGATCCGGTCTAGACCCCGGGAAGCTCTACACTAAGACGCCGTTGATTGGCCCCGTCTCCAGGGCGACCTGGGAGCTCCCGAACCGACTCCCGGTCGAATGAATTGGAACTTGGGGGGAGCTCCTTGAGTCGTGGTAGGTCGGTTCTACAGCTGCAGTTCAGTCTTGTGGTGTCGCAGCTTACTACTCCAGCACCACCTACGTTTCTCCCGGCCGGGGCAGCCCAGCTACTTCTAGTAAACCGACCGTCCCTCGCCCTCCTTCAGTTCCCCAGTCTGCCCTCCCCTTCTCCCAACCCCCTTTTATCCCCCTTCTTCACCAGCCGCCGGCGCAAAGCACTTCATCTCAGTGTCGCGACCCGTCTTGGACCACGTCCGTTCATCCCTCTCACCCGTCGTCAGCTGTGAAACCCGCAGCGCGCACGCGCCCGGATCTCCCGCCGCCTCAGCGTCCATCGTCCTCCTCCTCCTCCCTTGCCTTGGACGCGCCGCTCCCCCCGGTCTTCTAGTCGCAATGCCCGTCACCCTCCGTAAGCGCAAGGCCCCTGAGCCCGCTCCCGCCCCGGCGCCCAAGAAGGCGGCCGCCGCGCCAAAGGCAAAGGCCAAGGCCGCCCCCGCGAAGCCCGTCAAGGCGGCACCCGCAAAGGCCCCCAAGGACGCCGCCTCCGCCGCTTCCAAGCCTGTCAACGGCAGTGCCAAGACCAAGAAGCCGGCCGTCGACGATGTCATCACCATTGCGGGCTTCGGCGGCGAGGTCGAGACCAACGATGGCGACAAGACCACCCTCGAGGCCCTTCTCGAGGAGAGCAAGGCCGGAGTCGTGCTCTTCACCTACCCCAAGGCGTCCACGCCTGGATGTAAGTCGCAACCCGAACTTGTCACCCTAACCATTGCTGACATTCCCCGCCAGGCACAACCCAGGTCTGCCTTTTCCGCGACTCGTATGAGCCCCTGACCGCCAAGGGCCTGGCCATCTACGGCCTCTCGGCCGACTCTCCCAAGGCCAACACGACCTTCAAGACCAAGCAGAAGCTTCCTTACACGCTGCTCTGCGACCCGCAGCGCACCCTCATCGACGCCATCGGTCTGAAGGTCGCAAGCCCTGTCAAGACCACTCGCGGCGTCTTCGTCGTTGACAAGAAGGGTCGTGTTCTTGCTGCCGAGCCCGGCGGCCCTGCGGCCACACTGGCCGTTGTCAAGAAGCTGGTTGAGGATCTGGAGGACGTCGACGGCGGTGACGCGGCTGAGGCGCCGGCCGCCAATGGGGACGCTAAGGTTGAGGAGCCTGCCGCGAAGGAGAAGGACGAGGAGGCTGAAGACAAGGGCGACGACAAGGTCGAGAAAGCTGAGGAGAAGGAAGAGGGCAAGACTGAGGAGAAGGATGAGGAGAAGGAGGCCGCTTGATGAAAATGAGGGTCACGGGTGAACGGGGTGGGTTTTGGGACGTCTGGTGTCGTCTATATCTGGTATTCTTTCCTGGGACTTGTATGTGGGAGCTGGGCGGGGCGAGCGATCGGTTGTACATAATATGCTTATTTGATCCATTCTTGCGTCTTTCCACTGGGGGCTGGTGAAGGGGTTGGGTCGCCGCGTCTCTCAGCCGACTTGGGCGACGTCGGTGAGGGGTGTAGCCATGAACGCCAAGTGCTGGGCTTGGCGAGGAGAGGTCAACGGCACCCATGATGAAAGATTCGCAGGAAGACTTCGAGTATATGGAGTGACTTGCTCGACGATGAGGAAGAAAGTAAACTCTTTGGGCTTGTCTATTTGGATATGTGCTTTCTGTGCGATTGGATTGTTTGGTCATGTTGAAATACAAATCGCCATGTTCGGTGATCATTTTTGACACCCGTCCAGGGGCAGCATGGAACTGGGAAAAGTCCAGCATTAATTCACATTCTCCGTCATTGAAACACATTTCCAAAAGGAAAAGTCCGGGCGAACGCTCTACTCGAAGCTACACAGACATGTAAACTTCGGCGTTGTCGGGATACGTAGGTGGTCCTCTGTCGAAGCACTTATGTCGGGACAGCAGGTGGCTGGAAGGCCGTGTTAGCCAAACCAAACAAATGTTTCAATAATTCGATGGAAATAACGAGATTCAGTCCTTTGATCCTCGATCAGACAACTCAATCAATGTCCCGTCGCGATGTGTGGCATCCATCACTGGGAGCTCGGCGTCATCCAACCTCCAGAGCCTCGCTGACCTAATCAACCATCCCAGACCAATCACCCACGCTCAATTGATGACAGCGCCCCACAGTAGTCCAACGGCAGCAACCTGCGTCCGACCTGCTGGTTCAAAGTGACCTCTATCCTGGCACCGACGACGAACCTCACCACCAGCCGCCTCCCGTTACAGCCGCCAAGATGGCCTCCAAGGTTGTTGCCAAAGCTGCCGGCGGCGTCACCGAACTTTCCAAGGTAAGCAATGCCATTGGCACGACACGCGAGCGGCGCAGTGCCCGAGCCCACACCATGATCCAACCCTCCCGGACGAGCAACCCTTTACTAACGATCTCCTCCCCTCTCTCCAGAAGTACACCCTCCAGTCGACCGGCGTCTTCGAATTCATCCGCCGCGCCCTCGCCCTCGACCCCAACCGCTCCTCCGGCGTGCCCCTCAACTCTCAGTTCCGCACCCCGACACCCGGCGGCCAGGACCCCCTCGCCTACGACGACCCCGTCACCGTTCCCGCGGGCGACATTGCCGACAACGCCTACTTCCGCCGCGACGTGCGCCGCGCCTACCCCCGCCTGAGCGTCGTCTCCCAGCCCGACGTCGTCAGCCTGCTGTCCGTCGGCAGCGCCGCCAGCCCCAAAGTCGAGCTGATCGGCGAGGCGGGCGCGCAGGCCCTCGTCGCCGCCCGCGAGGAGGGCGAGAAGGGCGGCCTGGCTGTCTTCCTGCAGAAGGCCGAGGGCGTCGCCGAGGCCAAGAAGGATGTCTTTGTCAACGGTCTGCCGCCTCTGCCTTCGGGTCAGGCGCAGAAGCCTGATGGCAAGTGGGAGGTGCACAAGTGGGAGCTGACGGAGGAGGGCTCTTACCCTGCAAAGTGAGTGATTTGGGTATTGATGCTCGCGGGGTTCTGCCCGCGGGGGTCTATCTTTGATCGAATTGTGCTGACGAGATAACCACAGGTACCCCTGCCGATCCTTCCAATAGGCCACGACGGGAGGGTGATGATGAGGATCTGGGGCTAGACCCGTGATGGGTCGTGTACATGGAGCGAGATAGATTCCCTCCCCGGCCGAGATCGCCTTCTAGAAAGTTTCTCTCTTTTTTGTTCCCAAACGCCCCGTCCATGCATGAGAGCGTATGCTTTCAAAAGTTGAAGTGGCCCTTGCCGCGGCGGCTACATATGTCCGACCCAATTCCTAGCCGTTGCTTGGAGCGAAGGTTATGATGATCAGGAGGCAGGGCCTGCTGCCTGGTCGTTGGTGTGCTCGCCAATCGCCCGCTCGACAATCTTGGCCTTGCCCTGCGCCCTCTTAACGCGGTCATCAAAGTCGTTGACGGCCTTGTCCGTGTTCTCCGTTGCCAGTGTGTCCGGCTCAACCAGGGCCCCGACGGCGATGACGTTCTTCTGTAACCGTGCGTTGCTGTTGGGGATTGGAGGTAGCAGACACGGCGCGGGGTTTGCTTGGGCTGATGCAGATGACTCCTCCGATGCAGGCTGCTGCTGGGCCAGTTGCAGCCGGTTTCCCCAAACGACAGCCTTGCCGTAGAGCCGCCCGCTCTCGAGGAACTTGTCGAACCCCTTGGCTAGGCCCACGGAGCGGCCCTCAATCTTGCCGGCCTGGACGCCGTCTCTCGTTCCCTGCTCGTAGCCCTCTGCGTAGAATCGCTCCTCGATATTGAGGACGTCATCGAAAGGGTCAGGCGGCGCGGTAGACACCATTTTGAGACTGTATTTTGGAAGCGAAACGATGCGAAGCTCCCAGAATAGGAGACCGTGGATGAGTGCAGACGGTCGATATCGATGTTGAGTCGTGATGTATTGAAGATCAATGCGTTGAGCTGATTGAGTTGTTAGTGAGGCGGATGCGGATTTTAAGGCGGGGCAAAAATCGTTGTATTTCTAATGCGCCTGTGGTTCATTCAGCCACCGCTTGCAGTCAAAGCAAGAGAAGTACTCAAAAAAACAACACCTATTTCAGAAGATAAGTCACAAATTGAACTACCATGAGAGTTCTTAATCTTTCTCTGGAAACCTAACTCCAGGTAGGTTGCGCCATATTGATTGTCGTCATGTCGTTCCGAGTCACACCTCATCATGTCGATACACCTTGGCAAGATCGGCGTTGAAGTTGAACAAAGCGGAGAATTTGGACCTCGGGCGCCGACGTCCCCATTTACCCCCATCTGGAGGGCGCGCATATTGTCAACTGAAAGGCGCCGCCTGTAGCCGACTCGAGTCCAATGTCGGTGCGGGCCGGGCGACCAGCGGGTCACGATCCCCCGCACTGTCGTGGCTCTCCAACCGTGAGACCCCGACCCCCGGAGCCGGACCCTGTCCGCTACTGGCCGACCTTCAAGTTCTCCTCATCATCCCACCATATAAATCACCACCGCTTGCTTCCCCCTCTTGACCTTTTCAATGGCATCTCGTCTCTTCTCAGTTTCTCGCGCCCACCTCCCTAGCATAGCCAGCACCGTCATCCGCCGTTCTCCTCCCCTTATCCGCAACATGTCCTCATCAGCATCCCCCCGCACGTACGAGTGGCTCGTCGTCGTCCCCGACAAGCCCGGCACTCTCGCCAAGCGTCTTGAAGTTCGCCCGTGAGTATGCCCTCACCTCCTCCATTGGCCCCTGCCTGACACCTCTTGAGGACACACTTCGCCAACCTCAAGGACAAGCTGGACAACGGCATCTACAAGATGGGCGGCGCCGTCCTAGATGAGGTCCCCGAGACGGATGACCCCAACACCTTCAAGTTCAGCGGCAGCACCCTTGTCTGCATCGCCGAGACCAAGGAGGAGATCCTCGGCTGGCTCAATGCCGATATCTATGCCGAGACTGGCGTCTGGGATGTTGAGAAGGTGCGTCGTGACCATCCTAAAGGCACCTGATAATTGTTACTAACAAGACCGAACAGGCCCAAATCTGGCCCGTATGTGTTCATCCAGACTATCGCCCCCTTAATGATACTGACACCTCTCTAGTTCAAGTGCGCCTTCAGGCACCAGTTCCCCTAGAGCACTTGTCATCATGGACTGGCCTGGTGACGGAGGATTCATGTAAGCAGTTGATATTAGAGCAATACCGAATTCTCCTCAGTCTGTCCTACAAATGTGCAAGTAATCCACGCCGCCAGTACGCGCCACATAACCCCTTGCCCCCGGCCGCCGCGAGATTGCCTCTCCCTACTGTATGATGAGTCCCTCGCCAGTCAGAAACCTGGAAACGGAAACGGAAACGGAAACGTGAGACACTTCGAAAATCAAACATTGTCAACCTAACACCAGCTTCAAAACCCAGCGCTTGATTCATAGGCAACGGGCAAGCACCGCGCCGTCGTCGGGTCCCTTCTCCAGGGATGATCGCCCCGGGTCCTCGATGATGTGCCCCTCGGCCACAGGAACGAAGGCTTCCACCCCAGTGACCGGGCCATCGGCCGGAGACGTCCCCAGCTCGCCTCGTTCAGGCTCAGCCATGGCGCTCTACGCCTTGGCTGGCGTGTCCGTGGTTGGTGCCGCGTCCAGCCGGGCCTCGGAAAGAGTGTTGGCCAGTGCCTCCGTCTCCGACTCTGATGTCTTGACATCGCCAGGGGTAGCATCGTCCTCGCCATCATCCTCTTCCTCCGCAGTCGACTCAGCGGCGACGCGAAGCTCATAGTTGAGCTCGAAACATTCCGCCAGCAGCTCGTTCACGCTGCCCTGTCCTTCGGGAATGTCGCCGTTGAAGATGAACTTGCCGTCGACGCGCAGGTTGTCGATCGAGTTGAGCTGGTCTACTGTCAGAAAGACATCATCGAACGGCATACGTAACTCTTACCTTCATGCTGTACGGGTACAGCTCTCGGACGGACGACACGCCGCCGCTGTTCTTCACCTCAACCAGGCACGTCTTGAGAGTCTGCAGCTGGTTGAAGATGGGAAGTAGAGCCTCGGACACGGGCTTCGACGACAGCATCAAGAAATAGACGTAGCCGTAGCTCCGCCTCACCAGGTAGAGCATGGTCTGTCGTTGTGTTAGCACAGTTCTGCTGCCCCGCAAGACCCCTTCACTAGACTTACTCGTTGTACGTAGAGCTCGGCCTCCCGGCCATCCTCGTCAACCCAGTTGCCGTTGACACGCTGCTCATCGATCCAGTCAAGTTCTCTCGTATAGTCGTAGAGATCCGCCTCGCGTAGCGCCCATCTCCCCGTGATGGAGAGCTTGTCAAGGTCGTTCTTGATACGCACGAGCTTGGTGTACATGGGCTTGAAAGAATCCGGGATATCACCGGCCCTGACCGCGAGTTAGCATTGGGAAGCATATCCAGTGGGGTGCAGCGCCTTACCGGTCGAGGACAATGTCTGCCCACAGCAGACACTTCCTCAGGAGGTTGTCGACCTCGGCACTGCCCGAGGGCCATTCGCCGTCTTCCTTCTTGTACTTGCCGTCCTTGATATCCTGCTCGATGTCCGTGAGCTGCTTCCGCAGCTTCTTGACCTCGTTCGCCGAGAACTGCTGGTGCTCAGTAATCGTCCATGGTGGTGAGGGGTAGTAGGACCCACCTTTGACCGTGTGTTTGCCCAGGAGATGGACCGCAGAATTGAGATCAGGGTCTCGTGGACCTTTGGCAGGGGCTTTTCGTACTTCTCCAGGCGCTTCTGGAGCTTGGCAAGCGACTTCTTGCAAGAGTCCAGACGGTTCAAGAGCAGCGTCACCAGGTACGGCGACTGCTCGGCGGCGGCATTCTTGACGTTTCGCGTCAGGGTGGTCAAGGTCTCCTCGAGACTCTCGAGGTCTTTAGCGCTGAACAGGTCCACCTCGGCGAGATGGTCAAGCAGCCGCTCAGTCGTCACCGTGAGAGCATAGGCAGCCGGTGCCGTGTTGTTCTGGCCGATAGTCATGAACGACAGCGACAGCAGCAGGAAACAGCTGTCGAGAACCCTGTCCACTGGTCTCTGGTCAGCCCCGGCGATACATGTGGCAGGGCCGCATCATTGGCGGCCTGTGGTGAGACGTTGGACGACATGTCCTTACCTCTGTTCTTCTCAACTTCCTGGTCCTGCGGCCGGGCCTCGGTCAGCCGCCGCACCTGCTCAATCGTGTCTTGGTACAGCGGAATGATATCCTGCTTCTGCATGTACGTCTTGCGATTGTGCTTGAGCAGCTGGAGCTGGTCCCGGATGGTTACGAGCTTATCCAGGATATCCTGCTCCGTCGCATCGCGCGGGGGCGGGAAGCTGGGGGTGTCCATGATGGGAGGAGGGGTCCTCGTTGCTCGAGGTGCTTGGGTGAAGGATCAAATCTGCGGAAGACGCAGGTGATGTAAGCTTGACGATATGTCGTCGCAGTTCGAGATGACGATCAGTCAATTCGCCGAGGCGCTGTCGACATGGGTCCAAGGTGACCAGTCGGGGGTGCTTCGGATGCTCGGTTGACGAAGCAAGGGCACAAAGACAGTCCAGGGATACGCTGTTGCTGTCACGGTCTCGAGGTTCCACCGGGTTCGATGCGACAAGCTTGGGGCTGATGTGATGAGGCGATTGGTAATCTTCGCGGTCGCGAGTTGGAGGCTATGCGGGCAGAGAAGGACGACGTCAAGCTGCCGCGATGCGGGACACTGGAGGTTCCCAGTCACTGCAGGCCCGGAAGCTCGCTGCTTGGGACCAAGACCGTCAATGGTGGGGGAGGGGAACTCCAGCCCCAAATACCGGGTGGGGCGCACTAAGCCTGACAGGGTCAAGCTGTAGTCGACACCCTTGGCAGCCCGGTGCGGCCGGATCTCGCATCTGATTGGATGAGCCCTCAGGCCAATCAAAGAGCGCCCCGCGGGGCCGGCGCCTGCGTTTGTCCGCGTCTGAGGGTGTGCCGAAAATTGGCCGGCTGATTAGGTTTCCAAAGCCCTGCTAAATTTTGACTGGCCATCGGTTTGGTGGGTTTCCTCTCCCGCGATACGCAACCTCGACTCGGACTCACGACGACCATCACACTTTGTGTAGACCTGACCATCAACGATCAGTCAACAAGTCACCGATCACCACACATCAAGATGTCGAACGCCGAGCTTGCTTCGTCCTACGCGGCGCTTATCCTCGCCGACGATGGCGTTGAGATCACCGTGAGTCCCGCCCTTTTCGCAAGGCGCGCGGGACAGAAAAAACCCCCGCCGCACCGAGCGCGCACCGCAAACTTCGCATTCTCGCGACAGACGACACAATCGGAAAGGGACTCAATGCTGACTGTTGCTCTTTCTTCTGCCAGGCCGACAAGCTTCAGACCCTGATCAAGGCCGCGAAGGTCGAGGACGTCGAGCCCATCTGGACTTCCCTGTTCGCCAAGGTACGACACCTTCCGCCGCCAGTCGAAACACCGACCGACTGCGACACCTGAACACCCCCGCCATTGGGCGAAGCGACAATTGACTAATTCGATCTCCGTTCAACAGGCTCTTGAGGGCAAGGACGTCAAGGACCTGCTCTCCAACGTCGGCTCCGGTGGTGCCGCCGCTGCCCCCGGCGCCTCTGCCGGTGCCGCCGCCGGCGGTGCCGCTGAGGAGGCCAAGGTTGAGGAGAAGGAGGAGGGTACGTCACCGACCCAACACTGGCTCCCGCCAGGTGCTCGACATGGACCGATGCTGACCCTTGACCACAGAGAAGGAGGAGTCCGACGACGACATGGGATTCGGTCTCTTCGACTAAACGACTTCTATCCGCGACGACGACGATTTCCTTCCCTTTGTACTTCAACTGCATGGCTGCGGGGGTTCTGCGAATCGCACGATCATACAGGGTTGGGTGGAGGCACGATATCCGGCTGCCGGGACAGAGTAGCTTATCACGCCGTTGATGAAAAAAGCACTCTAAATGGAGTTCACTGGGTCAACCTGAAAAAAGAATCACCGAGTTTGGCAGATGTCCAAAGTCCCGCGCGGCCGAGTGATGGCGACCCCGTTTTCGGTCTGATGAGGCCATGCCGATCAATTCAACAGAGTACTTGGGGATGGACTGTGGCTCGCAATCACATGCGTTGCGTGTGCCCCGCGGCGGCGTGACAACCGCGCCCGCCAGTGCTACCCCTCCCAACTGTAACCATGACTACCCCCCGTGACGCCTTGATGATGCAAACACCCATGTTCCTTCTTCCTCTGCCTGCCCCGCCCCATAACGTCCTACTTGACGATTACGGCGCAGCTTGGCACCATGCCAGCCTCCTTGAGCGTCTTGCTAAAGTCGACGTCTCCCTGGAAGGACTTCTTGGGGAATGTCGTCTCGAAGCGAGTGACGTCAATGCTGTGCTCAGACTGCAGGGCCTGGGCGACCTCGAACAGTGTCGTGTCGGCGGGGAAGGTCTTCATGATGTTGCCTCCGGACGTCTGCAGTCGCAGGCGGGCCTCGGCGTGGTTCGCAGTGACCTTGGGGACGGACGGCGCGGCCACGGGACCTGGGGCTGGGGCCTTGCCCTCTCTGATAGCCTTTGCCTCCTCGGCCTTGCGGCGCCTGTCCTCCTTGTCGGCCTCGATCTTTGCCTTGATGCGCTTCTTGGCCTCGAGGTCGTCCAGCTTCTCCTGGCGCTTCTTGGCCGCCTCCTTGATCTGCTCCTTGCGCGCCAGCTCCTCCTTGACGTCTTGGGACTCCCTGGTGGCCTTTTGGCGAATCTTTTCGTTGAGCTTGTTGTCCTCCTTATCCTTGACAGCCTGGTTGGCGCGCTTCTGCTGGAGCTTCTCGCGAAGCATCTCGAGCTTCTCCTTCTTCTCCTGCTCTGTCAGGGGAGCAATCCCCTCGGTCGATTCGGAGAAGTCGGTGTGGTCTCTGTATTGGCCGGTTGCATTAGCGAGTGTAAGGCGAGGGCAGGAATGTACGCTTGGGGACTTGCGTCTTGGAAGCATGGTAGGAGGCGAGATCCTGGTTACGGAACAGCTTGCCGCAGTCGTTGCAGACGAGCGACTTGGCGACGCCAGATTCGAGGGCATCGATGTTCGCCTTGACGGCATCGAGGTCGTCGTCTTCATCGTCCGCGGCAGCGTCGGCCGTGAGCTCCTCCAGCGGCTTGTCTTGGTTCGTCTCGAGCCACTCCAGAGCGCCCTGCACTTTGATCTGTCAGCTGGTACGACACAGCGCGTTACGGGGAGGTGCCTTACGGCCACCGGACTTCTTGACGGCAAGCTCGGCCCGGGCCTTTTCAAAGCCCATGTCGAGCAGGGCAGCGAGATCGGATTGTGTCATCTTGGTGGTTTGCTGTTTGTTTGTTTGGTGATGGAGGTGTGGCGGGGTAACTGGAAGGAGGCGAGTGGTTGTAGAGGTAGCGTTTAGCTGGAGCTCCGGGGTAAGCTACCTGTGACGCATTAGGTAAGGTACTTAAGTACCTCCCATAGGCAGGTACGCAAACGATCTGGGTCAGACCGTGACAGATGGAATCAATCACTCCCTGAGTGGAAGCTTCGCAAAATGACCGGAAACCATGTGACGCAGCCGAGCGAACAGCGTTCTGATTGTTTCAATATTTCTGCTACTCCTACTTACGCCTACGAACCCTGAATATTCACCACGCCGGCCGGCTACTGCCGCCTTTCACGCTGGGAGCCAGAAGCCCTGGAGCACTCGACCAGCGGTCGGTCTCTGAGCTGACAAAACGACCTCCGCTTTTTGACGCGGTCCTCCGTGACGGGTTCTCCCTCCGACTCCGTCAGCAGAGGTGCCCGAACTCATGATCCCGCTAGCCTGCTCTATCATGACATACTGATCAGCCCAGATCCGAACCGAGATCCATGTCCTGCCCAACTGTACACTCAGCTGTGGACCCTCATCGCCGTCAGTTGACCGACATTGTTGCAAACTGGGGACACCTCGGCATCTCCTCCCCCATCGAACAGCTTCGCTGTCCGTTGCCTCGTCGCTCTAACGGCTCCTGTTTCCCGCGCTACGGATGAACGGCTCGAGTGGAAAGACTTCAGTCTCAGGCTTCACATCCCTGTAAATCTGATCCCACCTGTTTTGGAGGACCGCCGGGGTCGTCCAAGCATGTTCTGGGTCGCGCAGCCAGAGACGAAGCAGATGACGCCTTTGATCATGTTAGTACCACATGACGTCGGATTCACACGTGCATTACACGTTAATGTTGCGGTGACTTACTGCTTCTCGCCTTGGTTGACGAATCCGTCGCGGGCGTGGAAGATACTAAGGTTGTTGACGTACTGGAAATCACCCTTTCGGAACTCGGTGTTGACGCAGAACTTTTCTCCGGTAAAGTGCAGGGTATCCAGGGCATCGGCCTGGGCCTCGGTGATGGGGGGAATCTCCGTACTACGCGGTAGGGAACCGAATCCTACGAAGTAGCGCGCCCATATTGCAGGGAGATCCTCTGTGGAGCAGTTTCAGTCGCCGGCAGCAGGTACATCAACGGCCTCTCCGTCCACTGCTTGTCGGCCTTTTCAAACCTAAGCACTCGTGAGTACGTGAATGACGACAAGACGAGACCCTCTGACGACTTACACTTCCATGTCCCAAGACTCGGACAAGGTGTGGATCAGGTCAGGTCGAGTGCGGGCAATCTCGTTGTATACCCGCCACGTGCTGGCCAACTTGCTCGCGCCGCCCTCCTTAGCAGTCTCAAGGGCGAAGAGGGCGACAATGTCGCCAGAGTCGGTATGGAAGACCTGCTTGTCGGTGGTATACGCCGGGCTGCCGATGCTTTTGCTGGTGTCGGCGCTGCTGAGGTCCTTGACATGGGTAAGGACCACGTCAGCGGGCTTGCCGTCGTACTTGTGGTCCTGACGGCCTCCCTAGGCGGCCACGTGGGCTGAGATGCCGGTGTAGATGATGATGTTCTGGTCCCGGGTGTACTTGTCGACGTTGACACAGCGGAGCATGAAGAAGCCGTGGCCGTGATGCAGCTCGTGAGATGCTCTGCTGGGGCATTGTCACTGCTTGCACAGCGGCAGTCAACAACCTTGCCGGCCTCTACGCCCGTCCTTTCTTCCTTGGCTTGGTATGTTGATGGCAAACGGCCTCGCTGGCCGTGATATCTTGCTTACAACAACACAGATGGAGGCTGGGATGTTTCCCGGTATCATCCTGCAGCTGTCGTACTGGTATCGTCCTGACGAGATTGCCGTTCGGCTGATGTGGATCTGTAAGAAGACATATTTCAAACCTGAGATGTTCCAGGAAAAGTACGCGCCGTCGTACCAGCTACCGTTTGGGCTCTCAATGGGCCTCGTTGGCCTCTGCGGCATCGTCAACGGCGTGACCTGGTAGGTGACGCGCAGGACGGAGAGCGACACACGCAAGCACAAGCGGGCTAGGATTCTGGCCAAGATGAGCGACGAGGCCGTGCTGGATGACGTTATCGACAGAGATCTCATATAAGCTGCCTGCTTGATCGAAATGAACCGGCCTGGATGACCAGGGGGGATTTGGGGCAGACCTGCCACGCATAGGTACTGCAAAGGGCCAAGGGCATGCGTCAGTTACCTAGAGGCCTCGGAAAAGCCATGGCGGAAACAAAGGGGATGAAGGACAAGTCGATGTTGCCCCACAAAAGACTCGGCCGTCATGAATTACATGACATATATTTGATGCTTCAGTTGGATTATATTCTTCGGGTCATCACCTTGGAAGAATACAATTCTGTTGCCAGGGATTATTTGTTTACACAATCTTGAAAGTCTTGGTGCAGAATGATGACATGTGCTGCAGTGAGGCTCGCGATTTAGGGGGCTGGTGATAGGGCGAGGTACCTGGACTTGGCTTCCCCTCACCCAGCGTTGCACTTGACGCACGCATCATCGGCGAGAAGAACGATGTAGGTACTTTGACATAATATGTCCGCTGTGGAGCCGCCTTTCGCCGTATAATCGTCCGCCCTGACAAAAACGTCCGCTGTGGAGGTCGGAGAATGTCCCCGGCTCAGGTTCGCATCGCATCACATCCCCTATCCGTCGTCAAGTAACACCCACCCCGGAGGCATGGGAGCTGTGGCTACAGATTCTAGCTTGAGGCATGGAAACATTGGACAACGGTATACAGCCCTCCCGACCAGTTATGAGAACAAGATACTTAACGAAAAACAGCACGCAACATGGGCTCCTCCTCACCCAACCTGGCCGTGAGTTTGAAGGCCTCGAACGAACCATACTTCGACTTGGGCAGCTTCAGTGTCAAAGTCAGCACCACCTCGGCAGACGCGCAGGCATGGTTCGACCGCGCACTTGTGTGGACTTTTTGCTTCAACCATGACGAGGCCATTGCGTGCTACAAGCAGGCCATCGCTCATGACGACAATCTCGCGATTGCTTACTGGGGCCTCTCGTTCTGTTCGGGCCCCAACTACAACCGCACCTGGAGACTGTTCAACGAGGCGGACCGGCGCCGGTCCGTGGATCAGTGCTTCGTCTTTTCGCAACAGGCCATTCTTCGGGCCGAGGCCGCGCCGCCATGGGAGAGAGCCCTTATAGAAGCCCTGGGAAAGCGATTCCCGGACGACAACCCGGACCGTGACCTTGCCGCCTGCGATAGGGCGTATGCGGATGCCATGAGAGAGGTGCATGGTCGGTTCGGGGCCGAGGACTTTACCATCATCACGCTCTTTGCCGATGCCTTGATGAACGTCGCGCCTCGGAGGCTGTTCGACACGGCCACCGGCCAACCTATCCTGACGTCACCCGTTTTCGAGGTCAAGAGCCTCCTCGAGGCCGCGCTGGGGATGCCGGGTGTAGAGAGACACCCTGGCGTTGCGCACATGTACATCCACCTGATGGAGATGTCTGCAACGCCCGAGGCCGCCCTCCCCGCGGCCGACATGATTCGCGACCAGATCCCGGACACGGGACACACCTACCACATGCCTGCGCACATTGACGTTCTCGTGGGGGACTACCGCCGGGCTGTGGAGTACAACCTCAAGGCCACCCTGGCCGATGACCTCTTCTTTCGGGACAACACCCAGCAGCCTACCTTTTACAGCTACTACCGCCTGCACAACTACCACTCCCTCATCTACGCGGCCATGCTGGGCGGCAAGTCAAAGGCGGCGCTGCGGGCGACGGACCGGATGGAGGCCGCCGTCACGGAGCGCCTTTTGCGCACGGGGGCTCTCGCCGACTGGATGGAGTTTTTCAAGGCCGTTCGCGTCCACGTCTACATCCGCTTCGGCATGTGGGACGAGCTCAAGCAGCTCCGGCCGCTCGAGGACAAACGCCTCTACTGCGTGACCAACGTCATGCGCCACTACGGCAAGGCCATTGCGCACGCCGCCACCGGCGAAATCGCAGAGGCAGAGGCTGAAAAGGAGCGCTTCCACCAGGCGTCGCTCCTCGTGCCCCTGGAGCGGCTCGACTTTCCCAACAAGATTCGCGACATACTCGAGGTGGCGTCGGCCATGCTCGACGGCGAGACCGAATACCGTCGCGGCAACTATGCCAGGTCCTTTGAGCGGCTCTGCGACGCCGTTGCCCTCGATGACGACCTCCCCTTTGCGGAACCCTGGGGCTGGATGCTCCCTGCGCGCCACGCATACGCGGCCCTCTCGCTAGAGCATGGCCTCGTCGAGCAGGCGGCCGTGGCTTATGCCGAGGACTTGGGTCTCCTTGCGACGCCGAAGCGGGCGCACCAGCATCCCAACAATGTGTGGGCTTTGCACGGGTACCACGAGTGTCTGGTGCGACTGGGACGAACGGCCGAGGCCAACATCATCCACAAGCAGCTGAAGCTCGCTGTTGCCGAAGCGGATGTGGAGATTACGTCGTCTTGCTTCTGCAGGTTTGGTGTGCTCAACTTGAAGTCAACTGTCAACGGGGACAGCTGCGGGACGAGGTGCTGCCCATAGCAAGGAGCACAGACGGGGAGAGAAGGAGAAAGGGTTATTGGCTGGTTCGGAAGGTAACATGTGCAGCACTAGAGAACTGTGAGGCATAACCACACAAAGCAGACGTCAAATCACCTCACCTCGCCTCACCTACCTAACCTCGGCCAGAGTTTCCCCAAACTGTCGAATCTTGTCCCTGACCTCGTCAACAACCCTGAAACACGGTATCAGCGCCCTAGCTGCCGTGCTCTGCGGGCAGATATCCGAAGGATCCGGGTCGACGACGTCGCTCTCCTTCCAGCAGCGGCCGTCCTGATCCGGACACGCCGTGTGGCCGACGAGGTGCCGCCGGCGCTGCCTCTCGGCAAACCGCCCACCAAGGATCCCGAGCCTCTCGCAGTCCCTCTTCAGGCCCTGCGTGACGAGGTCGTAGAACCCACTACTGCTCGTATCAAGGTCGAGCAGAAGAGAGCCGGCGTCGGCCCCGCCTAAGATGAGATAGACGGTGTCGCCGCCCATGTTCTTCTCGGCGAGGCCGGCGCAGTAGTCCTTGAGCCAGCGCAGGTAGCGCTGGTAGCCGGCCATGACCTTGAGGCAGAGGCGGCCGATGAGGAGGACGTTTTGCAGGGTGACGCGCGGGGGGTTGGACACGTCGCAGCACCTGGGGCACGTCAAGAGCGTGTCAAAGAGGTCGGTGCCCTGACGGAGGGTGCGCACTAGGTTGTGAGATACGGCGTCGGTGTTTAGCGATCGAAGGAGGTTGAAGACCTCCTTCGCACAGTCACATGGCTGTTGCGGCTCCGCCTGTTTTGGTGGTGGTGCTGATAATGGTGGTATAGCTGAGGTGCTGTCACGAGGGGAGAGCTGCGGCGCTCCATGCTCAATGGTGGTCAGGCAGCTCCGGAAGTAGTCCAGAGGCAGCGCGTCCAGCTGTCCGCTCATGTCAAAGTCGAGGAACCACTTCCGAGGCCGGCCGGGCATTCCTCTGTCGTGATACTTGCAGGGCAGCCCGAGGCGAACGCATCTTGAACACCCCATATCTTTGCCGGAGCACTTGAGCTTCCGTCCGCCTGGCATATAAGTCAGTCGGTGCAGCATCTCGTTGGTGATGGGGACTCGGAGCAACTGCCCGGAGACCATGTGGAGACGGGACTCACGACAGGCTTCACATGAATTCCGCTTCTGCTGTGGCATGGCGGTCGTCGTTTGGTTGCTGCCGTGTCAGATCTGAGGTGGCATGATGGTTGTCGTTTTACCCCGAGTCCGCGACAAACCCTCCGCTCCCGTGGCAGCCCGGTTCAGAGAGCGGGAGAGATAGCACGAGATAGGCAGGGCCGACACCCACTGAATAGCGAGTCCAAGCGGGGTGCTGGCGTTTGGAGGTGGTCTCGTCCCGCTGCTTGATTGGCTGAAAATGCTCCGCGTCTGGAGACGACTAGGCGGAAATGGTCCGGCGGATTTGCAGTGAAGGCCAATCGGGAAACTCCAGTTCCTCGCGGTGGGAGGTGACGTCCATTAGCACATCTCCAACGTGCGACTTGAAACCTGGAAGCCCTTGGGTTTCCATGGCACCCTCATTCTTGCAGAATACATTACTGAAAAAAATGACCAAAACAATTACCGCCCACCAAGTACGTCAACGTTGGCTGGACGGCCGTGAAATCGCGCTCATCGACGTCCGTGAGGAGGGCCCCTTTGCCGAGTCTCATCCCTTCTTCGCTCTGAGCGTTCCCGTCAGCGAGGTGCAGGTCAAACTCCCACCCCTGATTCCGCGCCTGGGAGCGCCCGTTGTCGTCTACGACAATGGCGAGGGGTACGTGGATCGCGCGGCGGCGCTCATCACCGCCATGGGCTACAATGACGTCTCCATTCTGGCTGGTGGCCTGGCCGGATACGCGAGGGTGGGCGAGGTCTTCCGGGATGTCAACGTGCCCTCCAAGGCGTTTGGCGAGCTAGTCGAGGCCATCCGCCAGACGCCGTTCCTGCCAGCTCCCGAGGCCAAAAGCGTCCTGGAGAGTGGCCAGGATGTCGTCGTCCTGGACGCGAGGAGGTATGAGGAATACCACACAATGAGCATCCCCAGAGGGCAGAGCTGTCCAGGCGGCGAGCTCCTGTACCGGCTATTTGACGCAGCGCCCGACCCGACTACGACTGTCATCGTCCATTGCGCCGGGCGTACACGCAGCATCCTCGGCGCCCAGTCTCTCGTCAACGCAGGTGTCCCGAACAAAGTGGTAGCTCTCGAAAACGGGACCATCGGCTGGACGCTCGCCGGGTTCGAGCTGGACACGGGCAAGGACTTGCGAGTTGGGCCGCCGTCCGCAGGGGCACTCGAAAAGGCCCAGGAACACGCCAAGGCATGGGCGCAGCACGTCGGCGTCTCCGTCATCGACGGTGACCAGCTGCGGCAGCTGGTAGCAACCTCGGCCGAAGACCGGACGACATATTTTCTGGACGTCCGAGACCCGAGCGAGCACGCCAGAGGGCATCCTGCCGGGTTCCTCTGCGCCCCTGGCGGCCAGCTTGTCCAGGCCACAGATGAATGGGTGGGCGTCCGGGGTGCTCGGGTCGTCCTGTATGACACCGGTGGTGTCAGGGGCCTCATGACGGCCAGCTGGCTCCTGCAACTCGGCTGGGACGTCAGCGTCCTGCGAGAGGATGTCACAGTCCCTGACGACCTGCTCCCTGCCCGCAAGACCAAAGGACCCCCTCCACAGGCGTCGTCTGGCATCGACGTCGACACGCTGAAAAGCCTAGGCGACGCGACCATTATAGACCTCGCCCGCAGTCCCACGTACCGCAAGGGCCACCTTCCCGGCGCCTGGTTCGCCTCCGGCCCTGAACTGGTGCGAGACATCGGCCGCGCCCCGGGCACCGGCCCCATCGTGCTCACGTCGCCGGACGGTCATGTCGCCTCCGCCAACGCCGAGCATGCGCGCCAGGCGATCGGCCACTCTGCCCGGGAAATCCTCCACCTCATCGGAGGCACTGCGGCCTGGAAGGCAGCGGGCCAGCCGATCGAGACCGAGTCACGGTGGCTGTCGGAGCCCATTGACGTGTACAAGCGTCCGTACGAGGGGACGGAAAATGCCAGGAAGGACATGCAGGGGTACATTGACTGGGAGCATGGCTTGGTAGCTCAGCTGGCCAACGATGGCATATCGCGTTTTCGGGTCGTCCGGGAGAAGCCTCTCTAGAGGGTGACTCTGCCGGAGGTTGGTCAGCATTTTATAGTCAGAAAGAGGGAGTCTTGAACTGAGGTTTCAACTTACCGAGTCGCACGACGCATGGAATTTTGGAAATCACATCACTAGCCAGTATGAGTCTTGTGATGTAGCTGCTTGCTGGTGTTTGTTTGCTTCTGTGTTGCTTGACTAATCGCCCAAACTTACCTACCGTTTGCCGTGGGGCTCAATCTGGCAAGCTTGAAGTGGCCTCACGTCATCGCCCTCCAAAAGCCGAAACCTACCTCACGGGCAGGGCATCCGTTCCAGGTAATGGGCTCGCCGGGAAAGGCCTCGGCAGGGTCGGGTGGCCACAGGTAGGAAGGCAGGTCTGGGCTAGGCAGGTCTTCAGCGCCCACCTGCCTGTGACTTGACCCCCCCCCCCCCCCNCGCCGACGGTGCAGGGCCCCGCCTCTCAGTGTGCACACCCAGAACACAGCTACTAGGTACACTAACCCAATTTGAGCTCAGTTAGCATTACGTCGTCGGGAAACCGCACGGTTGAAACACCAGGGAAGGTGTGTCCTCGCCCTCCAGCTGCCCTGGTTCTTTGATCACATTCCCGCACCATACATCACCACCACCCCCGATTTCCAGATTCACCGACTTCACGCGCTGCCAGCCTTCGCCCTCACTTTCTCCCACCCGACCCACCTGCACACTTCTCTATTCACTTATTATTTCCCTGTCGCAATCGCATCGGCACCGACCCTCCTGCCGCAACACAACAACCAACCCCTGACCGATCCGTCCGATAGATTGCACCCTCATTCAAAGAACGAACCACCCACCCACCGATCACAATGTCTGTCGATATCGAGCCAGCCGAGCTGAGCTTCCAGAGTGCGCCTCCATTACCCCATCATAATACCCGGCATCACAGACTCACCTCCACCCAGAGCCCTTCACCGTCGAGATCTCCCGTACCCTGAAGATTAAGAACCCCAACTCCACTCCCCTTGCCTTCAAGGTACGCCCCGGTCGCGCGCATGATTCCACTCTCCAGCCCAAAGCTGACACATTCTCCAGGTCAAGACAACCGCTCCCAAGCAGTACGATACAACCTCGCCGACCCCCCCGCCAGACGCGATGATGTTTACTGACCCCGACCCCGCAGATACTGTGTGCGCCCCAACTCGGGTCGCGTCGAGCCCGGTCAGGATGTCGAGGTCACCGGTACGCAGAGAGGAACCGAACCACGAGGAGGAATTTCGCTAAGATTGTCTAGTCCTTCTCCAGGCAATGAAGCAGGAACCCGCCCCTGGGACCAAGTGTCGCGACAAGTTCCTGGTCCAGTCCGCGCCCATCACTGGTGATAAGGAGTTTGTCAGCATCGCCAACATTGTAAGATCCACGGCCATGCGAGACAAAGCAAGAAGTCAAGCACTGACTGAATGTTCCTTTCCAGCTCGATTCGACCGACAAGTCTACCATCCAGGAGAGGAAGATCCGCGTCACTTGGATCACCGACAACCAGCCCTCCGCACCGGCTGCCGCTACCCCCAGCCGCCACTCTGCTGTCACTGATCTAACGGTATGTCGCCCCCAACTGCCTACCCAGCAGTTCAAGCTTGCTGACAATATCTAGGCGGACACTCCCGACGTCAGCCGCACCTTCTCTTCTCCTGGCCAGGACACCGTCGGTGGCTCCAGCCCGCCCCCGTACTCGACCAACGGTACCACCCGGGATGATTCCTCCGACCACGACCAGTCCACCGTCTCCGCTGCCACGTCGGCTGTCACGCATGCGGCGCAGCTGACATACGAAGAGATCAAGGCGAAGCTGGCACAGGCAGAAGCCAAGATTCTCTCGCTGCAGGAGACCGGTGGTCTGCGCCAGAGGGTCAAGGCGGAGACCGAGAAGCTTCCTTCGACGCAAGAAGCTGCCCAGGCCGTGAGGCAGTCAGTCGAGGGTGTCCCCGTTCAGATGGTCGCGCTGCTCTGCTTCCTCAGCTTCCTCCTCGCCTACTTCTTCTTCTAATCAGCACGCTGGCCAAGGCTGGCACAGCCCCTTGTACGAACAGCCTCGCCAGCCGACAGCGAGAGATCAAGCTGTCGAGGGATTGAATAATACGACCACACACACCCGGGAGTCAACGATGAGACTGCCCACACGAGCTTTGGGGTGGAGGAGATACGGGCACGCCCGGCATGATGGAGCGCAGCGCGGAAGAGCGCGCGATGGCAACGATGGAGAGGCGGGACAGCGAGAAGCGAACGACGGCAGCGGTCCGAGGATCATCCCTGGGGCGGATTCTGTACGACTAAATTCCCTTGCGTTATTAAATAGGCGACTCTAAAGCAGTGGCTTTCATGATGCTTTTCGTACACGCCACTATTCTCTACTTTTCGTCATACTGTTCATGCAAACCAAAAAAAAGAACACGATAACAAAACTAAACACGTCGATGCAGCATGCCCTCCAAAGTCTATGTGCTATATGCAACCGAAACAACTAGAGGCCATGTACGAAGGCAGCCAGTGCTTCCGCTCATGCCTCAATCTCCTCCTTGGTCCACTTTGAGCCGCCGCCGACCATGCGGCCGCCCTGCTGCCTCTTGACGCGGCAGTTGATGCCGACGTTCTCGTCAAAGATGAAGCGCCAGATGGCGTAGACCCAGCTCTCGTGCCTGGGGAGGTCTTCATAGAACTCGCTGGCAATGTCGCGCAGCTTGTGCAGCCTGGTCCAGGGGACGGCGGGGAAGTCGTGGTGCTCGTTGTGCAGGCCGACGTTGTAGGTGAGGAAGTTGAGGGGACCGTAGTAGGAGAAGGTCTCGGGGATCTCGAGCTTGTTGTCAATGTTCTTCTGCTGGGGGGTGACGGTCTCGTAGACGTAGTGCTCTGCGATGAAGTGGCCGGCCAGGGGGTGAAGGGAGCCGGCGAGGAAGGAGGAGAGGAGGAAGTAGAGGACGGCGTTGGGGCCGGCGAAGCGGACGAGGGCGTAGTCGAAGCTCAGCTGGACGAGGATGTTGAGGTAGTGGACCCAGGTGAGGGGGATGCGGAAGATGGCCATGGGGCGAACGGCGTAGAAGAAGATCTGGAAGGTGCAGAAGAAGGACTTTCCGAGGATGGAGTTGAGGAAGACGGCCTCCAGGGCGGTGGGCAGGTCAGTGTCGAGACCGTCAACGCCGAGGGACTTGTGGTGGGTGAGGTGGTAGGGGCGGAAGGAGGCCGAGTAGGGGACGCCGATGGGGAGGTTGGCGAAGATGGCCAGGAGGCGGTTGGCGAGGGGCGAGCGGAAGGCGAGGTTGTGGGAGATTTCGTGGATGGCGAGGAAGAGGTTCTGGTTGGCGGTGGCGCCGAAGACGTAGGCGACGGCCCAGAACTTCCAGTCGAAGAAGGAGGTGTTGCGCAGGGAGTAGGCGAGGAAGACCTGGAGGGAGACAACGCCGAGGACGACCCATTTGGTCAGGGGTTCGGGGCCGCAGAGCTTGGTGACCTGGGGAAGACTCGTTAGCTTGGGAAAGGAGAGGGGGGCAGTAAGGGAAATGCGCACCTCGGGATGGGCCTTGATGATGGCGAGACGGCGGCTGCGGTGCGGCTCCTCGGTGTAGGTCCAGAAGAACTCCTTGTGCTTGACCTCGAGGGGGTCGCGCTCCTCGTCGGGAGGCAGGGGAATGTCGTCGGTGCTGGGCCTAACGGGCGCGGCCGCGGCGGCAGGCTTCATGGCCTTGCGCTTGACCGGCTTGAGGACTGTTGCGGAGGAAGACATTGTTTCCGTCGCGATGCTTGTGGTGGCGAAAGGAGCGTGGAGTTGTTGGAAGGAGATGAGAAGACTCAGGGGGGAGGGACGACAGGTTATGCTGGCATTGGCGGGTGTATATATACGGGACGGAGAGGCGAAGGACTCGGATGCTGGGACTCCTTTTTCTTGAACCACGAGGAATGGGTGTTTTCGAGCTGGCCGAGGTGCGGTTCAGTCGGGAATCATGCGGTCGGGAGGTGCAATGGTCTGATAGGGGGCGCGGGCGGTGAAGTTCCAGGTCCCTCCGTCCTGTCCGACGTGGGGCACCCAGGATATTTCTGGTTGCTGCTTTAGTGGAGGCTTTTGACGCGCAGAGGTTTCGCGACGCGGCGCAGCTGCCGGATGTTCGCCACTGTGGAATTGGGATGGTCAGGATTGGCTGGTGGCGGCAGCATTCGCAGGTATACAGTTTCCCCTGACGGGAATCTTTTTTCAGGGGACCACGTACTTTCCCTTTCTTCATTCCTTCTCTCCAAAGCAAGTCAATTGTTAACTGAAAAACCAGTCTTTCATGGGCAGGATATTCCAGATCAGCCTATGAATCCGAGCACCCGACCTCCTCGCATCGACTCGGGTTCTGGCGCGCATCCCCACCGGAAATACGATGCGACGCAGAATTAAGATGAACCCTCCTTCACACAGCTAAAGCGGCGGATGCCCATCTCAATTCCCCTCCCCCCATCTGATCGAAGCTCGCAAAGTCGGTGCGCTGCCGCGTGGAGCCACCCGTTGAACCCCTAAAACAGCAGTCCAACCTGCCACCGGCACCCAATCAACGAGCTCCCGCGCCGCACGGATCGGGGGACTCGTCCAGGGGTAAAAAGGGTAAGCGCAGGAACAGGAACACACACTCGTCGCGAACCACATGCTTCTACTTCACACCCTCGAGTCCTTCTGTGGGTGACACGCTGCGAGGCGCGTGTGGGAGATACAGCGTCTGGCGTCCCACGGACGAGAATGTCGCGTTTTCGTCGCTAAGGCGCGGCCAATGGGCTATGCGAGGCGCCGTCGAGGGGTGATGGCAGGTGATCAGGTTGTGCGCCGGAAGATGGGATTTGCCGGGTTGCGAAGGGGGTTGAAGCTGCGCAGTGGTGATGATGGTGGTGCTGGCGGGGTCGCACAGGCAGGGGGCGCACGAGGGCATCGCCGTGGCTGGGTTGGGGATATAGGGGATCGGAGGTGCATGGCATGGCACGAGGGCGTGACGTCGTCAGCAGCGATCCGCAAGAGGGGGCGTCCTTCGACGACGAGGGGCAGCAACAGATGGTCCCGACGGCTGATTCGATAGTTCAGGGGCAGGACGTTCCTGGGAGTGGCCTCGTGAGACGCGGGCTGAGGTCGTCGGGGGGTCGCACAGCGTCGGGCATCAATCTGCTGCCAGGTAGGCAGCCTCGGCCTGCCATGATGCCGGATTTTTGAGAACAGGAGGGGTACGGTGCCTGGATGTCATGACCTCGGGGTGGAAGGGGAGGCTCGTGGTTGGCATGTCACGGAGGATTTGATACTCGGTCTCACGCGAGGCCGTGCTGTCCGACGTGGTCTATCGGGCCGGCCCCTTTTTCGACCGGACACAAGGTACGTGGTGCGTGGGATGGCCCCCGGCTCCTGTGGCCGGCGCGGACGACGGCCGGGAGGTAGTGCCCCCCGGAGACCTTCGTATCCGCGCCGGGTCCTATTTTGAGCATGATTTTAGCACTATGGCACTGCAAAAAGCGAGCCCGTCATATGTCAAGATCGGTCACTGGCAGCGACAAGAGATGGTCCCTGGACGGACTGTGGCGCGGGGGAGGGTGATCGCCCTTGCAGCAGCACCCCGTCTTGTTTCCTTCGGACGAACAGGGAGGGCAAGGACAAGCCATGTGTTGCGTCGAGGTTGTACAGGTGATGATCTGAGACGGTGGGAGAGACAGAAACGTTGTTATCTGTCAGGCGTCCGTCCGAGACGTCTGTATTTGCTCGAGGGGACTGTACTGTCTGTCGTTGACACGCCATGGCCGAGATGGCGGTCGGGCATGGTGTGTTCTCCCATCCCGCGGAAGCAGACAAGAGCCATCTGTCGGCTGACATGATAACCATCGGAGATGTCTCTGTCTCTAAGGGCGCGGTCCTCATGAGATGTTTCCACCAGACCACGCGCGCCACGAGAGAACTGCGTGTGAAGATGGTGCAATCGTGGTGCCAAGACGCGGGCCACCTGACGGAGGGGGGCGGGGAGCCTCTGGGTTCCAGTCGGGGGGCTTCCGGGAGGGCTGCTGCTCACCGCTGGGATGTTGCCCGGGGAAGAGGGGAAAAAATACCGCAGTGGCCTAATTCTGAGTGGCGATTCTGTCCAGCTGGAGAAGCAGAACGCAGCAGCAGGAGGAGGTTGGTTCAGTCTCCTGCATCGCTCACGTTTTGGAGCGGTGAAGCTTGACGATGCACCCAGCGAACCACTCTGAGGGGCTGTCACATGCATGAGCAGGGATGCGGCAACCCTCCCGCCGGCTAGCGAGGCCTGGACTGGCTTGGTGTGTTCCTCTGGGCCCAGCGTCGAGGGGGCACGCGACCCAAAGGCCTCTGAAGCATCTTGCTCATCATGGGCGCTATTTGCATTCCAGGGCGTAGTATCCTCGTCAAACACTTGTCGGATTGCGCCTGTTATCATGTCAGCCGGGGAAGAGACGAAAAGCTGGGGGAAAAATGAAAAAAAAGAAGAAGAAAAAAAGGCGTCGTGTCCGACGCCTGACAGGGTCTGAAGTGTTGTTCTCCGATCAGATCCTGGTCGTCTGCCAGGGGTCTGCAGCAAGGGCCGAGGGTGCTTGGGTGCCTGTCTTTTTCTGAACCTGAGCTGCCAGTGGAACTTGGGGGCACACGTGAAGATAACGACCTCCCGATAAGGGAGAGTGCCAGGGGAGCAGGGAAAGTCCCAGCCCAAAAGCCACGACGCCAGACTGTCAGTCAGCAGCCAACCAGTGCTTTGCCTGGCGTTGACTGGCCTAAAAATCTCCCACACTTCACTGGAAGAGAGAGACGAGACAAGTCAAGACAAGGCAGGCGTCCCGACTGGCCGCTTGCACACCTCTCATCCTACCGATCAGCTCAAACTTGAACCGGCCTCCAGGCTAGCACCTATCACCCTCCTCCAACCTGCCCCAAACCTGCCAGTACCTCCCCAAGCACGCGCCGTGCCGTCATAAGGCGTTTCCTACTGGCATTTGCCTGCCTACCGCTGGTACCTCACCTCACCTACTCCAATTACCTACAACATCAACAGAGTCAACAACGCCCTCTTTCGGACCCAACGCTTTTTCTCTCCCTCACACAAGTCCACCATCCCAAAGGCCGCCGTCAGATGGCCCTTTTGTCCGCCACTATTCACGCGTCTACACCCTCGGCGACCATCGGGCTGCACCCCACGCACCCTTGAACCACAAGCGACAGCTCACCAACGCACCAACGCACGCACCAACGCACGGTACCGTACCGGCAACCACCGCACATCCACCCGCACCCGCACGACGAGAATCTGGACCCTGCGCAAGCTGCAGCAGGGAGAGAGAAACAACGCCCGACCGACCGTCCGACCGACCGTCCGACTCCAGCCTTGACCGATTCTTCCTCCGACCGCTCCCGCCCACCCCTCCGACGCTGGTGCTTCGACAAAAAAGACAAAGCCACCACGCTCCCCTCCCCTCCCTCTCTTGCCCTTGACGGCAGCCTCTCTGCTCTCAAGTCCCAAGAGGCACTCTTCTGCCTCCTCCCCCTCCTCCCCCTCCTCCCCTCTACCCTCCCCCTCTTTCCACCTCCGGTCGGCGCGGCTCCCCAAGCCAGCTCGTCGCGCCGATGTGGTGGCTCTTCCGGATCCTCTTCAGCTCCGTCTTCATCTTCAGCGTCGTCCTCTCGATACCAGTCGCCTTCGATGTCGGCGGCCGGGACAGCGGTCTGGCCTACAGCCTCTCCCTGTGCGGCTTCTACGCAGTCCACTCGGCAATCAAGGCGATTACTCCCGACACCTCACGCGTTCGCTGGGCCATCTCCCACATTCTGCGCCTCTCCCAGTGGTTCGTCCTGCCAGCGCTACTGATCTGGTCCCTGGGACGATTTGCCGTCGACGCCCCCGCCACAAACTGGGTCGAGCGCACCCTCCAGGGTCTGGTCACCTCAAAGTCGGAGACATGGAGCGAGTGGATGTTTGGCGAGAATGGAGTCCTTGAGACCCTGACCCTTGGTGGCTGGGACAACACCCTGCGCTACTCGAGCCCTGTCTTCCAGCTCATGGAAGGCTTCTGCAGCTTGCTGGTTATTCAAGCCTCCGGCCAGATCACCCGCTGGTTCGTCCACAGGGGCCGCAGCGACACTTGGATGGTAAGAACATTCCCCCGCGCACACTCCCTACAAAACCCAGACCAAACGAAAGACTGACACCATCTCCCACAGATCATCCTCCTCGTCCTCTCCGGCAGCGTCATCTCCACCTCGGCGTACTTCCTCTGGCGCGTGGCACACTTCCCCTCTATCAGCAACGTCGACGGCACCCTCATCGGCGTCACCATGACGTCGGCCTTCTTCCTTTGCGCCTACGGCATGCACAGCGGCAGGGGCAACGTCGTTGAATCGTCGCTCCTCTTCGCCTACATCGTGCTCTGCGTTTACCAGATCTTCACCGACTACTTGCCCTCTCCCGAGGCCATGGCTGCCGAACAGCTGGCCGCCGAAGAGCCCGAGTTCCCTCCGCTACCGCCCATTATCATGGCCTCCTACTCGACTCTGCTTCACTTCCTCGGCAACCTTCCCTCGGCCTTCCACTCATCCTTCACTCTGCTCTACGCCGCCTTCCAGACCATCACCCCCTCGGTCATCATCTCTCTCACCTACCNACTCTTCGTCTTCTACTGCGCCACCCGCATCATCCCCGCACTGCGCGAGTCCAGCGCCCAAGTCTCCTTTGGAGACTCCGAGTCCACCAAGTTTCTCAGCACTGTTTCCTATTTCTCACCATCCATCCTGATTGCCATGTACACCAGCCTGCTTCTGCAGCACTTCACCACCAGCCCCGGCCCCGACGGCTGGACCCTCCGCGGCGGCGACGCCAGCGGCAACATCTGGCGCTGGATCAACGTCGCCGGCACAATGTCCCTGTACGCCGTCGAGCTGTACCTGGGCAACGACGACCCAGACAGCAGCCTGACGGAGCACTGGAAGACGGACTGAAAGGCTCTTCTGTGCTTGGAACGACACCAAACAAGACTGTCATTGGACGCCAACAGTCCAAAAATACCATAACCCAATGATCATGGCCGCGAAGACGGACTCCGCACGAGCAAGCTCGGCCTGTCGGACGTCCGCCAATAGGCAGGAACGAATCCATGCCGCCATGATCTGAGGACGCTTCTCCTTGACGTTTACGGTTCACCATGGGAAAGGGCTGGGATCGCACAGAACCACCGGCGTTAGGGGGCGGTCATGTCATTGCGACGCCTAGGGGACTCTGAGGAGGATGACTCCCTCGGGGCCCAGGGCGTGGGCGTGGGCGAAAGCGCCCTGAATTATCTTGATTCCCACCGCTGCAGTGCTTTCCAATTGTAGCACTCAGCTTAGCATAACCAGTTTCTGAATTTATCTTTTCCAGTGGAATGGTCGTGTGCAGCGTGAGGTCTGTGAGCTGCCTTGGACACTGTGTGCGGGCCAGACGCATCTCCACTTGACGTCAACTGAACCTCGGTTCGTCTGCAGTAACCGTCTCAACTACCTTACACACCTGCACCAGACTCGCCGCATTTCTCAGTGCATCAGATTGCCCCTCCATCCGGAGAAATTGAAGACTGACCACGCGCATCCGCCATGGCTGAAGCAAATTCAATGTCGGCCTCGGCCTCAAAACATCGCGTCTCCAAGCACCAGATCATCATGGCTGGGCTCCTCTGCGACGTGTACGGACTCGACGAGGAAGCACTCAGCCGCCCAACCGCCCTCTCCTGCCTCTGGCTGCACCACCCCCGCACCAAAGCGAAAGAAGACATGCAATCCTTTGCCACACACATCGTCAACGCCTGGCTGAGCCGGAAAGAAACCCTCAAGGGCGCAGCGTCCCATCGAGGTCTCGTCGTCGTCGCTTTTGACCAGAGGAACCACGGAGAGCGGCTCGTGGATGAGCGGGCCAACGGGGCTTGGCGCTCGGGAAACCCCGCTCATGCGCCGGATATGTTTGGCGCTATTCGCGGGATGGTGAGTGATAATACTGGACTGATGGATCTTGTGGAGGGGTATGTGAAGATGACTATGGAGGGTCCTAATGGGGGTGGAGGCGAGTGGCCTGGGGTTGTTGATCAGCATCTCGTGCTTGGGGTGAGTTTGGGCGGGCATAGCGCGTGGCAGGCTCTTTTTGCGGAGGAGAGGGTGAGCGCCGCTGTGGTTGTTATTGGATGTCCTGATTTTATGGGTGAGTCTCCTTCTCTGCTCTTTGGTGCCTCGCTGACGTATGGGTTCAGGCCTTCTATCAAACCGCGCGCGGCTGTCGAAGCGTGAGTGCTTTAGTGCCCTTGACGGCGGCGCGTCGTTCCTCGGCAGCAGAGACTTTCCGCGGGATCTTGTACGTGCGTGTCTCCGGTATGATCCCAAGGGGATCCTCTTCGGCACCGACGCTGTGCGAGATCCCGAGAACGAGGAGGAGAAGCAGAGGCTCAGGGGGCTTCTTGACGCACGGATCAGGGGGAAGAAGGTACTTGTGTGCTCGGGCGGCGATGATAAGCTCGTGCCGTATGCCATGTCAGAGGCATTTGTCGGCTTCATGGAGCGGGCGACGGGGACGTGGTATGCTGATCGGGAGGTGACGGTTGTGAATAAGGTGTATGAGGGGGTTGGGCATGTGTTTAGCCCGGGAATGGTGGAGGATGCTACGGCTTTTTTGCTGGAGGAGATTGCGTCGGCGCCTGTGGCGGTTCCGAGGGCGGGGACCTTTGGGCAGAAAGGGAAGCCGAGGATGTGAGCATGGAGAGAGGGAGGTCAAGTGCTTGGATGGAGTGGTGCTAGCTAGCCCAAGGCCGTATGGCATCTTTGACGAGGAACTCGTCGCCATTCTCTGACTGCCTCGTGATGAGACCGCTGCGTGTTCTCTCCTCGTCCGTCTCGAATAGTGCTTGACTGATACCCCAGACATTTCTCCGTTCCCGCTTGCCAGCTAACGACTCCCCTAGGCCGTGCGGATCACGATGCCACTCGTCCACGGCATGACGCTCTCCTGCCATGGCGTCGCTTTTGGACACCGCCCCATCACTCGACGGCATCATCCCAGGCGGATTAATCCCAAGATACATGACCCGAGACAAAGGGAAGTCGATGGCAGTGCAGTGGCCATCAACGATGCGCTCGCGCTTGAAGCTGTGACTGATGACAGTCATACGGGCGGGCCATGTCCCGGCGTATTGCCAGAAAGCGATAAGTGAGAAGATGATGTTGTGATAGGAGTCTAGGGCGCGCTCGTCCAGAATGATGCGGCTCTCCACCGAAGCGTGGGATTCGAGGGCGGTGGTGAAGAGGTCGTTGGCGAGAGCTATGTTTCTATAGCTTTCGGCCTCGGAGAGGCGGGTTTCTTTTCGGGTTGGGCCTCTATGATGGGGATTAGGATGAATCGAGTTGCAAAATACGAGTCTATTACCCCGAGATGACCAGTAGAGCTTCGCCATCGGTCTCGAGAAGATAAATGGCGGCCTTGATGTGCTCAATGAAGGTGGGTGTCTCGCCGTGCTGAAAGTCGGCAATGAGCCATTCGGATTCGTCGTGCCCACGGCTTGGCCCACCGAGCCAGATGCCGTGACAGCATAGCACGACAAGGTGTGAGGGTGAGCCTGCAGCCATGGTGCTCATGGGTGTGGTTGAGGAAGTAAGATTCGGTCGGGACACTGGAGGGGTGCTGGTAGAAGTGGGGCCAGACATCACACGATGCAGCACCGGATGGAAAAGGGGGTATCTTGGTTGGTATTCGAGACTCTACAAAATTACTTCTTGTCTCGCACCGGCTCACCGTACAGCCTGTATGCATCTCCAACAAGGTATAGGCTACCGGTTACGACGATGGGGCCCTTGGACGCTGCAGCCTCGGCCATGCCGACGGAGAGAGAGCCCTCGGTAGGATCAGTCTCGTCAAAGCTGGCGGCCGTGATGCCCAGTCTGCCGAGCATCTCCTGTAGCAAAGCAGGCTTGACGGGCTCTACCCAGGGCATCGTTGGCCTGCGGCTAAATGCGACACACACGACAGAGTCGCCCGGCCTGGTCAGCGTGCGCAGCATGCCCTCGGCGTCTTTGCCGTCTTGCTGCGACACAGCCACGACCCAAGTAACGGGCTGGCCGTTGCCCCTCGAGTACTGGTCCACGTATCGCGCCAGTGTCTCTGCCGACTGAGGGTTGTGAGCACCGTCTATCAAGATTGGGAGTCCTGACCGGCTGGGGAAAGCCTTGCTGATGTCTAGCGACGACAGCCTTCCCAGGTGGACAGTGCTCTTTAGCAGAGGAAGAGCATTCTCGACGGAGAGGGCGTGCTCGGGATATGCCAGGCGAAACGCCGTGATAGCGCATGCCATGTTCTGCGCTTGATGCGGCATGACCTCTCCAGCGTACAGCGTCTCAAGTAGCCCGTCCTGAGCTGTGGTAAGGTGGAGAGGCGCGCCCACTCCAGCGGCATGGCTGCGGAAGACATCGAGCACCTCTGGCGGGTTGCTGCCGTCGACGACGCAAGGCACGCCACGCATCATGATACCGGCCTTTTCCCTCGCAATAAGCGGCAGCGTGTCGCCGAGCATGCGCTGGTGGTCCAGGCCAATCTTTGTGATGACGGTAACACTCTTCCTCTGCAGAGCGTTTGTCGAGTCGAGACGGCCGCCGAGGCCAACTTCAACAATACCGGCGCGGACACCCGCATCATCAAATGTCAAAAAGGCCACAAGAGTGCCGAGCTCAAACTCAGTCAGCCGGATAGGTGTCTGCGTGTCTTCGGTGGCCGGCGGGTCTTGCGCAAGGCGGCGGTGCTCATCGTCGAGAATGGCCTGGCGGAAGCGGGCGTAGGCGGCGCGTGAGATGGGCGTGGCGTCAATCTTGATGGCGTCTCGGGGATCGACGAGATATGGCGATGTGAAGAGGCCGTTTGAGATGCGGGCCTGCCTGCAGAGCGCCGCCAGGTATGTGCAGACGGAGCCCTTGCCGTTGGTGCCGGCTACGTGCAGGGCGTCCCAGCGCTGGGCGACCGAGGTCATGGCCCGGGCCATGCGGCCGAGGTCCAGGCTGATGCCCTTCATAGAGGCGGCTGCGGGGGTGCCGA
This sequence comes from Plectosphaerella sp. P0831, assembly GCA_014635975.1. Classification (NCBI taxonomy): domain Eukaryota; kingdom Fungi; phylum Ascomycota; class Sordariomycetes; order Glomerellales; family Plectosphaerellaceae; genus Plectosphaerella; species Plectosphaerella sp. P0831. Next base: position 54,103 of record JACAFV010000125.1, on the reverse strand, counting down.
CGGTGGTGGGGGACGTCATGGCATCCCGTGAGTGAGTGGTGGGTGGTGAAGGGATGCTGGGACTGTGGTGATGGTGGTTGAAGATGGAGGCATGTAGATATGCAGTATAAGAACCTAGAGGATATTCGGCGATATCGGAGCCCATCTCTGCATCGAGGTGCCAGGCAAGCCACACCACACCCGCCGTGCCGGAACCGGGCGTGGCTGATGAAGAGTACATGATTCCTGGTGGTGCATTCCGCCACTTTCCCGTACCTGCTAGCGTAAGCGCACAGACGTTGACGGAGCCACTCGCAACATGGCCTGCTAGCGTTCCGGAACCCTTCTCTTGTCACGGTCAGCCGCCTCCCCCCTGGATCTTCTCATCCTATCCACTCCCGCCAATTCTCCGCGCTACCCGTCTTCCGAGTCTCTACCTGCGTTATCCACAATCCTCAGAGGTGGCTCGCTCGCGCATCCATCGCGTCGCACTTTCAACGTCCAACAACCCGCGACGCGGTTTTCCACATCGGCAATCCAACACCAGAGCGTTTGCCTCTCCATTGCCTCAGTCGCCCCTCCGCAGCTTTGCGACGCTCCCCCCCGCCGCGCTGTCAAAATGGGTCTCCCGTAAGTTTTGCCCCTCTGGTGGTTGCGCCGTGCCTGTCAACCGCAGCCTCGGCCATCCATCGCATACCCGCCTCGTCATCGTCATCCATCATCCGCCCCCCCTGCGACCGATATCCTGTCCCCCGCGATTTTCCTCGTTCCTCGTCGATCTTCAAATTCCTCCGAACTTCGATGGCTTCCTGCGCCCTGCCTCCCCCGAACCCCTCCCTTGACAAAGCCTGGTTGCTGGTGAAATCGAGTCCCAGCCCCGACAAAGCCTGGCCACTCCCCTCCTCGCTAACAACTCATACAGTCTCTTTGTCGCGCCCGTCGAGTCCGACATCAGCAACAAGCAGAGAAGGATCACGACCCACGAACGCCTGCCGACTATTCGCCGGAGCCGCCGTACCGATGATCGAGAGTCGCGTGCGATACGTCGACGCGCCGCCATCCTGAACGATGTTGCATCGCTATCTGTGACGCCGGATCCGCTGCTCGCACGTCTGCAGGCTACAAACAATCGCCCGGGGACAATGGCCGAGATCTGGGTTACTAACTCGGTTCACGGCAACTCCGCGGTGCCTGTCAATGCCCGGATTGAAGGTCCCGAGCCAAGCTCTCGCGAGAGAGTGGCACGGAACCGCGAAACTTTTGCTTGGGGCGACAGGGAACGAAACCAACCGACCGAGGAGCGGTCTGCATACCAGAGAAGTAACATTGTGAGACTTGCCCTTTCGACTCCCCCGTTGTCGTCGGGACTCGAACCTACTGACACAATTTACCTAGGCTCCTTCTGTTGCCGCCCGCTTCGACAGAAGCCCTGATCCAGTCTCCTCGTCGGCTGTGCCTGCGCCCCCGCCGGAACCACCTTTCCGCGGGCATATGATGAGGAGGGTTGGCCGCGCCCGACCACTGGTTGGCTTCGATGGCCTTGGTGACCGCAACCGAAGCCTGAGCCCTGAGGTCTGGGATACGCTACTGTCGACATTGACGCCGGATCCACAGCCGCCCAGCGCTGGCTCATCTTTTGCGTCAGCTACGGCATCGACAGCCGCGACATCACAGAGGCAGAGCGCCGCCGCATCGTCGCGTACCTCGCTGGCGGAGCACGACGGCGTCGACGGCCCCGTTGTCGATCAGCCCTGTGAAACGGGCGAAGCTACGGACAGCGAGGATTCCGGTTTGCCGAATGTGACGGTCCCGTCGCGATTTCGGCGGTTTGTCGCCTCGCTGAACCCACACAACGTCGATAACGTCTCGCACGTCCGTGCCGAGCCCGTGGACCGGCCAACCCTCACATTCAACGGCCGACCCGAGGGCGTCTGGACGAGCATTGACCGCATCCGGGCTCGCATGGCGCGCGTGAGGGAGGACATCGAGGCTGACGAACGGGAGGACGAGGAGGCAGCCAACAGGAGAGCGGGCGCGGCCTTGCGCGCGGCGACGGGATACTCGCTCTGGACAGGCGCAGAGCAGCAGACGACGAGCGGCACCACGAGAGAAGGCAGCTCAGAGGAGTCGGATAGCCTCGACCAGGGCGACCTGGAGCCGTCCAGCGGCGACAACGACCAAGACCCGGGGCTGGGGGACATGCAGCACATTGTGCGACGCCTCGTGGAGAGGCAAGACATCCCGGACGAGTGGTGGGCTGAAGCTGGTCTCAGCCGCCTGATCTCGGAGGACCCGTGAGCGGAGCGGGCGGGAGGAAGCACCGGGATGTTTTTTCTTCCTGGGAGATGTTCTGTGGACAGAGGCTCATTTGCCGGCGCGGAGCCGACGTGTGACGCTGTGCTCTGCGGGGAGGCGACCGTCTCGGACGCGGCGACACGGGATGGAAATGGATACTGGAGTTGTGGCGAGCCCTGGCCTGGCCTGGTCTGGCCTGAGGTGTCGGGGCTTATGTTATTAGTATTTGGACTTGGGGGAGGAAGCGTGCTTATGGGCATATTTTTGCTGTTGTACATCACAAAAAGGGCGAGCGAGCGAGGGCAGAGGTTGGTGGTATATCATCATAATGAAGAGGTTTTGGTGCCCAAGGAAGAACACGCCCAATTTATGGCTCAGTAATGAACTGAGTGTTTCACTTGTCCTGGCATCAAGTCAATGGGCATGGTGTTTGATACGCGGAGGATAAGGTACCAGGAAGATCAATAGATCGATGGATCACGACGGCAGACGGGTGCTTCTACACAATACCTATGTTGACTCCAAACTCAGGCTGCATGCCTGGCGCCTGCAGCTAGAAGATGCTGTGAGACACATGGTGACACACAATAACGCACAATGCAGCCCGTCAGCTGGAGGAGGGACGCACATCCTTGGCTTCAATGGACGGGAGGAGATGGATGGAAGCCGGAACAAGTGCCCCTATTGGGTGCTGTGTCGATCCGATGTTCAGGGGATGCAGACCCCGCTAGCCGCCTAGTGCCGCTGTGAGCTGGCACCTGTAGGGCCTTGCACTCTGGCTGCCCAGGTGCTTCCAGCTGAGGCGACACCCGAATCCGCGATGCCCGGGCCGTTCATGGATCGCTCCACCGTCCGGGCACCATTCCATCTATCCTTTCATCCACTACTAGCTGCATCGACTCGACTCGACTCGACTCGACTCGCAGCAACGGCGCGGGCTGCCAATATTGGACCGAACCTAGGCATTAACCGCGACGCCTTTCTCCCCCCAAAAGTCCGCTTCGCGTCCCTCCTCCGACTCCATCCACGATCCTACCCCAGGCCAGGCACATTCTCGACCTAGGGGGAGCTGAAACACACCCAGTCCCTTTGGAATCCTCGACGACATTTCGCCCCGAAGCTTGCCAGCTGCGCCGTGCCGTGCTGACGCCGCCCCGTCGTCTGCTCCAGTTTTGTCGGCGGCCGCCCTTTGCTCCCTTGTCACCCTACCACTACCTCCAGTACCCCCCAAGGCCACCACCACCACCCCGGCTGCTGCTTTGATCTTGCCTGCGATCGGGACGAAACTCTTGACGAATACGTCCTCGGCGGACATGTGGCAGCATTGGGGAATGTAATGCCTGCGCGACACTCCGACTCCGACTCTCTCCCTTTCCGCCCTCGACGGGAACCCACACTCTTTGACGACGAACCTCTCTCCTCCTCCCCGAGCCCCGCGCTCCGCTTACAACGTCAACGACAAACAACACAAACTCTAGCAACGAACCCCGACAGCACACCCGAGGCAGGACGCCGACGACTTCCTGCGATCGCTCAGGCCGGCCCCCGGCCGTCCGACACATAGTGGCCATGCCCACCCCGCTGCCGACGGCCTCGTCCTCATCTGCCGACCGGCAATATCACGTCAATGGGAGGGCAGCAGTCGTGGCAACGCGGGAGCGAGCCCCGGGGTCGGGTACTCCCCGCAAGGAGAGGCAGCGGGAGAGCTCTGCCGTGCAGGATCCCGGCCTCAAGGACTATGTGCGTACACTCGGCCAGGCCAGGCCAGGCCAGGCCAGGGAGAGACCGGCGGCCGCATCCGTGCACGCGACCACAATAACTGACCAGATACTGCTGCTGTAGCGTCTAGGAGAATGCCTCGGCAAGGGGGCTTTTGGCTCCGTCTACAAGGCCTTCAATTGGGGTACCGGCGAGGCTGTGGCTGTCAAGCAGATCAAGCTGGCCGACCTGCCCAAGAGCGAGCTGCGCATGATCGAGGTATGGGCTCCAGTCTCCGTTCGACACAGGGACGACAAAGGCTGACTGACCCCGGCGCCTAGACGGAAATCGACCTCTTGAAGAATCTACATGTACGTCCTCGAGCCGACCCGAGCCTCAGGCGCAGGCGCTAACAGTCCTCTCCAGCATGCCAATATTGTCAAGTATATCGGCTTTGTCAAATCGATTGACTGCCTGAACATCGTCCTCGAGTATGCGGCCCACATGCCCCCAAGCCCAGAGAGACCACCGCCGTTGACCGCCTGACTAGATACTGCGAGAATGGCTCCCTGCACTCCATCTGTAAAGCCTACGGAAAGTTCCCCGAGAACCTCGTGGGCGTCTACATGACCCAGGTTCTCCAAGGCTTGCACTACCTTCACGACCAGGGTGTCATCCACCGCGACATCAAGGGCGCCAATATCCTCACCACAAAGGACGGAACCGTCAAGTTGGCCGACTTTGGCGTGTCCACTAGCACTTTGGCAAACGGCCAGGACAAAGAGGCTCAGGTCGTCGGCACCCCGTACTGGATGGCCCCCGAAATCATCCAGCTATCCGGCGCCAGCCCTGCCTCGGATATTTGGAGTGTAGGCGCCACTGTCATTGAGCTTCTCCAGGGCAGGCCTCCCTACCACAACCTGGCTGCCATGCCGGCCCTCTTCGCCATTGTCAATGACGACCACCCACCTCTACCCGAGGGCATCTCACCGGTGAGTTTCCCCCCCTCCCTCCCTTTCAAATGCCGTCGTTCCCCAACCCACCCCTTGAGACATGACTCCGCCTGCTGATCCACGAGACAGGCCGCACGCGACTTCCTAATGCAGTGCTTCCAAAAAGACCCCAATCTCCGGGTCTCAGCACGCAAGCTTCTGAGACACGCCTGGATCATCGGGTGCCGGCGCAGCGACGCCCCCGTGTCCAAGGCCCCGTCCGACTTTAACCAGGCAGTCGAAGAGGTCAAGCAGTGGAACAAGGCCCTCAAGTCATCCGAGACATCGCTCAGAGCGTCCACTGGCTCTGACGGCGGCATGCCAGGGCCTCCCTCACGCTTCAACGCCAGCGACCCTCATCGCCCCAGCTTGATCAACCCCGCAAAAGGCCCGCTGGCCCTGGCGAAACCTCGTCCATCTGCCGAGGCCTTTAGGTCGCCGGAACTGGCTGGTGAGATCTCAGCCCCGCGCCGCCCCCCGCCAATGTCCATGGCACACCTCTGTCCCTGCATTAGACCGGGCACTGACACTGGACCCTTTCTGTAGATGACGACAACTGGGATAACGACTTTGCTACATCCATATCCCCCAGCGCTCTTCACCTGCCGCACCTCAAGCCGCAGGACAACTTTGGCGGTTTGCTCTCCTCTGACAAGCTCAAGGCTTTCGCTTCCATCGACGCCCGCAACGACTCCTCCACCTATGATGATGACTTTGACGGCGAGCTCATGACCATCAAGGGCCCCCAACACTACCAGGACTTTGACTCACTTGACAGGACCATCAGGCCCCTGCCTCGCAAAAAGAGCGACAAGTTCGCTGATCCGACAAAACCCCCCTCCCCCTCCAAGACGAGCCCCCGAAAAGCCAGCCATGCCCGCAAGCCGTCGCACGCCAAGTCGCCCAGCAAATCACACCTGCACCTGGGCGGCAGCGGCGGCGGCGGCAACCGATTCGAGCTGCCCGCCCGGCCGGACCTGGCGTATCGCGAACAGTCGGTGGAAGACTACTCTGATCTCTTCTTCGACAACGACCATGTCTTTGATCAGAGGGTCGACCCGTTCGCCAAGAAGGTGTGTGACCCGCCAGCGGATCGTGCCCGGATCCCTCGCATCCAGATTATTCACACAGATGATGTTGAAAAGCTCGACTCTCCCCAACTCTTCCACCCCTCAGACCTCACGAGCCTGCCGCGCTCCACCGAGTCCCTCGTGGGCGGCAGCATGCGGCGGAAACCCCAATCGCGGCCCTCGGTGCTGCCCGACCGAAACATGCGACGTACCAGATCATCCATCGAGATCCAGCGATTCGCCGAAGACGAGGAGGACGAGGACTTTTCCGACATGTTTGGCCCCGGCAACGTCCTGGCCGAAAAGGAGGAGAGCGAGCGTGGCTCCGAGGACGGCGGTTTGATGCTGCTGTCCAAGTTGTCCAACAACTCATGGCTCGGTGACGAGGAGGACGAGGACGACCCCTTCGCCATGATGGATCCCGGGTGGGACGAGATGGATCTCGAGGCCAACATTGCTCGCGACCGGCACGCCCGGCTGGCTGTCAAGGTGGAGGATCTCGTGCGGACGCTAAAGACGACAGAGGGTGAAGATAAGCTATCGGTGCTATCCGAGGAGCTGGTGAGTCTGATGCACCTGCTGGGAGGTGTTCGTACTGACGTGGACAGCTCGCCCTGCTCTGGGAGAACAACGACGTCAAGGATCTCATCATTACCTCACACGGCTTGCTACCCATCCTGGAGATCTTGGAGCCTTGTACGGTGAAGAGCAGGCAGCATATGATCCTGCAGCTGCTCAAGGTCGTCAACGCGGTAAGTTAGGCTGGTGTACGGGGAGGGCCTTCGGCTGACTTGGGCAGATCATCCTGGATGACGTTGAGATTCAAGAGAACCTCTGCTTCGTCGGCGGCATCCCCATCATTACAAAGTTCTCGGCACGGCAGTACTCGAACGAGATCCGACTCGAGGCCGCCGCCTTTGTTCGCCAAATGTACCAGACGTCGACCCTCACGCTGCAGATGTTTGTGAGCGCTGGTGGTCTCAACGTGCTGGTGGAGTTCCTCGATGAGGATTATGACGACGCGAAAGAGCTCGTGCTGATTGGCGTCAACGGCATCTGGAACGTCTTCGAGCTACAGGGCCCGACGCCCAAGAACGACTTTTGCAGAATCTTCTCCAGGAGCAAGATCCTATACCCGCTCGCGCTGGTGCTCCACAGGGTGCTCGATGAGGAGGGCGAGGACGAGCTGGATGAGTTGGTGGAGGGCCGTATCGTCAACATCTTCTACCTCTTCTCACAGGCGGAGAACTACGTCAAGGAGGTCGTCGCTGACCGACAGGTCTTGAAGAGTAAGTCGACAGCCCCGCGCTGCAACTTGCAATGATACTGACAACAGACAGGTGTCCTGAAGGACCTCCGGCGGATGACCCCGGCCCACCAGATCACCATGCTCAAGTTCATCAAGAACCTGTCCATGCTGTCGACAACACTGGAGACGCTTCACTCGGCAGATGCCATCGAGTTTCTGATCGACCTCCTCAGCTACAGCATGAAAAAGGGACACCCGCACTTCCGGGAGATATCCAACCAGGTCCTCAACACAATGTTCAACCTCTGCCGACTCAGCAAGGAGCGGCAGGAGGACGCTGCCGTCGGAGGCATCATCCCGCTGCTCATGCGCATCATGCAGACGGACCGACCGCCCAAGGAGTTCGCCCTCCCCATTCTTTGCGACATGGCGCACTCGGGAAGCAAGGGCCGCAGGTACCTTTGGCAGAACAAGGGTCTGGACTTTTACGTGTCCCTCCTGGCGGACCAGTACTGGCAAGTCACTGCCCTGGACGCCATCTTTGCGTGGGTGCAAGAGGAGACGGCCAAGGTGGAGAGCCACCTGCAGGATGGCGAGTTTACCAACGCCATCATTGCTTGCTTCAACACGAACAAGCTCAACTCGTTCGACTCGAACCTATTGGAGCCGCTCCTCAAGCTCCTCCGGTTAAGTCCGTCCATTTCTGGGTCTCTCGCCAAGCCCGAGATGTTCGCAGGCGTGGCCCAGCGACTCGGCCACAAAAAGGCCGTCGTTCGGCTCAACCTGCTCCGTCTCGTGCGCATCATCATGGATGCCTACGGGCCTGACCCGCTCGGCGCAGGCAACGGCAGCAGCACCCTTACCGCCAAACAAGTGCAGTCACTCATGGGCGCGATCCAGCTCCTGGCTGAGAAGGACTCGGCCGTGCTCGTGCGCAACCTGGCCTCTGAGCTGGTCAAGTACCACACAGAGGGCGAGGCGATGGATGGGATGCCGTCGGAGCGCAAGGGTTCAGCTGGCTCTGTGACGTCTCGCCGGTCTGGGTCCGGGCCGAGGAGGACGTCGTCATACACGCCACCAGGGTTACACTCCTCTGTGTCGATGCCCCCGACGCCCACACAGTCAGCCCACTCGCGGCGTCAGTCGCATCACCCGGGCATGTCCAGCGCCTTTATCGAGGTGGCCAACAGCCCCCGCAGGACGGCGGTGACGGGCACGCAGGAGCGCGAGTCGATCCTTTACCGGCCGCGAAGCAGGGACGGGGCGACGTCGCTCCCACGGCGCATCAGCGGGGACCAGTCGTCGTCGTCGGCTGCCCTGTCGGCTCCGGGTTCGGGGGTCAAGAGCAGGCTGCCGCGGACATCACTGGCGCGGCCCAACGGGCTCACGCTGCAGCCGCACGTTGTACGGTCCGATAGTGCAGCGTCCAACAAGGAGAACTACGCCCGCAATGCTTCAGCCGTGTCGGCGCCGCCGGCTTCACCAGCACCAACGACCAGTGTTGCTGCGGGCAAGAGACGCAGTAGGGCGCCGAGCTCGGACACGAACTGGCCGTAGAGGAAGCCGGTTCGCAAAGAGCGATGAGCGTGCCAGGGGAGGAAGGGGGTGGGGATTTTCTATGTATTGAAGCATAACGGAGCATACGCCGTCACGTCACGCCGGTCGGTCGGTGGTGTTTTGGGGGTGGGGGGCATGGATTCCATGGTTCACTTGTTTGGTCCGCAAGGGTACAAAAGCAACTGTTTTTGATTTTTCTGGTGACGTGCCCTGTTATTTTTTTCTGGCCAGGTAGAGACGTATGTATACGGGGCAAGCAATTGCACAAATCACGATGGAGAAGACTTCAGCACAGTGAACTTTTTGTATTACGCCGACGAAGTGAGGCCTACGAACTGGTGCCCTCGGCGGCGGGCTTGTTGACCATGCCACGGAGGGAGAGGTCGTAGACGACGTCCTCGACGCGCTGGACGTGGTATTTGACGCTGTCGACGCGTTTGCGGAGAAGGTCGTTCTTGAGGTTGAGGACCTGGAAGCCGGTGAAGATGTCCTTAACGAAGGAGGCGATGCGGAGGGAGAGATCTGGGTCGCCGAGGGTGACGGCGTTTGTGGCTAGGCGGCTGAGTTCCTGGGTGAGATCGATGAGAGAGAAGAGGTATTCCTCAATGGTGATGTGGAATGCGTCACGGTCCTTGAGGTTGACGGGGACTGGGAGGGGTTAGTAGGGGAGTAAGTAAGGAGGGCGAAGGGAGATGGGGAAGTACCCTTGAGGAGCTCGCCGACTTCTTCAATGGTGACGAGGCGGCCGAGCTCGCCGGGCTTGGAGTCTGTGCCGAGACCGCCGAGCCAGCCGCAGAAGACGACTGTGAAGATGGTGTTCTGAATGGCACGGGCCCATTTCTGGTTGTACCTGAGGTGGGTTAGTTTGCCTGCGTGTGGATGGTGAAGGTGGTGGTGGCTTACTTGTAGTAAGGCTGCTTCGAGGCCTGGGCGTCGAGCTCGGCAATGGCCTCGATCTGGTCGCGGATGCTGGCCTCGACTTGGGCGAGGAAGGAGGCGTCTGGGAGGCGTTAGAATAGGGAGCAGCGCGGCGGGAAGAGGATGGACAAACACTGCGATCGCGGGGTGCCGTGGACGCGGGAGAGGAGGCCCTGAGCGTGGGAGGTGGCGCGCTCGAGCTTTTGGACGATTTGGGTCAGATCGTCGCGGACCTGTTGGTCCTCCTCGATGCGGGACTTGAGAAAGTCGAAGATGGCGGGATCGAGGAGGCGGTTGGCCGTTGAGGAAGAGGCGGTGACGGCGGCGCCTTCGGCCATGCTGGTGTCGTTGTCCATGGTGGTTTGGGGTGATGGAGGAAGTGTGAGGTGCAAGGCTGAGTGAGGTTGGCGGTGGGGAAGGTGTTTGCGTTTGCGTTTGGTGCTAGGCGCGAGATGGAGATGGTGGATGGACGTCACGCTTCCAAATCTTCGGGCGCATCAATTTATACGAGGGATCTGGCAGCGACGGCAATTCCATCATCATGAAGAGGGCAGGCAAGTCTTTTTATTCAGCGTCATGAAGTCGTGGATTTAATCATCAATTGACACAGCAGCGACTCGGCGATTTCCATTGACCAGGCGCACATCTCCAGCAGCATTTTTGACCTTCGCTGAAAACATACGTCAACATCCGCATCGCCACTCCGTTTCCCGTGTCCAATCCATCTTCTTCACAGCCCTGCGAGCAGAGTATGCAATGAAAATGTTTTGCGTCGCCTGGAGGCAGTGTAATACCAGGGACACGGTGGGTGTGATCATGTGCAAGCACAGAGGACCTCACCCGAAGACCAAAAATAGGAATAATCAAGATTGGTCTCAATAGAGACCTTTCAGAGATTAAACTGAAAAGAACAGATACTACACTTGATCTAAGCNACCAAAAATAGGAATAATCAAGATTGGTCTCAATAGAGACCTTTCAGAGATTAAACTGAAAAGAACAGATACTACACTTGATCTAAGCCAAAAGGCTGGAGGAGGAGATCGGTTAGCGAGAGTCGCAGGGCGAACTGTTGGGGGGTGGGCGCGACGTACCAAAGAGAGCTAAAGAAAAAAAGAGAAAAGGAAGAAGTGCGCCGTGGGACGATGGGAATATATAGGGATGGGGAGGGCACGTGCGCTGGGGGATCAGTAGGGTGGGGCGGTTTGGCCTCAGAGGCACGTGAGTGCTGACTGCGCAATTGACCGTACGATTATCACATTTGGCTTCGTCGCTGATGGACAGGTTCTCTCCCAAACAACCACTACAGCTTGAAACCTTTCAAATCCTTCTGTGTCCAATCCCACAGCTCATCTCGCGCCGCCTTGTCCTGAGCCACCTTGGTCATTTTCCCAGGCCAGCCAACAGGCTCATAGTAGCCGCCATTCTTGAGATTCTCACGCTTCGTAGTGGCCACCCAGCACATGGTGTACGCCCCTTCTTCGGGCGTGAGGTACTTCCCACCCATGTTGAGTCTGGTGAAGAGCTTATCCAGAAGACCAAGATGGGTGCTGCCAATGTCAATCGCGACGGCACCTGGCTGGATGGAGCAAGACATGATGTCCGGGTAGAGGTCGGCGATCTTCTGCGAGTACAGCGTGTTGGCCAGCTTGCTCTGCATGTACCGGCGGAAATTACCAAAGATCATGGCCTGCGGCGTCTTGATGGTGGCGTAGTTGATGCCGGAGGAGCTTGGAAGGCGCTTGAGGACATGGTGACGAGACGCACGTCTCGGCCGGCGGCAGCCGTCTTGGCCATGAGCGGGAGCAGGTACTTCAGCATCAGGGCATGGCCCATGTGGCTGGTGCCAAACTGGATCTCGTAGCCGTCCTTTGTGAGGCCTGGCGGGACTGCCATGATGTCGGCATTGGCGAAGAGGATGTCGAGCTTGTCAAAGTCGGACAAGAACTTTGGAGACGGCTGCAACGGAGGAGAGCGATGACAGATCGCATTCCATGAATGTGACCGGAACTTTTGGAGCAAGCTTGCGGGCTTCCGTCACCACTTGCTCTGCTTTGCTGGCATTGCGGCCGGTGAAGACGATGTGGCTGGGTCTGTGTTTTACGAGGCTGAGAATCGTCGTCTTGCCAATTCCCGCGGTGCCTGATATCGTCAGAGGTGATTTGACTTGGAGAGCGAAGGATAAACAACTCCAGTGACGAGAATGATCTTGCCGTTGAGATCAGGAATGTCCTCGTTGGGCTTGAAGTGGACGCCCTGTGGATGGATTGCGATGCCGGACATGATGGCAAGGAGGAGATTGATGTTCAAGATGGAGGAGATGAATCGAAGGACCAAGAAGCTTCCGACCCCAAGGGTCACTCATGCTCTATGTACTTGTTTGGGACCCTCCCATATCCATTTTCCCAATCTGTGCGGCGCGGCGTCCTGAACATTGTCGGTTTCCCATCTGCCGCTGCCTTCAACAGCGCGCCGCCACTTTTGGTTAGCACTCGGAGGCGATCGACATAACTCCGACCCTTTTCTCCACATGACCTGGGACAGGGGTGTCAGCATTCTGCATCATATCGGCCTCGGCCGGTTGCGAATTCAGATACGACTAGGCCGCGAGAGGGGAAGCCTGTCGGGCGACGAGAAAGCCTATTCTGCCGACCGGCATGTCAGCAAGCTAGACACTTCCGTCTCACCACGGCGTGCGTGGCGTCAGAACACTGGCACGCAAGGGTCGTCAATCCATCATCGTTCAAAGTTATCATTATCAGTTCAAGACATAATCGAGTGCCATCTCGCCGCGCTTCTCACGCCACAAATTCGCCGTCTCGAGGACACCTGGACACCCTCGTACTAAAAATCCCCATTTCCTGAAAAAGCTGGGCCCGAATTCCCAGTTCCGCGCATCCCAGGATTCGCCCCAGATAATGAGACCCGGAGTCGATGCCATATCCAGGTCCACGAGATCCCCGCAGAGGAGCTCCTCACACAGCTTACGTGGCTCAAACTCGCCTGCCTCGATAGCTCGGAGGATGTTATCTCTCAACCCGGGGATAGGAATGATGTCCACCCATAGCCTGTGCTGCACATCTTTCTGCAAAGCAGTAGAGCGCAGGGCTGGGGGGATCCCGCCCGACGTGTCCAGGAGTCCTGGACCCTGCAGGGTAAATGGAGACCAGTAGTTGTTCCTGCCAGTGGTTCCGAGGAAGTATACAGCGTCCGGGCATTTTTGAAGATCGCGTCCACCACGTTGACACGAGTGAGCATGGGTAGGTCATCTGGCTTCGGGTTGCCGAGCGTCCAATGCAGCAAGGCGTTGAGATGAATTCGACCACGCCCTGGCGCATCTCGGGGCACTTGAGGAGGATAAGCATGGGTGGATTTGACACCATGGCCTTGTCATCGACTTTGTGAGACTGGGACTCTTTCGGGGCCATTCGTTGGTACAATTTCTTCTTGCCTGTACAGAGTTCAGTTCCTGATTGATTATTCCGTTTGGAGGGGTAAACTGACGAGATGCCCTCTAGTTCGACCGGTTCTGGCGTTTCCTCCTCTCCGCGGCACTTGCCACGCCCGACCAGTCATCCCCCTGGTCCCAAAGATCTTCCTGCCGAGGTGGCATGTTGGTGACGCGACAGGCCCGCGATCGGGGATTGTGACAAAAGATTGTTCCGCTGAGGAGGACCCCATACGAGCAGGACGGGCTGGCGAGCTAGAGTTAGAACTCGGTAGGTATATGTAGCTTGCTGACACCCATGCACGCGGGTCGGGTGGTTCGGGATCCGCCATTCGGACTTGAAGCTTTGGCAAGATTCGCATCGCGCTAGTTTCGGGCGGATCAGCATGACTTGGGCCAACCCCAAATGTGGTTGCACCTGGAACTTGCACCAAGACCACATCGACATATGTCAAATCGGGTACTACATCCACTCCACAGACTGCCCTACTACTTCATATAATATGAAAACTTGTCATTAGGTATTCCTGAGGTAGATCTATCAGTAAGTATAGGTTTCATTATTTTAGCTATTTATTTACATGTTCTAGAGCCGATTCAAGTTGAATTGTCTAGATTGACAGGGTGAAGGGCTGACCCCTTTCCACACAGTGAGGATTAATTTCACCCCTGATTGAACCCAGCTGTTCCAGTTGAACCCCAGTTGAACCCTAGTTGAACCCCATGAACCTCACCTTTGCCTTGCACCTCACCCCTCTTTGTACCGCACCCTCCCTACCCAGGTACCGCGCACCTCACCCCGACTGAACCTCACGGCGGCGCATCGCAGAATCACGATAATCCTTCAGGCTGTCCCAGAGAACTCGAAGAAACACATCTTACCTGTAATTCGGTATCTCAGACTTGAAATATCATTATTTTCGACATGGACATTGATTGTGACTATCGCCCGGCCGCCTATGCACGACGAGAAGTGAGCGATGATTCCAACTCTCGGAACTTTAGTTTCAGTGGCCATTCTAACCAATCAGACACAAGCATCGCTTCTCAACTGAGTTTCCAGCGACAAGAAGAAAATGTCTCCCATTTCGTCACCCCGGCTAGAAATCACCGCCAGTCCTAGACTACTGGCCTGACTTGCTAAGCCGTGTTGGCACTGACTTGCGTATTTTTTCGTTGAGCGATGAAAACCACAGCTATTGTGAGTTGCAAACCCTGCAACATGTGCAACGCCTAGGACTTTGCTTAACACGGAGAATGGCGGCGCATGGCGTCGTATTTGCTGGGATATATTTCTGCCGGGCCCGCCAAACGCCAATTTATGTTTATCTTCGGCCCGGCTTACTCTTTCTTTGACGTTCACGACCTCCCGTCTATTTCCTTGTGGGGTTTCCCCATCAGTTGGGTGGAGGCGGATCTCCAGGCAGTCAACGCCATCGCAAGCCATCGTGTCGCGGGATGAACTCTCATGAGGAGGCCTCAAAACCTTATCGCCAGCATAAGTCCTTCCGTCTATATTACAGAAAATGTCTCCATTCAACAGCTCCAAAGATGGCTGTTGTCTCGCATCCCCGCCTTTGGAACGTCGGGTACATCCTGGGACTCGGAAATTACCTGCACGGCAACAACATCACATGTTCTGCGGTCACCCTTAAAGGCCATCAATGCGGCAAATCACCCTCCGCCACTTTCAACTCGCATGTTCGCTGTCTCGAGTCCCTTGCTCCATCATTAGCTGCCAAGTCACAGAGACTGGAGGATGCAGTCGCGGCCAGTGTTTGTCACTTGCACTGAGACCAAGCCGACAGGATAGAATCGAATTGGAGGACCGCTCTTCTTCGATATGCAAACAGACAGCCTGCTCCAAGCGCCTTCAGTTCAAGGGCTGGCGGAACGAGCAGCGCACAGACAGGCGCTGCGAAGGCCAAGGCTGAGCAAGCAACCGAACAAGATGGACTTACCTGGGAGGAGTTTTTCAACCTCAAAAGGGATAATTCGACTCCCAAGAGCTCGCTGGAGGCCTCTCGGAAGAGCCTCTCTGACCTCCAACAGCAGTACAGTCGATTATTTGAGCAGAATTTTGCAACCCAAACACGCCTGGGTAACGCGGACGAGGCCCTTGAACGCATGACAAAAGAACTCGAGGCGTTGAAGGTTTCACAGAAGATGGAGAAGGAGAAGACCGAGAACAAAAACTGGGAAGCTGCTTGGAAGAGATACGAGGATGGTTGGCATAAAGTTCAGCAGTCAGCCGACTCACTGATCGAAGAGGATATCCCGTGGCCTACCAGATTGGGCACTTTGGCCAGCACCAACGAAGAAAGTATCCACGAGTTCTTCAAGATGGCGCCGCCAGGGGTAAATGACACGAAGGCAGGAAGCGGGTCTCGAAAGGTTCCGAAGCGAGAGCTGCTGAGATGGCATTCTGACAAGGCTCATTTTGCAAAGGTGAAACTGAGCAGGTCTGCTTCGAAGGGGGTGGAGTTGATGGCGCGGCTTATCATTGTTCTTTACGACGAGGCTAATGAACGAGAGAACCAGACCTCTTACGGACCTTACTAAGAAAGACTAGCTATAGAGCTAGATAGATATATAAGAATAGTCGTTCTAAGGTATTAAAAGGAGTATCTTAAGCGAGCTAATCCTTAGGATCCCCGATCCCTAACTCCTATTCGAGGTCGAAACCGACGCGTCGGACTATACGCTCGGAGGATAACTCGGATAACGGGATAAAGAAGGACGACTCTACCCTATCGCCTTCTACGCTAAGAAACTCTACGGAGTAGAGTTAAATTACTAGATATACGATAAAGAGTTAATAGCTATTATTAAAGCGTTTAAAGAATAGAAGCTATACCTCTCTAGTACGATATACCCGGTTAAAGTTTATATCGACTATAAGAATCTTATTAACTTTACGATTACGAAGGAGTTAAATAAACGATAGATATAATAGGTAGAGTTCCTCTCGGAATTTAACTTTACTATTACTTATCGTAAAGGATTAAAGAACGGGCGAGCGGACGTACTTAGTAGACGGAGCGACCTATAGAGTACCGAAGTTCCGGACTATAACGCTATCCTCTCGATTAACGTTAACGGAGATCTAGTACCTAATAAGCGAGTCCTCGAGGTCTTAGTTACGACTAAGGAGACTATCGAGTAATTTATTCGTCGAGTCTATAACGTATCCGTATATAGCTACTAAGGAGTTTAGAAGACCTTCTAACGCCTCCGATAATATTACGATACCTAGATTACTAGATAATAAGTTTAGGACGTAATTAAGGATTATAACCTCTATCGAAAAAGTAAAGTATCGCGATATAAGTTATATAAAGAAATCTAACCTCTCCCTATCGTAGAAGTACTATAGACGTCTATTTTATAAGACTTTATTACGGACTTACTATAGTCTAAGGAACCGATTTCTAGGAAGAAATTCGATTCTATCTTAGTTATCGTCGACCGATTTACTAAATACNGGAACCGATTTCTAGGAAGAAATTCGATTCTATCTTAGTTATCGTCGACCGATTTACTAAATACGCCTACTTTCTACTATACCTTAAAATAGGAACTACGGAAGACTTCTTATATATCTTCCTACGTAATATCGCCTCGTAGTATAGTATACTAAAGGGTATTATTTCGGATCGTAATAAACTATTTATAAGTAACTTTTAGAAAGCCTTTATAAACTAGCTTAGACTAGACCGTAATCTCTCTACCGTATTCTACCTATAGTCTAACGGATAGACTAAACTTACGAATTAGATACTCGAGTAGTACCTACGCTACTATATCGACTACTAATAGGAGAACTAGGTTTAACTATTACTAACTACTTAATTTACTTATAATAGTATACCGAGTAAGTTAACTAAGGTCTTAACCTTCTACGCTAACTATAGGTTTATACCTACTATATACGGAGAACTACGGGAAGCCTCGAAAGCTCCTAAGGCGACTAAACTCGACTTAGATATTCGATAAATCTACGACGTACTTCGTAACGACCTTTAACTAGTACGGCTTAGAATAACTAAATACGCTAACTAGTTAAGGATAAA
>JACAFV010000125.1:0-35215 GCA_014635975.1 Plectosphaerella sp. P0831 | reverse complement strand
TTATTCTATTCTATCGCCTAGGGCGAACTACTAGTATATACTACCTATCCAGCCTATATATCCTTAGGATTATACCTAGGTCGTAATAGGTAGATAGTTAGATAAAGGAGGAAACGCGTTAAAATCCGGTACCGTCGATACGGTCCGCGCCGAAGAAACGAAGCTATAATATCTACGTAAATACTAGCTATAACGTAAGAACTTATTAGATAGTTACTTTTAGGTCTATAGTTAAGAATAGCGACTAGTTTTAATTAATTTAAGGCGTTAGCGCTATATCGAGGAGGTTTAAATTATATAGAAGTAGTAAAGGTAAACTACTCGCTTATATAAACTACTTACTTATAGAGTATATTATATTACTTACTACGCTACCTTCCTTATATTTTATAGTAACTTCGCGTTAGCTTTACTCTCTAGGGCCTTACTATCTATTATGGTTAACTTTAGGGTTTCTAAAGCTTCTACGGCCTTAACTATTACCCTGTTTCTTCTCGGCTACTATATTAATCCCTTAATATTTATATCCCTATCGGAGTTTTATAGCCGCCGCTAGATATTCTACGCTACGTTCGGCTTATACCTAGCCGTTACCTTCCTTTACGCCTTTATACTAACCTTCGGTAGTCTACTAATCGGCCGATTCCTAGCGGGTATATTTATATCAGCCTCTCTAACTAATATTCCTGGGCTGCCGCGGGCGCCTGGCGACGGAAAACAAGGCTTCTGGAGCTGGGTGCGAGGGGGGTTAAACGCACGGATGGAAGTGGTTGTTGGAGGAGGAAAAATCACGCCTTGCAGCGCGCGAGGGGTGGCTTTAACAGGGAGCCCTGAGCGCGTTCAAAGGAAAGAGCGCGCCTGCCACCCCTTGCGCGGCAAGTTGACCCAAATTCACCACTGCGAAGTCACGGCCAAGCTTGAGTACGACAACATCACCGTCAGTGAGACCTGAACATCTTCAAACCGAGGGTTTAAAACAGTGAATTCGGCTATCGGTGACGTCAGGCAGAGTGCCAGGCGGCTCATACCGCTGCGAAACTCCCATCTTGATGTGTGAAAATTGAAAGGGCCAGGCGAGATCACGAGGCGAGTGACCAAGCCGCATGTCTCGGCTTGCCTTCCAGCTTGCATCTATGTTTCCGATATACTAGCAGACGGCCCCAAGGAGGCTCAGCACTGCTTGCAAGGGCCGTTCTTGGCAAAGGGATAGGCTGCCTCCAGATTCGAGCGGAACGAGGGGTCCTTCATCATGAAGTTGGCCGATCCCCAGTCGACGGTGTTCAGAGAGTTGCGGGCCGGCGCGGGCAGCAGCTCGTACTGGATCAGAGGCGACTTGCCGCCGCCGCTGTCACCGGTGATGTCGAGGGAATGGGTGCCGAAGACTTTGACATCTTGGAAGTATTTGACTTTGAAGGTCGAGCCGTCGATGTTCCAAGGGTTCACGACATCCCACCTCTTCCACCCACCGTGGGCCGAGGTGGAGATTCCCTGGGCCTGCGGGCCGGCCGGGTTGCTGATCCAGACGACGGCGCATTCCCAGTCGTGTCGGTGGCCGGAGGCGGGGGCGAAGTCGGACTGGTCCTTGGGGAAGTACCAGCAGTACATCATGCCGTACTTCTCCCTGTGCCAGGCGCCGCGGACGTAGGTCTGGCCCGCGCTGTTCCCGCAGCCGCCCGTCTTGGAGCCGGACGGGTTCAGCCCTGCGTTCCAGTTGCCGTCCTTGTCGACGGCGGGGAAGGACCAGCATCCGGCCACAGAGAGGAGGCTAGGCTGGAACTGCGACATAGCTCTGCCTGAGGCGTCGTTGGATACGGCGCCTGGGATCGACTTGACCATGTCGTGGTTGATCGCAGAAGCACGCTTCTGCAGGATGGCATGTTCGTCCACGTCGGCTGGGACGGGGGAGGCCATGGCACCGGTGGCGGTGAGGAGAGAGAGGAGGGCGTTGAACTTCATGATGAGAAGATGATTGGATGGGACGGATGTCGAAGGTGATCTGGGTAAAGTAGGTAGTTGACTGAGGGTGAATTTGTTGTTCAGGATTGCTGTAGGGTCTGAGAACGAGAGGATGGACAACAGACCAGGACAGACAGACGGGTATATATACTATTTCGCTCTCAATGGACTTTGTTTCTATAAGCCTCCCAACATCTTCACGTCCTGTCTCCTGTCAACCCTCAAAATTCGTACTCCCGAGTCATTCATGCTGGACCGGTGTCCGAAGTGGCCGAGAATTGGGCATGGACATTGGAGACGCATCTAGTCTGCACTAGCCGCCGAGACGAACATATCGTAAGAACCAGAGAAGCATGACACGCCCCCATGAGAATCTCACCACGTGCCTGGTGGTTGGAAATACTGACCGATTCGGCATCAACGTGCTAAGCCATACCAGTCGACTTTGATTACCGAGGACATGGAGGCCCTGCAAGTTTGTCAAGTCATCTCAGCCGAACCTACAAACCAGCCTGTTGTTCGTGTCTCCACGACTAGGCAACCACTTGATGGCCTACCCTTTACGAGGTGGGTTGCTCAATCCCATTACTCGAGAGATTCCGTGCACCAAAACCCACTGCGGATTCCGCAGTTGCCCAATAATCTGGCAACCAGATAGCCCGGTGAAATCATCACCAGCGAGTCATTATCAGGCTAATAGCTTACACTTTGACCATTCCAGACTGCCGACGCTTGGAGAAATTCTTGATCATGACGATCCAGGAAATATAATGCCTGGCCATCTCAAGACTTGCGGCAAGCCAGTTGCGACATGAACTTCCACTGCACTGACCATCATGTATTAAATGGGAAATATCACTACCGTTGACAGGATTAGCAAGATATCGTTTCTGGAAGCTAAAAGGAAAGCAATGGCCTAGTCTCCATCACTGGAGACAGGCATCGCAAAACAAATTGCACAGCGACTATTCCTCTTTGAGGTCGGGGTTCTCGGGTCCCGGCAATGTTCCCAATCCCGCGGGCCTCCGAAGGGGCTCCAGCGGGCTCCCGCGGGCTCACAGATCCCAAGCAGCTCTCACTGACTTACTCAAGGAGCTCTGTCCGGCTTGCGCACATGCAACGACGAAGCGCCTTGCCGCCTTTTTGGGCCATTTAAGAGGCTCCCCGCCCCCAGACATCCCTCGGCCGCTCAATACCTACAATTCCCATCCTATTGATGCCAAGGCAACAATAGTCACCGCTCACTTCAAGGCGCGTCGCAGCGCAAAGAAATACGGCATGTACCCTGCCTCCGGAATCTCGAGCATCAACATGTGCCTTTAGCTCAGTGGGAGTAGCGTTCGACTGAAGTCACACTTCAATCAAATAATCGAAAGGTCGCCTGTTGGATCCAGGCAAGGCACAAGTTCTGATTTACTTTTTGAAAAAAAAGGCCCGCCGACACGCATCTAGGTGAAACCACGCCAGGGTGTGCGGCACCTGCGGCCCGGTAGATGCACTTCCGCCTGGAAGCACTGCAAATTACAGCACTGCCAATCCCGCAACCTACAAGGCAATTGACTCGGTTGACCTCCTCCTCGCTTGCTGTCTCTGGACAGGGTCGCTGGCAATGTCGCTTGGCTGTGTACGTTGCGCTACTCTGTTTTTGGCAGAACGCAAGACAGCCAATGTGCTTTCAGGCGCCCCAGTGGCATTGGCGCCTAGAACCACTTTGGGGCCTGCCGTTCGATCCGTCGGGGTTCTTGGAAGCGGATCGGCCAGCCTCGCCAAGCTACTAACCGACCGACGACAACCCAAGCAGGCAGCGTAAGGAGGCCATGGAGAAAGCCGTGTTGGCCACCAGAATGACATTCTTTTTTGACAGACCCTTGGCTTGGTCAATTCAAGTTCGCCTCGAGCTCCGCGACTATTTCTGGGGGCCCAAGGGGCCGTCTCAACGGTGCGCCGGGCCACGCCGTTGAGGCGCCACCCGCTGCTGAGTCATCCGACGACCCCTGTTTTCCGACTTCCCCCCCCCCGATCGATTCGGACAATTCGCCGCGGCCACATCATCCAGCCCCCTGTAGACATGCCCCGATGCGTGCTAGACAATGGCCCGAACGTCCCTGCAATTACCCCTGATCTGGCCCTCACTGCAAAAGAGCGAAAGCGACTGTGGAGGCGGTCAGGGTGGGCGCTGTGTGGGCGCATCCCAAACGGTCACCACCTAGGTATAAAAGGGGGTCATGCCCACGATTGTCTTACCAGCCCGCCTCCGACTATTTCTAGTCTCTCTATACCCTTTACATTCGTTTAGAAATATTTATTCGCTTATCCCGTCTCTCCGTAGACGTTTATTCTTTCTATATACTTAAGTATCCTCGCTAGTTTAAGGATATTCCACCCACCCCTTTTCTATTCTTTAAATTAACGTAATCTATAAGTAAGTAGTTTATATAAGCGAGTAGTTTACCTTTACTACTTCTATATAATTTAAACCTCCTCTATATAGCGCTAACGCCTTAATCTAATTAAAACTAGTCGTTATCCTTAACTATAGACCTAAGAGTAACTATCTAATAAGTTCTCGCGTTATAGCTAGTATTTCCGTAGATACTATAGCTTCGTTTCTTCGGCGCGGACCGTATCGATAGTACCGGATTTTAACGCGTTTCCTCCTTTATCTAACTATCTACCTCTCTCTAAGTAATCTAGTCCTATCCCTCGCCTAGAGTAAGACTCCCTCCTTACTATAGTTATACTTTTTTAGCCCTCCGACGCCGGCTTANATCTACCTCTCTCTAAGTAATCTAGTCCTATCCCTCGCCTAGAGTAAGACTCCCTCCTTACTATAGTTATACTTTTTTAGCCCTCCGACGCCGGCTTAGGGTCTTATTCTCCGATCGAAGGATCGCGTTCTCCGACTTTAAAAGGGCTATCTAGTATATAATACCCCGTATACCTTTCGTAAACTATTTAATAGCATTAAGTATCGATATCGGCGAGCTTCCCTAATAATAGCTAATCCGACCTTTATAAAGTTAGACTACGAATAGGCTTCTACGGCGGTTATAGGCGTCTAGGAAGTCTAAAGTTCGGGTAGCCCGTAAGACGACCCTAGAGGCGGAGGCGTCTTTAACCTTATATCTAGCTTCGAGAGAATAGCTTCCGGGTTATAAGATATAAGCCCGGCCCCTTAAAGCCGCCCTAGATATTTTTCTCCGTTATTATAACTCGGAATATAGCCGAAAAAGCCGGTAGAAAGTCCTCCTTCGTAATATAGCTTATACCGGCCTTTATCTATTACGACCTAGGTATAATCCTAAGGATGTATAGGCTGGATAGGTAGTATATACTAGTAGTTCGCCCTAGGCGATGGAATAGAATAATACTTTAGCGGGTATCGTCGTCGTACTTATCGTTAATATCGTAAAGCGTTACGCTTCTTTACTATAGGCTAAAGGAGGTTTCTAATAAAGACTTAAATTAATTACTATTGTAAATCTATCTTAGGGGACTTAGCTAGTAAGTCCTAAACTATATACCTAGAGTAATTATATTTAATCGCGGGGCCGGGCGTCGTGATTAAGGGTAATCGTGTTATTATAATCACGCTACTTACCTTACTAGCTAAGGTGATCGCGGTAATCGATATTCGTTCCGAACATACGGCCCCGTTAACGAACACACTAGTGTTCGTTACTCCACTGCCTTGTAGTACGGCCCGTGCCCTTCTTATCGTTCCCGCGATAAGATACGTCCTTATATAATCCTTCCTGACTGGCTGCCTGATGGTTACGTAGATGGCCTCGTCCTGGGGTACGCTTTTCGGGCGTTATAGATAGGTAGACGATACGTAAGAATCACTAGGAAGATAAACTTTTCCGACGAGATAAACTATTATTTTTTAATTAATTAACGATCTAAAATAAGAATTCGTCCGATTAAGTAGAAAAGCTCTCGATCTAAGGTTATATTTCTTAGATTAAGGGATCGATTCCGCTTAATTAGAACTACCTACGCTGCGCGAGCGGTTTAGATATACTTAAGAGGTTTTCGAGACCTACCTTTTAATAAATTTAGTACTCGGAGGCGGATTATATTTAGCCTATAGCGACAGGGTAAACGAGCCGACTCCTATACGTCTTAACGAACTACCTAATATACGAAGCTCGAATATCGTTAATAACGAATCGAACCGAAAATAAGCTATTAAGTAGGACCGAAGTACCTACTTAGTAGTAAAAAGAAGAACGACGAAGGCTAAGGGACGTCTAAAGACGTAGGTATCCCTTAGACCCTGAAAAACGATAGGCTTCATAATCTATACTCGAGAAAATAAGGGGAAGGTAAAGTAATAACTACCGAGGTAACCGGCCAGGACGAGTAGTTTTAGCTTTAACTAACCCGAAAATAAAATACCGATACGACTAGACTTTAGAGGGGCTCTTTAGCTACTAGCTTTAGAGCTAGCTAAGGCGCTAGTAGCGCTAATATAGTATTACGACCCAGGTATAATCCTAAGGATATATAGGCTGGATAGAGGGTAGTATATACTATTAGTTCGCCCTAGGCGATAGAATAGAATAATACTTAGCGGTCGTTATAGTCGTGCTTATCGTTAATATCGTAAAGCGTTACGCTTCTTTACTATAGACCTAAGGAGGTTTCTAATAAAGACTTAAATTAATTACTATCGTAAGTCTAAGTAGATCTATATACTAAAAGGTAGGAACTTATATAGATAGAGGTTTCCTTAGATTACTTCGGCTTACTTCGTGATCCGGGTAATCCTAAGGTTGGATTACTTCCTTAGCGACCGTGATCTATTTATTATTTAATAACGGTTATCCGTCTATTAGGTAACTACGGGGATATTCGTAACGAATATCTAAGTAGGCCGTCGAATAGGCTTACTCTCTTAGCGTTCGTAATCCCCTTTCCTCCACTTAGTCCGTGCTAGGCTTACCTAAGGAGGTATAGCACGCGGGGCCCGGGCCGAATAACATACGGCCTGCATAGGCGTTACAGAGAGACTCGTTTAGTCTTAATATACCCGTTCTAAGTTAAGCGAGGATAGTTACCTCTATCTAAGTCCGTATATCGTATAGTTCTCTCGTATATTTACCCGGGAGGGCCGTATCGATCTTCTTTAAGTACTTCCCGATATTATCCGGTAGGCGCCTCTCCGGCCGTAACTTTGCTTTAGCGGTACCGAGGACTATTAATCGTATCTTAGGGAATTATTCTAGGGGCGTAGTACCTTATCGGCTAGCCTTCCTCGCTTCCTATTTAGCCGATTTTAATAGACTATCGTTAAGACTCGTAGCGAGCTAGATAGTAGATACTATATTACTATCTTTCTTTAGTCGTTCGGTAGCCTCGTAGATATATCGGACATACTCTTACCCTAATTATTACCGGGGATTCCGGAGAGTTAGTACCGCCGCCTTATCACTCGTCGCGAGGATAACCTTCCGATATCCTAGCCTAGGTAAGAACCTTAACGTATACGCCGCGGCTACTAGCTCTCTAGAGAACGGGTTCTGTCCGGCCCTTATTCCGAGAGTAAACGAGAACTTTTCAAGGCTCGAGCCTTCTAGTCCGATCGACGGGGTCTCGATAGCACCGCCCACGCCAACGAAGCCATTTCTTACGGAGCTGCTGACGGCGATCCGTACAGCTCCCTCTCTACTGCCTGCTGACCACCCTTCCTGCTCGCCTTCTTGGGTGATCGTCTTTCTTCGATCCGTCCAGGGCGCTGTCACCAACAGTCATGGTAGGAAACTGATGTTCAGACTGTCATGCTGACCAGGGAATCGTGGTTGGGAAGATGGTGTCTATGCGGTCATCCCGTTGACCACTCCGACTCCGACTCCGACTCCGACTCCGACCACTCGCCGGCTTGATTACCAATTAGATTGACAGATGATTGATGACTGGTCAAGTGGATCCCGAACCTTTGACCTCTCAGCCTCAGGGTGCAGAATGTGGTGAGCGGCTGCGATAGCCACTAACCTCGAGGCACTTTCCCTTGTTCTGATTAGCAGATAATGGAGCCTTGCTGAGAAGAGAATAGCGTAGTCAGCTAACCGGCAGTCAAAGAGATCACAACAATGACATGACAGCCTTCCCTCGTGACGACCACTTAGAATGATAATAAGATGGGCACCATCAGCCTACCATGACCGCCTGCACACCATCTTCCTCACGATGACATGACCGTCGGCCATGCGACATCCCTCCGGAACAGCGGCAGACCATCCACGTCATGGTGGAGGTGACAGGGCTGTTATACTGATAGTATTACTAGAACGTCGTGGGAAACATAGAGCGCGCTCTCGCGATCTCTATCTCCCTCGTATAGGCTCGGTTATTTAATATTAAGGGGTATCGCGGTCGTATAGGCTCCCTTTACTAGTTAGTCAGCCGCCCGCGCTATTTTACTCTACTCTTCTCCCGTAAGTAGCTCACGCCGTACTGTTCCATAGGACCCTGACATCGTTTTCAAGCCAGCCCTATACATTTCCTATAGGGGTATCAGTAGCTCTGAGGCCCGATGTTCCTATGATCGACGCATCTCCAGCAGTAATTAGACGCAGGTCCAGGGGGCGCTGGTCAGCCTCGTGGTAGTCAGCAGAATGACTGAGCTGTGGCTTCACCCCATCTGACTTCGTGTGTCAGTAGCTAGTGCTGTGTGGCGGCCTATCAGGCAAACGTGTGGTCGGCCTAGTCTTACGTTCTAGGAGAAGCCGGGGAGTGGACGGTCGGTAAAGTGTACGAACGAGGCCTATCTGTCCGGCCAGCTACTATACGTAAAGATATAAGAATCTTATATAAAGAGATAAGGGGCGTATTCGAGAGTAGTCGGGCTATTACTAGAAAGAACTACTCTAAAATCGAACTTACTATACTTAGACTAGTCGTCGTGTTATAACTAAGCCGAAACCCTGGGCGCTACCTTAGACGGGAAGTTATTCGTTACTTCTAGCAGGGAGCCTTACCTCCAGAGGCGGCGGCCTTTCCTAGGGCGACGGAGCCCACAGTGACGTGGTTTGAAGACAACAACGGGCGGGCTGGCGGGCGGCGACGAGGGCGGGAGAGAGACGAGGGCGCAGATGGGCGGCAGAAGGCAGTCGGGCTACAAGGAGGATGTCTTTCGGGCCCCAGGCGCCTTGAAGACTGATTAGCTCGTGTGTAATAAGTCAGCTCTCGCCGGCGTCGGGGAGACCCTTAGCGCCGTTTGGGCTGGGGCTGCCTTATAACCTTGCCAACCGAAGATACTCATCTCGCGCCCGGCCTTACGGCTACGGCGGCTACAGAAGCAAGGCACTAGAATACGGAAAGCTCCAGATATAATGACCATACGCCCATGCCTGCGTCCTGGTCCTACAATACCGTCCGTTGTTTGGTCATACCTGACTCTTGCCGCGCGACTTCATGCGGTAATAGTACGGCAGGCTTTTCAGGGAAATGAGCTTCCAAGATATCTATTAGGGGACGATTCAGCTAGTCTGCATAGATCACATTATTCCCGTGTTAGAACGCCGCATTACAGCGGTTATAATACATAACGCAAAAGCTAAAAAGCAGCTGAAAACTCATCCGATGCTGCGACTCCTGCATAAATGATAGCCACAAGGAGGCCTCGGATCACAAGCCACCACCGCGCCGCGTGTCCAACTTTGGGGCCGGATCTTGAGTCAGGCGAAGCAGGCCAGGTAGACAAAGGTAGATACCACGGCGGCCGTGGTCACCCAGGGATCACCCGCTCACCCAGGCGTCGTACGACCGGGTGACTAGCGGGTGATCGTAAAGCGGCGCGATCACCTAGCTCACCCGCCAGGCATCCGCGGGGTGATGGTAGTGCGCATTTAACGTAACTCTGTCGTGATGGCTCTCGTCGATCATCGCATCAACGAACTGTCGGATCATTCAAAAACAGACCCTCAAACTCAAAGCTATCTTCAGAACTACCTCGAAACCTCTAGAAAGGATTTTATGGCCGTCAAGGCCTCTCTGGTGCGATCATGGTGGCAACTGAACAGCATGGCCGAG
The DNA here is from genome assembly GCA_014635975.1 of Plectosphaerella sp. P0831. Classification (NCBI taxonomy): domain Eukaryota; kingdom Fungi; phylum Ascomycota; class Sordariomycetes; order Glomerellales; family Plectosphaerellaceae; genus Plectosphaerella; species Plectosphaerella sp. P0831. Next base: position 25,222 of record JACAFV010000125.1, on the reverse strand, counting down.
CCCTGGCGCGGAAAATTGACTCAAGCCTCTCTCAAGGACAGAAATTCAGACGACGAAGACGACAACAACCGCAACCGCAACCGCTACCGTAACCACGAAGACAGCCCGAACACACCCAATTACTCTGTTAAATCGCGTGTTCTCGGCGGATACACCGCTTTGGCATCGTACGCTTTCAACCGGATAGAGCGACACGCCGCTCTAGCACAGGTGATCCCGGTTTCCACGTCTTATCATGCACTGGGAAGAAGGCTGGGAACGATGGGAATTTCTGACAGGACGGCGTCTTAGAAGGAGTGTTGCACTGAGAGAGGTGCTAGGTCGGGTTGCCTGAAGCGGCGGGCTTGGAGGTTTTGAGTTTCATTTCGCTGGGGTTGTCAGCACGTGCTTTCTGTAGCGATTGGTTTGTTGTAAACTCCAGCTACTGTTCCATTGTGAATGGAGACGAGAGCGTGTCATGAGTGGCAGAGGCGCATGACAGGGTGCTGTCCTTTACTCCCATTATCAGACGCGTCCGAGGAAGCGGAGGCCTTAGAGTCGAGATGCATGTGAGATTATGTTGCAAGACCCCGACGTAGAAGAGTTGGAGGAGATCGGTCGACGATGGGCCCCAGGAAGTCGGGAGCAGCCGATATCGTGGATCTAAAATGGCGCTGGTCACCCACATACGCAGTGAGTCACCGCAATTTTGATCAATTACTTGGCGTCAAAGTGAACACAAATGATCAATATGGTCCTGGTGGGCAGATGCAAGTGCTCGGACGAGTTTCAAATCCAGTCCGCAAGAAGCACTCGTAATAAGAGATGTTATGACGGAAACATTTGAAGTAGTTGTTACTTTCTAATCCTACACTATCCAACTGAACAAAGGAAAAAAAAGGTACGAGAGCTCGTCTTCCCCCTACACCAGCTACTTACTTCACCAACTTTCGCCCTACTCCTACAACTTTGCCATTTTCTTAGCCCGAGGGACCCTCGCCAACCAGTATGCCAACAGTGTCACACTCATATCATGGACAAAAAAGGCGAACAAGATGCCAAAGCTCCTCCACCGGTGGTCAAAGTCGACGCTGACCGATGCCAGAAACTAGTTCGTCTCGGTAACGGGGCAGTATTGGCAGGCTGTGCTGTCGGGATCCAGAATGTAACCCCCGACCTCAGAGATGAACGATTCTGCATACTCGGCGCAGGTCAAGCCCTCGGGAGATGTGAACCGGATGAACTCATTGTCTGCGCAGTACATAGGCGCGTTGCCGAGTCCGGTGCCGAGAAGGCCCTCGATTATGTACGTGAAAGGGTTGACGCGGTACATGAAGATCCAGAATCGTGGAAGGACATCAGGCCCGGCCAGATCACTGTTCACTGGTCAGACAGGAGGTTGAGCACGGTTGACATGAAGTACTTGCCCGCAGAAGGTGTACATCATGACCATCAAGAGGTTGCCAATGCCGCCGGCAATGTCTGCCGTTTCCACACCGGCGATGAGCATGTGGGCAAAGGTCGTCGTGTACATAAACAAGATCCAGAGCTGCATGAGCATCGTGATGCCTCGAGAGTTGACAGAGTCGGTCCACTCGGCGTTTCTGAAGAGGCCGATGGGGTAGTACCAACAGAAAAAGGCGAGGAGTGCCATCAGCTTCGCAAGTCGGCAGGTAGCTCCAGCATTGAATCCAGTGTCCTCCCACGTACCGAGTTCCAAGTCAGCTCGACCAGCATGTTGGCGGCCATGAAAGCCTTCCAGGAATATGTCTTGGAAGGGCGCTCGCTGTCAGAGCCCTCTCCGCACTTGGAGGGCTTCCAGCTGCGGGGAACGCTAGGGGCAGCCATCAACCGCTATAAAGTAGGGGGCTGGCCCCCCTCAACTGCTGAGGGGGGCAGAGATCAGCCTGTACCACACCTTGACCCTATCTTTGCCTACAGAATACCATCACTTGAGACCCCATCACTCTGCTGGAATCCGTGCCCTGACACTCGCGAGCTTCAAACATGAGGCGCTGCGCTGCAAAGGCGGGCATGATCTGATTGACCAGGTTCGAGAAGAGGCTGAGTAAGATGAAGACACCGAACACCTGATTCAAGAGACCTTGTTGGGTATTGTTGCCGTTCAGGAATGAAAGACCGATGAAGAGAGACTAGAGACTGTTCAGAAAGCGACTTGTTCGTGAGGCAAGGCGACGAAACTTACCGTGCCAACCGACATTGTGATCTTCGCAAAGATATACCCGGGCGACCGCCAGTACTGTTGGAAGATGCGCTTGATGACCTCGCGGTGTTGTTGGATAGATGAAGCAGCAAACTCCTTGTGTTGCATGCCATCACCTTGGAAATCGGGAAGACCAGCATGTGTTGCAAGCCTTGCAAGCTCCTGCTCGACCTGTTGGAACTCTGGACTAGTTCTCCAGACAGCTGGCCAGTCAATGTCGGTTGTCGCGCCGGGGGCAGCACCGATCACATTGAGCATGTACTCGGCCGGGTTCGAACCGGTGGGCCGGTCATGAGCCCCGTTTCGTGTGAAGTAGTTTACAAGCGTGTCGGCATTCTGACCAATGTTTCCAAAGTAGATGGTTCTACCCTGGGACAAGAGAAGGAGACGGTCGAAGCGCTGGAACAGCATGACGGAAGGCTGATGGATGGTGCAGAGAATGGCTTGGTGGTTCTTCGTCAACTTCTCCATGAGGTTACAGATGGACCACGACGTCTGGCTATCAAGTCCTGAAGTAGGCTTGTCGAAGAAAATCAGGAGCTGCGGTCGTGCTGCGAGCTCCACGCCGATAGTTAGTTGCTTCCGTTGTTCGACGTTGAGGCCTTCACCAGGGATATCGATCACCGCATCGGCATAGTCCTCCATGCCGAGCATGTTAATGACGGTATCGATGTATTCGATCTTCTCCGGGCGAGTGTATCGGTCTGGCTGGCGTAGGAGCGCACTGAACGTCAAAGCCTCGCGAACGGTCGAAGTGTCGAGGTGAAGATCCTGTCACGTATCAGCGCTGAGAAAAAACAGAAAGGCTCGAGTCTACACCAAGGATGTAGCAAGGCAATGAACCTGTTGTTGAACGTATCCGGTCTTTCGTTGGAATGATTCATCTCGAAGAGTGCCGTTGACAAGCATGTCGCCAGTAACGACGCCAGTCGTGACCCGGCTAGCGAGAACATCGAGCAGAGTCGTCTTGCCCGCCCCCGAAGATCCCTGCAGATGGAACTGTTAGTAGTCAAGATCCAAGAGGCAAGAGTCAATTCTCAAGACGCACCATGAGAGCAGTAAGTGTGCCTGGCTGCACCCAGCCATCAACATGGTCCAGGATACGACGGGTCTCGCCCTTGATCTGCACATCGTTGCATACGTCATGCCAGTGAAACACCGACGTTTGCCGGTCAATGCCTGCCACGGTTCCGGAGCTGTCGTCTCTGATCTCGTGAGTGGAGGTTCGTACGCCTCCAGACTCGGCATCAACCGCCTGCCCCCCCTTGAGCTTCTTCATGGCCTTTCGGATGAAGACGAGAACCTCGCCTTTGGATCGCTCCGAGGCGACATACTCGGTCGTGAAAAGATGCAAACTAGCGTAAAGCACCATGAATGCAATCATGACACCCCAGTTCCGCCACCGCTTGACAGGATTGTATCGGTATGCCGTCTCGATGTAGGCAGTTCCGCTAACGAAGTCTTGTCCGGGGACAGAGCCGATTGAGGCGCAAGCTCTTAATTCGGCTGAGACATTGGCGTATGTGCTCCCCGACGGCACGAATCCAACGCATGAGAAGTCGACGCCGTGGAACTCGTTGGCCACGAGAGCCTCAAGGCCATAGTAGACCGGATTCCCCCAGCGAGACCATGAGATCCAATCGCGCATATTATCAATGGAGATCACAAAACCCGAATAAAGAACCAAGGCCAAGAGGATGACGGAAGCTGCCGCCATGGCTTCGGGCATGGACTTTGAGCAGGATGCGATGAGTCGGAAACCCATGGACATGGTCATGGTCGTTGTTAAGATGACGAGTAGACAGAAGAAGAATGACCCCGGTTCGCGACGTAGGTTGCCCATGAAATAAGTGAGAACGTTGGTGATGATGCAGTTGATCAGCTTGTACGGCAGATCTACCACCATCGTGGACAGCGCTTCTGCGCTCGGATGGTAGAAGGCATACCGCGCATGCTTCTCGACGATCTTGCGCTTGGCGTAGAGTGTGAGAATCTCAAGAATGCTGCCGAAAGCGTTCATCAGGATGATAAAAAACAAGAGCGTCGCCCTGCGCTGTAGCGAAGCTGTCGTTTCGGACATATTGTAGAAGATGCTGCTGACAACGAGAGATTGAATGAGGTTGACGGTAAGCATGGTGAGGGGCAGGCTCGGATCGTTCTTGAGCATGACGAGACTGCGGCGGAGGGTGAGGCTCATTTGTCCAAGGAAAGATAATGTGAACGGTGATTTGGCGCGCTGAATCGACGACTGGCCCTGGCGTCTGGACTCGAGGAAGTTGCCGTAGTGCTCGCTGTTGAAGGGGAACTCATCAATCTCCATCTTCGGGGCAGCTCGGTCGGCACTGTCCTGCCAGGCGCGAGCAAAGTCGTCGGCAGTACGGGGTACTTTGGCACCCGGCCTGACAATCCGCTCGCTTGGACTTGTCATCGAGGTCAAAAAGTCCGCAGTTGTCTGCTGGTTGGGGCAGATGAATCCAAGCTCTTCAAAGTACTGGCGCGCTCGCGATGTTTTCCCGAAAAAGACCTGACGACCGTCGTACAAGACAAGCACCTTGTCGAAGAGCTGTCAAAGGCAACACGTTAGCACGCTCAACTACACCAGGACTAAGATCAACTTACATCGTACGCATCCTGAGGTGCCTGGTAGATTGCGACGCATGACACACAGCCAAAAACGTCGGCCTGGGTCCGAATGGTGCGGCAGAACTCGATTGCGTTGGCACTATCCAGACCGCGAGTACTGTTATCCCAACATTAGATCAGTGCATAGCTGAGACGCTTCGGCGATCGTCACACGCTTCCTCTCACCGCCGCTAACCCCGCGAACGAAATCGTTTCCAACTCGAGTATTGCTCGTATGTGATATACCGAACATTGCCATGGTGACGTCGCGGAGATAGCTGATGTATTCGTGGCGTTGGATACCGTCGGGGATAGTCTTCGGGCACCTGGCAGCTGCTGCAAAGTAGAGTGCATCACCAACACTCAGCTGTGGGAAATGATGGTCGACTTCGGCTGTGTAGATAGCCTCGCCCCTGAAAGCGCTGGTCATCTGATCGGGCTGGATGCCCTGATAGTTGAGCTGGGCGGACTTTTCGAGGTGGAAACCATGCGTTTCGCCGGCGATAGTACGAAGGAATGTTGAACAGCCTGATCCTGGCGGGCCGAGGACACAGACCGTCTCACCGCTGCATACAATGTCCTCCAAGCTGTGCAAGATATCCACGCGGTTTTGGGCCTTGCCCAAGAGTCTCTTGGCCACGCGGGTGATATCCAAAAATATGTTACCGACGGTCTTTTGGAAATCGGTGTCGGCACCAAATCCGTAAACGGAGAGGTTCTGGAAGGCAACACTCGAGGTTCGGGGCGCACTGCCCTGGAGAGCCTCCTTCCTCGCCTCATAGAAGGCCTTGGCCCATAGCTTGCCATCGAAATGCTTGCTGTTAGGGTCCAGATTGGTGCTTGGTGCCAGGGGAAACAGGGGGGTTGGGACGCCCGATGCATGCGATTGCGCCGTCAGCCTTTGGGCCAAATTGGCCATGTCATCGTGGATTCGCTCTTCCGTTTGATCGTGGATGACATTGTCGTCCTCCTTGGCAGCAAGGGTGTTGAGCGAGTATCGAGATGAATCATCGTGACCCAGTACTGGAGGCGGCTTTTCGCCATGGGACGGCTGCGCGTTGGTGATCATCTTGGGTGACATGAACAGACGAGGTCTATCAATAAGTGTGGTGTCGGAATCTCGATCTGAAAAATGTACTTTATACGTTTTCCTCCTATGTGCAGTCTCTTACTTCACATATTCTCTTCGAGCTTGGTTAGACAAGGAGCAGTCATATTGAAGTGCCGGAACTCGCGGTCCCAGAAATATGGGACAGACTTTCGGATTGTGGCCATGATTTGTCCGACGTCATGTTAAGAGAGCCAAGCAGCGTAGAAGATAAGTAACACAGGGAGAGGCCGCGAGCCCATAGCGAGATCGGGCACGGTGCTCCTGGCGGGAGACTCGACACAAGCGAGACCGAGTCACCGGCCGATTCTGTGGCGAGCAGCCATTTCTGAAAGGCAAATGAATATCAGCAGTGACCCTGCTAGAATGTCAGCTTTTGCTAACGTGCTGTCGTATCTATGAGACGTCTTATCTCATAGCATGTGATTAGAAAGGTTCGTTGCTTACCTTACTCGATGTTCCATCGGTAAGTTGTTTCAAGGCTTCCCTACTTCTCGGATATGTCCCGGTGTAGGCCCCAAGGTTCCGAATGTCCGTCCCACATGGCCGAAGTCCGTCCCATATTTTCCTGTCGTGGTGCATAAATCCGGCGGCCTAAATGTTCAGCCGAGCAGAGTGATAGGAATTCCAAGGAGAGTCACAGCCTGACTGACAATTTGCTAACTACATCGGAAGTGTGGACATGCTCCCTCGACGAGTGCACATCGCCCCGGTCTGATGGGTACCTTTTTCTAAAACAAGATATGATTGTCGAGTTTTGTGAGGACTTTGGCCCGTCGTGCAATGTCAATCATGACCACTAGGTATCATTGTCGATGCCGTCGTCGGTGGCCTGGGCATCAACCAATGGGGGGTGTCAGCCTGTCCTTCTTGTTGCGTTTGTCATTTCCCTCGGTGGTGTCTTCCTGCAGTTCTTCACTTCCGAGAGGAAAGCCCCCGACTGGCCTGGTCCGTACCATGTCTTGGCCATGCCGCCAGACTCCAGCCGACACTTCCCCCTGGCCTGTGGGCGTCTACATCACCGCCGGAACCCTATGTGCCTCCGAGATGGCACCCACGTCGATCCGCTGCTTGCTCCGTTGCAGCCGGCACGAACTTCTTCATCTTCCTCGGCCGGGGGACCTTATAGCCTCCGGCGTCACCCGCGAGGCGAGAATTCACGGCAACAGCCGCACCTAGAAGGTCCTCATCGCTGTAAGCCCAGGTCGTCTTCTGGCCGTCTGGTCCTTCTAATACCAGGGCACCATTGGTGCTGTCTCCTGGCCGATTGCTGCCGAGGCACCTACTAGCAGACTGCGTACCCCGACTCAAGCCTTGGCTACCATGGCCAACGGTCTCACGGGTATCATCTGACAAATCCTGCTGCCTTGCGCCATCAACCCTGACTAGGGCAACCTCGGCGGCAAGATTGCATTCATCTTCATGGCTGTCATGGCGGGCTGCGCCGTCTTCATCTTCTTCGCGGTGCCAGAGACGCAAGGACCGGACGTACGTCGAGATTGACGAACTCTGGGCGCGGCATGTGGCCCCTGGCAATTTCAAGAAGACCGCCGTCATCATGGTCTAAGACGGCGATGGGCCCATGAGTGGCGCCACGACCGAGCACATTGCGTGATTTGAGGGATAGTCAGGGAAGGCATATGCCGCGTCCTTGTGATGGTATGTGGCAGCGCTTGCATGCCGGGTCTTCTGATGGCTGGAAGGAATCTATTGATGTAGTGCTCGCTCAGGCGCATTGGAAAACAATAAGAAATAACGCACTACTACCGTCGCTCAGTCCAGACGTCGTAATTTGCCTCGGCTGACGTGTCAACGCGGCTCAGGAAGTCGGTGAAGCGCCGGACGTATGACGCGCCCACGCCGTCCCTGTCGCGGGGTGAGCCCATGCCACCTTCGCTGTTGAGAAGTGTCGCACCGACGATGCGAATCTGGGCAATCTGCGAATGTTAGCAAGAGATTGGATGTAGGTAAGAGGAAAAAGCCACGGAGAAGAAGCTGTTCCCCTCGAGAAATTCGGCGGGATTTGCCTGGTCCAGGACATGAAGCATCCTGGCTGTGATGGAGTAACGGTACTGCCAGAGACGCTCCTCAACCTCGACAGTGGCCTCGGGCGATGCGGCTTCTGGAGTATTCGGCTGCTGTGCGCGCCCTCTCCTGGCGAGTTCTTCCACTTCGGCCGCGACAATGTGCTCGATGAGCGAGCTCTGCAGGAAGAGGGTGACGATGTGCAACACTTTCTCAAATGCGGCCGTGCGGGGATCGCTGCTGGGGCCATGTGCTGAAAGAAAGGCAGCAGCGTCGGCAAGGGCAACATCCATCTCATCAACAATGCGACGTGCGATGGTAAATGGCCCTGTATCTCGCTCGGCCTGGAGGCTCTCGCGGTCCATGTCGAGGAGCTCGCGGGTGTAGTCGCTGTGGGCGGCCCGGCATGCGTCACGGCCAGGCTTGAGCGCCAGGAGGGGTAGGAAGTGTCTGGCGGCCAAGAAGAGTTTGAGAAGAGCGACGAAGCCGGGGACGCCAGGGCTTGCCGTGTCCTACCAGTCGGCAGAGGGCGACGGAGCCCCGGGGGACTGGCTCTCAGTGCGGCTCGTAGACCTAGATTGTCCCCCACCAGATCTCAGCCGGAGTAATTCCTGATCTGGCATCAGGCTAGGCATGAAGAAGTCCCAGTCTATATGTGGTGGCGGGAAGAGGGCGCTGGTGCTTGGCAGGGGTCGTAGTAGGCGGTCGTAGACGTAGAGAATGTAGTGATTGCAAAAGAGACGCTTGCAGAGTTCCGCTTCCATTGGGGAGAGACTGGCGTATCCTTTCGGCGTGAAGAGATCCATAGCCTTCATGGCGACAAGTGACTCGTTGAACAAGTTCCATCCTCGGCTCGGTCGAGTGGTGAAGTGGGATGCCAATCCCAGGAGAGCCGAGTCGATGAGAATGTCGATGGTGGGCTCGTCATGATATAGCGGACAGGTGGTGAGACGGCTGAGCTGGATGAGATCACAGGCCTGGTCGACGAGGCCGCGGTTGCCAGTTGACTGGGCGCGGCAGTACTGAGGTGAGCGGCCAGGGATGCAAGATGCCGTCAAGGCGCAAATGACGAGGCAGCGACGGTAGAGGGCCGGATCGAGCTGATCGAGGGTCAGTGGTGACTTGGCAGCTTGGGCGAGAAGCTGCCGTGTCCGAGAATCGACTAGTGGATAGACTGAGTAGACGTGCTCGGAGAAATCGGCTAGGAGCATCTGGATCACCTCGGGCGAGGCGAAGTAGTCGGTCGACAGGCGGCCTATGGCTGGCATGGGCGCGGGACCGGGAGATGCGGAGCCGGGTTTCGTCAGCCATCTCTTTGGTCTTGGACCACGCATCTTGCGCTCTCGGAGAAATGTGCATTCTTGCCGGGCCTGGACGCACTTGACGCAGCGGGGCATGCCGGCGGGCGAGAAGACGCACTGGCACTTGCGCAGCTGACAAAAGTCGCATGCCCGGGTGGCGATTCTGCGCGGCTTGACCGACAAAGGGTCGCCGGTCGCCGTCGCCGGGCGTTTAAATCTTCCGAGTCGGTCATTGAGTGGTGGGAAGTGCTGGAGGAAGAGGTGGGTGAGAGTCATGGTGTCGGTGGGATGAGGTTAGCTTCACCGGCTCACCGAGAGGTTCTTAGTCAATGGGTCACGTGGACATTGAGTTAGCTCAACCACCGAAGCACACATGAGGCCTGAAGTCTCGTGCCATCAGACCGCCTCGTAATGAAGTCTGAATCGGACGTGATGAAAAGGCCATGAAGTTTTCAAAAAATAAAATAAATAAAAATCCCAATGAATTGACCAAGGTAAGCTGCCGGCTGTGCATGTCAATAGAGGCCGGGCAGACGACATGACGATCTCCCAAGAGGGGCTCGTCGTCTGTTTCAACGTCAATGCTTCGTCCATCGGCCAAGGCAGCGGGTGGGTGTGCAGGGACAAGCCTTGGCCGCCACGCATGTCCGGTCTCGAGAACGACTACGAGTACGAGCGAGTCCCGACCGGGTCAGCCTCACCCTCCGAGCCGACAGACGCACCACTTTATGCAGGTGTCGTGTAGCTAGCGTGCTGGCCACTGGTCAGTGATGACGGTGAGAAAGAAGGATTGGCAGCCGACAAATTAGCGTTCTGACGCTTGGCGCGGCCACCTCCCGGGCTAAAGCTGAACGACCTGCGTTCCCGTGCTGCAGACGCTGCCAATTCAACCCGACACCATCGGCGGAAGAGAGCAAAAATGTGACCAGGATGCATGATGCGTGCGCAGGGAAGGACCCAGCGATGGAACCCACACGCTATTGGCCAGTCGCCTTCGATTGCTAGACGAATCGTGCAGGAAGGGGGGACCCGCCGATGGGGGACCACCCGATGAGGAGGTACATGCGCCCCCTGCCGGGATTGCGTGCAGCGGGAGGTATCCCCAATTTCTCGCTACCCCGGACTACGACCCTCGAAAGGGGCCAGCAAATGTCAACAAAATTTTGAGGGCGGCCCAATCGACAATCCCACCCACTCAGGGGAGAGAGACGGAAGACGGACAAGTGAATGCCATACACCCCACTGCCCACCCGATGAACAGCCGTTATACGACGCCAACCCACCCGTCGCATTGCTAGACGAGAACCGCTTGTTTCTGCTTCGCCCTCTCCCTCATGCCCACCCCGGACGACCAACACCCGCCGCCCCAGTCGCTCGTTCCAACATCCAAGGCCCGTCTAGACGAGCTACACGAGACGTGTAGTCTTTCGCCTCGTTGCATCTGTTATAAGAAAGCTCGCCCATCATGACGGGACGGTATTCCCTCAGAGCGACTCCGAGGTCAGTCCAGTCGCAACAGAAGCAGAAGCCCCCTTTTTGCTTGCCACTTCCACTTCGAACCCCTCCACATTCCTGAGCACTCTTTTGCGCCGCGCATTGCCTTGTCGCACCCCCTCGTTCCAGTATTGACCCCTCGTTCAGGAAGAAGGAGCTCTTCGAGGGCATGATCGAGACCCCACGCCCGGCGCCGCGCAGATCCTCCTCCCGCCTCAAGACCCAGACCCCCAGGGAGACACCCGAGCCCACCTCCGAAGCAGAGACCACCGAGAGCTTTAGACCGCCTCGCTCCACACGTCGCAAGGTCACGCCGCCGGTCAAGGAAGAAGAGGTCGACAGCGACGAGGACATCATGGCTAAGCCTGCCGCCAACGGAAACGCCAATGGCAATGCCAATGGGCACGCCAACGGACATGCGAATGGCAATGCGAATGGCCACGCGAATGGTCACGCAAACGGCCACACCAACGGACACGCCAACGGACACGCCAATGGCCATGCCAATGGCCACACCGTCGAAGACAAGAAGACCAATGGCCACGCCAACGGCAGTGCCTCGACCGGCAACGCCCCCAAGCGCGTCTACAAGGACGGCGAGGTCATCGACGGCTGGGTCGTCGGCACCGACCCCAAGATCGACACCTCGGGCCACTACGAGTTCGGCGGCTCCCTCGGCACCGCCGCCCTCATGATCGGATTCCCCCTCCTCATGTGGTATATGTGGATCGGCGCAACCTACTACGACGGCAAGGTGCCCACGCCCGAGCCCGGCCAGTCCCTCGGCGACTTCTTCGCACACCTCTTCGACCTCGTCCGCGAGGGCGCCTACCCCTCGCTCCGCGCCTGGCGCATCTACTGGACCTTCTTCATCTCCGAGGGCATCCTCTACTGCACCCTCCCCGGCGTCTACCAGTGGGGCAAGCCCCTCGCCCACGAAGGCGGCAAGCAGCTGCGCTACTACTGCAATGCCTACGTCTCTCTCTACTTCAACATCGCCGTCATGGCCGCCCTGCACTTCTCCGGCCTCTTCCCCGTCTACACCTTCATCGACGAGTTTGGACCTCTTCTCTCCGTCGCCATCTGCAGCGGCTTCATCGTTTCCTTCATCGCTTACTTCTCCGCCCTCGCCCGCGGCGCCCAGCACCGCATGACCGGCTCCCCCATCTACGACTTCTTCATGGGCGCCGAGCTCAACCCCCGCATGTTCGGCATCCTCGACTTTAAGATGTTCTTCGAGGTCCGCATCCCCTGGTACATCCTCCTCGGCCTCAGCGCCGGCGCCGCCGCCCGCCAGTACGAGCGCTACGGCTACGTCTCGGGCGAGGTCCTCTTCCTCGTCATGGCTCACTACCTCTACGCCAACGCCTGCTCCAAGGGCGAGGAGCTCATCGTGCCCACCTGGGACATGTACTACGAGAAGTGGGGTTTCATGCTCATCTTCTGGAACCTCGCCGGCGTGCCTCTCTCCTACTGCCACTGCACAATTTACCTCGCAAACCACCACCCCGACGAGTACCGCTGGAACCGCTGGGCCCTCGCCGCCCTCTTCATCGTCTACCTCTTCGTCTACTGGGTCTGGGACACGTGCAACTCGCAGAAGAACCGCTTCCGCGCCATGGAGCGCGGCCAGAACGTCTGGCGGCGCACCTTCCCCCAGCTCCCCTGGCAGACCGTCCACAACCCCAAGACCCTGCGCACCCCCCAGGGCGACACCATTCTTGTTGATGGCTGGTACGGTCTGGCTCGCAAGGTCCACTACACCTGTGACGCCTTCTTCGCCATCTGCTGGGGCCTCATCACCGGCTTCAACAGCCCCTTCCCCTGGTTCTACCCCGTCTTCTTCTGCTGCATGATTGCCCACCGCGCCACGCGTGACATTGCCAAGTGCAGGGCCAAGTACGGCGAGGCCTGGCTTGAATATGAGCGCCAGGTCCCCTACCTCTTCATCCCGGTGAGTCACGTCCATCATTCTGTGAAATTTTCGTTGCTAACCTGTCTCCCAGTACGTCATTTGAGCATAGCCACTGCGCAGTTCTTAGACTATAGAATCCTCCCGCCGCAGCCGGCTTTTCCTCTGTTTCTCCCATCACCGGCACCTTCTCTGTACATAAAGTTCACACTTCTTTTCCTTGCATGCATAGCGCAAGACGCATTGGCATATTGCAGCTCCCTGTAGTTTGTTGCTTTCCTGTTGCTGGTACATTTTCATCATACTATTAATTAATGCTTCGAAAAATCGGGGTCGTCTGGGGTCGGACGAGGTGAGCATCCATGTGGTGCAGGAGCAGCCTGGCATGGCTGCCATGGGGACGGGGCGCTGAGGGTCTTGGGCGAATGGCTTCTTGTTCGAGGCCGTTCAACTGCATGAGCATATGCATATTTCCTACTGTTAGAAATCAAGAATTGCATGTATCCAAGCATTGCCGGAAGTCGTCGCGGAAGTAAACAGATACCTCATAGACTGAAGCATGTACACGTTTGCATCCTCATCACTCGTAAATACCGCAAGCCAGACGTAAAAAGCATTACTAGCAACCTAGACTACACTGTCGAACCTCCCCGTCAACGCGCGTCTATGATGAAAAACCGCCTAAAATGGCTAAAGCATGCGGCGCAATAGTACATGTCAGAGGCTGGCCCGGCCGGCGGGCTGCGCCGACCGAGCACCTCTTCCGACGAGACTTCGTGTTACTTTTCTGTCATGTACACGAACCCGTACCCCGTCGGATCCCTTGCATCGTCCCCAGAGGCAGCCGGCGCTCCTCGTCCAAAAATGATGTCGTGAGGTGCCGGGCCTCGATAAACAAGTCGTGAAGCTCGTGCTGCGAGGGCCAGGCGTGTGTTACAGCTTGTCAGCCCCCGTTGCCCGGGAATCGCGTGTGCGTGCTTTTCTCTAGCACGAGACATCCTGGGAGGCCTTGGAGTTCATGAGCAGGGCGACGATAAGACCGTACAGACCTAAGTGCATGTTAGCTTGGGGGTGCTTGGAGGGTCTATCGTTGGAGGAGAACATACCCAGGACTTCGGCGAAAATGAGAATGAGAATCATTCCGACGAAGAGACGGGGCTGCTGAGCGGTACCACGGACACCGGCGTCGCCGACAATACCAATGGCGAAACCAGCAGCAAGACCGGCAAGACCGACGGAGAGACCAGCACCGAACTGAACGAAACCGGTGTACAGAGACATGACTTGGCCGAGGTTGTCGGAGATGAGGACCGACACGACGAGACCGTAGATACCAATGATACCAGCCATAATGACGGGGACAATGTCTATAGGGTATTGTTAGCTTGATCCGCTGCGGGCATGCGAAAGCGATCGCGTCGGGGGAGTGGGCGGCATTCGTACTCTTGACGATCAGGTCAGGGCGGAGAACACCCATCGCGGCGATACCGACACCAGACTTGGCAGTGCCGTAGGCGGCACCCATGCAGGTGAAGACGATGGCGACAGTGCAGCCCATTGCGCCGAAGAAGGGCTGTTGTAGTTTATCATGTTAGCTATTGTCCGAGACGCGTCGAGTCGATGGGAGGGGGCCGTCGGCGTCGGCAAGCGGGCCGACGTCATGGACGCTGCAGGAGGCGGCAAGAGGGATGACGAACCGCGTAGACCGGGCTGCGGAGGAACGCAATGTTAGCAAAAAGAGCTGCAAGGGCTTGAGAGAGCGCGTCCCCGAAGCCTGGAGCTGCACCTGTCGATGGAGAGAGCTCCGATCGATGGATGAGAGCTCCGGAAGGCCAGGGGCAAACACGTAGTCGACGTACCAGGCATCGCTCAAGGAGACAACCATTGTGGCGGTAGTGTGTGTGGATTGAAAGGTGAGGGAAGAAATCAAGTAAGGATCGAGAAGGACGTCGGTGTCGTCGATGAGAAGCGTCGGGCAAATGTGTGGCGAGGTTGCGACTGCGGGAGGGGGTTGGTGGTCTCGGTGTGTGTTGTCGAGTGCAACTGCGGTCGGGGGGAGGCTATTGAGAGGTTGCTGGTGGATGTCCAGGTGGTTTCCGGTTTGGCGCGCCTGGTTGGTGCAGGTTTTGCGGGCGAACTGGGAGCTCCATGCTGACGTAAGATGTCGGGTGACGGAGAAACCGAAGGGCCGAAACGGGGCGCTTCGAGGCAGCTCACCGCCCGCTCACCGAGTTGAGGCGGCGCAAGGGGGGGGGACAATTGTGGGAAACTTTTTTTGTCGGCAGAAAATCCAGAGCTTCTTCGTCTTCCCCAACCATCACCAAATCCTCACTTTTGCGCACGCATATTTCAGGGCGAGCCACCGCAAGGAACCCTGCAATCAACATCTCCCACACTTCCTCCGACTTTACAAAATACTCCGTCGCAATGGCTTCCGAAAGCGCCGGTGCGTTTACCCCAGTTGAAGGATGCGATCGGTGTGCAGGAAGACTGACAAAATGATAGCCTGGCCCCTGGCCGATGCCGCCCTCGAGCAGGAGATCCTTGACATGGTCCAGCAGGCCTCCCACCACCGCCAGCTGAAGAAGGGTGCCAACGAGGGTATGTACACGGTCTCCCGTTCTTGGAGGACGCCCCCGCTTCCACATTGCATCTACTGACATTTTCTTCCTACAGCCACCAAGGCCCTCAACCGTGGTGTTGCTGAGCTCGTCGTCCTCGCCGCCGACGCTGTTCCCCTCGCCATTCTCCTCCACCTTCCCCTGCTCTCCGAGGACAAGAACGTTCCCTACGTCTACGTCAAGAGCAAGGTCGCCCTTGGCAGGGCTTGCGGTGTCAGCCGTGCGGTCATTGCCGCCAGCATCACCAGCAACGAGGGCAGCGAGCTCGCCGGCCCCGTCCGCAGGTATGTACCTCTTGAAAAGAGATTGTTGTATCGTTTCGTCGTGCTAACGTATTTGTAGCCTCCGCGACAAGGTCGAGCGCCTGGCCATCTAGACGCTTTCAACGAAGCAGCGACAGAGTTGGATCGACTGAGGATATGGCCCGTGGGCGAGGAGTGTCCCGGTGCTTGTTAGGAATAGGAAGCCGCGTCTAGCGACGACAGGGCTGCACCCTCCCACGGGGCTCTTCAGTTGTCCAAAATAAAGTCAAAGTTTTTGGGATATTCGGGACGTGATTGGAGACGTGGTGTCGACGTGTCTGTGAATGTGTTTTTGCTTCTCCCATTTTGACGCAAGGGATTCGTCGCAAAGAAGCAGGCAGCTGCAGCATCGAGGTCATGGCGAATCAAAGCCTGGGTCGTTGGTGCAAACCACGGAAGGCGCATTGCTCCTGCCAGTGGTCGCATCGGGCCGCCCTGCAGCAAGCTGACAGCTCGGCTGACCGACTGGATTGGCAGCAACGACTGGTACCTTAGTGAGAGGTGCTTGCTTTGTCTTCAGCATGGAAGTTGGAGAATCAGGCGGCCCAAGCCCAGGAAAGACCCCGCAGGCGCACACACAAATGACCCCACGTCATAACCGGAGACTTGGGTCCTCGTCCGACAACGTCCGTCCGTCGCAAAGCCCCTCGATGATGCAAACTCGACCCAGACCTCCTCCTCGCCCCGAGTCCTAGAAGCTGCGTTCGCTGGCTGGATAATGATTCAATTCCCCAAGGAACTCTCTTTCTCCTGATCGTTGCTTGCTCTTCTCCCCTCTGCCCGCCTCCGCGTCAGCACCGAGGTGCCTCGGCCGAAATGCCCAGCATCGCGCGCAAGATCGTCATCTGCGCCGCGGTCGACGGCCTGGTTGTACAACCCCTGTTTTCAAAGGGCCAGCGACCAGCGCCTCCCGTGCGAATCCATTATGGAGATGCGACGCTCTCACAGGCTTCGCGCGACGAGATCCCGGACGTATCGCAGCCCAACACCTCTTTCCAGGCCTACGGCATCGTAGGCCTCATCACAGTGTCAAAACTGAGCTACCTCATCACAATCACCCGTCGCCGCCAGGTCGCCCAGGTCTACGGCTACCCCGTATACGTAGTCACCGAGGTGGCCATCACCCCATGCTCGTCACAGAAGGAAGCCCAGGCTGCCATTGCCGAGACGGCAGGTCAGCTACACACGAGCTCAGTCGATACTGACGCCGAGGACACCGACTCTGACGACACAGTCTCGCTTAACGTGCCACCTGACGAAGTCGAGGACCTGGCACATGAGCGCTCCGAGACGCGCAGCACGGGCAGGGCGAGTCCCAAGAGCTCCGTGGCCGAGGACGTCATCAGTCGCAAGGGCAGCTACGGCATGTTTGCGCGCAAGTGGTTCAGCAAAGACGGATGGACCCAAGGCCAAAAGCGCAATGCCGGCTGGAGCAGCACCAATGTCGAGTCGCCAAGGGCATCCATGGACCGCCTGCCGGACGAAGCTGCCCCATCCAAGGTGCCCAAGGACGAGGAGGACGATGCCAGAAATGAGGCTCGGGCTTCGTCGCTGCTGCCGAAGCTGCTTCGAACGGCCCAGATTCTGTATGGATCGTCGAGGAGCTTCTACTTCTCCTACGACCATGACCTGACGAGGAGCCTGGCCAACCGCAGCCAGAGCCCGCCTGGTGATGTGCCAATGTACCGCCAGGTTGACCCTGTTTTCTTCTGGAACAGGAACACTTCGACTCCTTTCATCGATTCCGGGTACGATGCCCTCGTTCTTCCCCTCATCCAGGGTTTTGTCGGACAAAGGGAGTTTGTCGTCGACAGCAGCCCTCCCCAAAAGGACGGAGACTCGCAGGATGCCATGGAGATGTCCAACATGGCCGAGTCCACCACTCTCACCGAGGAACCAGCACCCCAAGAGACGGCCGAAGGCTCACCCCACCTCCGTTCCTCGGAGAGGAAGTTCTCGTTGACCGTCATATCCCGCCGCTCTACGAAGAGGGCTGGTCTGCGGTACTTGCGGCGCGGCATTGACGAAGAGGGCAATGTTGCCAATGCGGTTGAAACAGAGCAGATCCTGTCCAGCGCCGCCTGGGATAAATCCAGCAAGGTCTACTCGTTCCTGCAAATCAGGGGCAGTATCCCTCTCTTCTTCACGCAAAGCCCCTACTCTCTCAAACCAGCACCCGTCATCCAGCATTCCTCTCAGTCAAACTACGAGGCATGTAGGAAGCACTTTGAGCGCCTGACCAAGGAATACGGGTCGCTGCAAATTGTCAATTTGGTCGAAAAACACGGCGTCGAGTCTCGGGTTGGTAACGAATACCAAAGCACGGTGCAGAAGCTGAACGAGGAAGTCTTCAATGGTGACGGGTCGGAGATTCCGTTCGAATGGTTCGACTTCCACGCCGCATGCCGTGGTATGAAGTTTGAGAACGTCAGCCTGCTCCTGGATATTATGAGAGATCGCCTCGAAGAGCTAGGCAGCACTGTCGAGACGGACAGCAAGATCTCCGTCCGCCAGCAGGGCGTCCTCAGGACCAACTGCATGGACTGCCTCGACCGAACCAACGTGTGCCAAAGCTCGTTTGCAAAGTACATGCTTGATTACCAGCTTCGAGCCGAGGGCTTCGATATGTCTGCGCAGTTGGACCAGGAGAACTCGTGGTTCAATACGCTCTGGGCGGACAATGGCGATGCCGTGTCAAAGCAGTACGCGTCGACTGCAGCTATGAAGGGCGACTACACGCGTACGAAGAAGAGAAACTACAGGGGCACTCTGAACGACGTGGGCCTTTCGTTGACGCGGTTCTACAACGGGTGAGTTCAACTGCCTGGAGTGCGGACATCAAGCTAACAGGTGACAGCATGGTCAACGACTACTTCAGTCAAGCAGCGATTGACTTCCTCCTCGGCAACGTCACAGCAATGGTGTTCCAGGAGTTCGAGGCCGAGATGATGACAAAGGACCCCGCCGTGTCCATGCTCAAGATGCGCGAGCAGGCCATCGAGCTTTGCCAGAAGCGTGTTGTGTCTGACGAAAAGGAGGAGTTTACGGGAGGCTGGGTCCTTCTGAGCCCGCACGCCACCGACTCGATCAAATCGGCCCTACCCTTTGAGGAGGTCGTGCTCCTTTTGACGGACGTGGCACTGTATCTCTGCCGCTTCAACTGGAACCTGGACAAGATTTCGTCATTTGAGCGCGTCGACCTGGCCCATGTTGTGGGGATCAAGTTTGGCACTTATATCACGTCCACCATGTCGCCGGCACAGTCGAATGAGGGTAAGAATGTCGGGTTCGTCGTGTCGTACCAGCCTGGCAAGAACGATTTCCAACGGGTCAACACGCGCTCGCTGTCGAGTGCCTTTGCCAAGGGGGCGACTGAAACGAGCGACGAGCAACCCGATGCTGGCGCCGGTGCAGGTGCAGTCAACAAACCAGCGCCGCCATCAACAGCTGGCGGAATTGCGACATTGTTCAGCGGCAAGGTCCGGGGGCCGCCACCTGTGAAGAAATTGGCGTTCAAGGCGCCGTACACACAGTCTTCTGCGGCGGTGACTGGCGATGGACCGCGGTTGACGGAGATCCAGCAGGTGGTGAGCATCTGTGCCGATATCGAGCGGCTGGCGATCCGGTCACAGCCGGGCAAGGAGAAGCCGGGGACGAAGAGCATGGTGGAAGAGGGCGAGATCATCTCGTTGGAGGAGGCGCGGCAGAACACGACTCTGCTGGAGCAGCTCAGCCATTCGATCAAGAAGCTCGTGTGGGCAACGTGATGAGGGCATTGGTTTCATAGCATAGTGGTGCCCGAGGGGTAGGGTTTGTTGGTTTGCGGGCGTGGGATATACATGGTCTCTCATAATTATAATCGCTCGACACGCATAGCACAATTGATTGTATTCTTGTTTCATTAAGACGTTCTACTCCTGCGGTTGAGAAGCACGGTACAGATGCATCTGGTACCGCATGTTCTCCAGCGGGATGGGATACTGGAGCGACTCTTCCATACGGAACCAAGCCGAGTCGTCCGACTCAATCTTATCCCAGTGGCAGCCCTCATCGCCGGCCGCTGCGCCCTTCTTGAGAAGGCAGTGATCGAGCAGCCAGTGCATCGGGTAGCGCTTGGACTCCTTGCCGACAGTGGTCTCGGAGTAGCTGCCAGGACTGTCAACGACGAGAAGCAGGGAGCCTGCGGGGAGGATGGCGGAGAGGTTGAGGAGGAGGGCGGTGGTCTTGCCGATGCCGCCGGAGGTATAGAGCTCGTTGAGGGTGAAGAGAAGAGTAACAAGGAGGGGTTGCTGAGGGGATGAGGTCAGGCCGAGGTGGCTGGAGAGTTGGTCGCGGGTGAAAGTAAGGGCGTCGGCTTTGATGAAGCTTGAGGAGAGGAGGGAGGGAGAGACGAGAGCTGCGTTGGAGGCTTTTGCGCTGGCGCTGGCGTACTTTGACAGCGGGGGAGGGGTGATGAGTTCCGTGTGTAGCCTGGAGACGCCATCGGACCAAGGGGCCGAGTCGATGAGGGTGATGGATGCAGAGAGGGGGATGGTGTCTTCATCGTTGTGGTAGAGGAGGAAGCCGGCGAGAGCGGCCACTTCGGCGGCACATCCGCCAAAGGAAACTACACGCAGAGACCGGGCATTCTCATCAGACGAGATGACGGTGTCGAAATGCTCTTCAATACCGGCCAGGGCGCCAGCATAGGCGAGTGCGCGGGTGGGACTCCAGCGAGCGGCGTAGGCGTCGAGGAGGTTGGGGCGGGCATCGGCAAAGGCGGTGGCAAAGTCGCGGGCGAAGAGGGCTGCTTTGAGCTCTTGAAGGAGGGCGTCGATGTCGGGGCCATCGGGGCGGAGGACGTTGTTGAAGGCGCGAGTGAAAGTGTCGAGGAGGTTCTGCTGGGTGGATGTTGGGATGGGAGAGGGAGGGGAGGAGGAGGCGTCTGAGGCGGCGGATGGTGGAGGGCGGTTGGCGGCGTTTTTGGCCTGGCGAATTGCGCGATTGACGCGTTTGGCGGCGGCCTTTTGGGTGGGATTGAGGACCATTTCAGGGTGGTGTGGTGTGGTGGTGGTGATGTGAAGGCAATGTGAGGTGAAGGTAAAGTGAGGCGGGGTGAAGTTTTTGGTGTTGAAAATTTGGAGGGGTCGCTAACAGCTTGGGTGTGGTTTGCGGGCTGGCGCGAGGACTGTTGCTGTGTGTGAGATGGACAGGGTGGAATGTTTTTTTTGGCCTGTGTTTGGCGATGGTTTTTGTCTGTTTCGTGTTGGACTGAGATTGCTGGTGAACTTGAACTGAATTTTGACTGAACGTCGGTGAGAAACTCGAAGGTGATGTACAGTGCTAGGACACAGTGTATTGCTGCTTCGAGTCAGGGTCTGCACCGAGGGGTACAGTGCCAGTTTAAGGGCGATCGCACTTCTATCGAAGGGGAGTCATGTCGACAACACCATTTTCACCAGCCAGAAAATCACGAAGGGGATAAGATTTATAGAGTTTCAATCGAGTCTGAAACATGCATTGCCTTTAATGCTTTCTGGATTATGGCTACACGTCATGGGCAGCCCTGGGGCACAGTGCTGACACGAGGAGAGATGCAATCATGAAGAGATGCGACATACAAACATTCGTCTTTGCTCTTGGCGACCTAACCGATATATTCAATATGGAATTATCGTATTGGAAAATGACAATGGAATTGGAGTTTCTACTACTTTAGATCGAAGGTTTAGGCTTTGGCGTGCCATGACAGCTCAGGCTTGGGGGCGACAATACTCAGGGGATGCTCAACAGATTGAATGGACATCAACTACAAGTTTCTCGTCATCCGCTCTCTTACCAGCCTCTGGTCTTGATTGTTTCCCTCAAAATGAGATTTGGCGTGGGCAGAGGCTTGGAGTGTACCCTCCCTTGCTCCCGGCCACCTCGAAGGAGTCTCCAGCCACAGCACAGCTTCCAAGGAACGCGACTTTCCCCTAGCAGCGCGTGGTGTGTAGATGTGCATGTCTTGGCCCTGGAATGCTGGCAACCACAACCCCTCGCTCCCTCGGAAGTTGAAGCAACTCTCTTGCATCGTGCGCTTATCCCGGTTCCCTCCTCCACATCAACAATCGTTAGCCGTCAAAGATGATCGAGCCGCGACAACCACGCTTTTCTGCCCACTCAATCCGCTTGCTGGTGGCAGCCGGCTCTCTCATCGTCGTATGGATTGTTGTACTCTCGATTACGGGCACGCAGATGCACCTGGGAGGAAGCAAAGACGCCGAGATGCCCGCTACGACGCACTCCTTGCACATACCGCACATACACCTGCCCTTGGAGCACCACATGTCGCCGGGCCCTGCCCCATCCGTCGACGAAGCGTCGAAATCGGGGACCGAAGAGGCGTCTATTCAAGAACACAACATGTCGAGTCCGATGAGCGAGGAAGATGCAGTCCGGGAAGACGTCGACGACGGTCGAGTCGATCGCAAAACAGCGCTGGCGCGACGGAGATATACTCGACGCGATCGAGCACGACGTGGTTAGACGACATGGCAGGCTTGCACCACCGGCCACGGCAGATATCCTGGGGCTCCGGTCGAGGTCGAGGGCTGCTGGGTTGACATTGACGTTGAAAGCCGGGTCAGATGGGGTCAATCACTGGCGGCATGTCGGCCGAGAAGCCCGCTACTCCCCGGACGGCGACGGCGACGGCGCCGATGTGCTGGTTAAAATGTACCCCTGGATGACGGCAAATGGCGCAGAAACGGTTTGATATTCAGCGCAGTTCAATAGCCGTGGCCTGAAAGAGGCTGAAGATTTTCGCATTTATCCGCAGACCGTACCCTTTGCCGTAGCTCCGTTGGTGATTCGCGCGGCTAAATTGTCTGGGCTCCATCCGCGAAGCCATCGCGAATCGAGGCGACGGCACCACCAGCGAGGACCCCTGTCACATTGAGCTGCAGGGTCTAGAACAGTTGATGGTGCAGAGCGTCTGTTGCTGCCCATCACCTTACAACATGCCGGTGGCTTGTCAGGAGATGCCCTCACCGAGATGGAGGGTGGAAGCTGTTGCTCAAGGCACGATAGCTGACCCGCCGTTCCCGGCTTCCCGAGGTGTCGTGCATCGCCATCGATAGACACATGTGGGTACTGAATGCCGGCGAGCACCTGAAGGTCAGCCGTTCGATAGCTCGGAGCCGTGCTGGAGGTGGTCCTCGGTGCGTTCGGAATCAGATGCTGTAGACAAGGCGTGAAAGAAGAACGGCCAGCGACTGGACGAAGGGGTCGAGTGTTGTGCCCGTGGCAAGCATGCCTCAGCTCTCTGATGTTGCGGTCACATCAGATGTTTCTTTCCTCGTGCCAGCCCACAGCAAGACCGATTCCTGCTACGATCGTTGACCATGATATGACATGATGTGAGCTTCGAGGAGTTGTGAGATGATAGTATGGATGGATGCCTGGGATCGATAGCAGGCACGGTTCGTGGCCAGATGGACGGCAGGCGGCGGCAGCTGATAACGATCATCACTCCGTCCCACCTCGACTGACATGAACTGCCAATGCCTGTCAATTCTCGCGACGCTCGCTCGCTCAATCATCCCCCGGCTGCGGTAATTTTCCGTCTGTCAGCAAAGTCCGATGTCGAATCTGCGATTCGCGCTTGGGATGCGCCGAACCGGAGGTCTCTGGTGGCCACACGTGGGGGACGGGCGGACATGCATGCTGGCGCCGCCGCCGCGCCACCCACTCACTGGCACCTCTTCACCGTCAAGGTTCCGTTCGCCGGACGACAGTGGTCCGGACGACTGTGCCCCGGCCGCGACTCGGGGTCCAGCCCGCGACAAACAAATGCCCAGCCTAAGAGCGTTGGTCATCACCGAGCGGGAAGGGAGGGGAGACTAGGAAGTGAAGCGTCCAGCAGGAAATATATCCCGCGGTGGTGGTTGCACCAAGCAAGCGGCGTTATCAGGTACTGGCTTCTCCCCGGCGATGCGCGGAAACATCGTGGCGGATGTGAGTGCTGTTATCTGAGAGCGGGGGAGGGGCCGTAACCTCAACCTTGAACTCGATCTCAAGCCGAGTTGCACAGTAACAAGACCGGCTAGAGGACTGATCATTACTTATGCTAGAGGTTCGAGGTGTGGTTGCTGACTGCTGTAGATGCCGGAACACCGCCCATCGTTAGTCAGGGGCGCGACTTAAACGCGTACGCAACTGAAGCAGCTCTTCCGCCGCTTCCACTCATTCTTCACCATCTGCCGAGCAGTCCGTCCGCTTCCATCGTCGTCTCCGTGCCTCCCGGAGAGGAGGGAGAATTGGGTCGGCCACATCTCCGGTGGAACGGGCATGACACAAACGGAGCAGACGACGTCAGATGGAGGGTCTGCAACCTCTGCCGTGACGGTCTGGTTCCACCGTTCCAGTGTAAATCGTGGAGTACAAGGCCGAAACGGAGTCAGGACCCCCACGAAAGCCAATTGGGACGGCCGGCCGACGGAAAAAATGTCCAGCAATGATATAATGGTGGGGCCGGCAACCCCTCCAAGCCGTCCAACCCTCCAAGACATGGACTTGTTGAACATTTGGGGCAGCAAGGGCAGCAGCGGGCGCTCTGCCAGAGGGAAGCGAAGACTAAAAATTCTGCATCACAAGGGTTCTTGCTTGTGATGATACAGATGGTGATGGCCTCGAATTGAATCACCTCGAGCCTGGTGTTGGATGATGGCCTGGTGATGGCTTGTACTTTTGTAAAGATGCTGAGTGCCCCGCGTCGCCTCACCAAAATTCCGGCGGCAATGAACCCCGCCTGCGCAACGAGCTTCACGTCTCGTAGCTCCCCTGTCCTGTCCAGACGAGCGGTACGCGCCCGCGCCCCAAGCTCCCCACCCGTCGTCATGTACCTCCAGTAGAGCCAGAGCCGAAGGGGGCGAGCCCGCGACGTGGATGGTGGGGTCCGAGTCCGCCGTCCCTGCCTGTCCTGTCTGTCCCTGCTGCGACGGCAACCGTCCGAGTTCCAAACCAAAACCCATTCTCATCATCCATCCCTCCTACAAACCTCCTCCTTCCCCCTCCCCAGAACTTTCTCTTCTCCCCCTCTCCTCCCATCACATCCCATCTTCAAGAGTCTCTGGTAGAACAATCGCAACAATGGGCTACACCGACAAGGACTGGAAGGCGATCAACACGATCCGCACTCTCGCGGTAAGCTTTCCCAATGCCCCTCCCTCCCCTGCCACTTTACCCCGCCATCCTGTCTGCCCTCAGGGCGACTTTTCTCCCGCCCTCTCTCGAAGCACCAGTGGTGTGATGAGGGCAAGAGAGTCACCTCACCACGCAATCACCCCAAGGCAATGCGCCATGACAGCTTTCACTGACATTATTTCCTCGCCCAGGTCGATGCCACCTTCAACAGCAACTCCGGCCACCCCGGTGCGCCCATGTGAGTTGGCCCTCTCCCCTCTCTCGCTGCCCAATTCGGACAGCCTGCAGAGAAGACACCAGAAAAAACACAGCTAACCAAGATTCACAGGGGCATGGCGCCTATTGCCCACGTTGTCTGGAACAAGTTCATGAAGTTCAACCCCAAGAACCCTAGCTGGCTCAACAGGGATCGCTTCGTCCTCTCGTGAGTTTCAGACGCCTCCCCCGCCCTCCCACCTCCCACCTCCCA